>CM069863.1:59483658-59878658 GCA_036172795.1 Pelodytes ibericus
GAGGGGCAAAGATTTAAAAGTAATACTTTACTGAGAGGGTAGTGGGTGTATGGAATAGCCTTACAACAGAAGTGGTAGAAGTTAATACAGTGAAGGAATTTAAGCATGTGTGGGATCAGCATAAGGCTATCATAGATATAAGATAATTCCAGAACCAACTAATGTGTTCCAATTTTTTTAATTATTTTAAATTAGACCGAAATTGGGCAGATACATATGCCGAATCTTTCAAATTTGCAGACACATTATATATGCTACTTGCATCAAGAACATTTTGTTTTACTAGGTTACTAAGCAGAAATAGAAAAAGCAGCTGTTGTCAACCATTAAGGAATCTCAAAACTATAGTGTTTCATGGAGTGCATACACTTGATGTGTACTGCCTGAAGTAGGTCTGTATATAGGCTGATTATTATACTGCTGTGTTCTGAGGCTGTATTCGATTCATTGCTGCGCTACAAGTTACTAAAGTACATAAATATGAAGAGTTTTTTTTTATTTAATAATCTTTTTATTGAGGTTTCAACAGTAATACATGGTTCAAGTGTGAGACGGGAGGGGATCAATCGACGGTTAAAAAGGTGTAGTACATTATGGGTTGGCATTCATTTATAGTTAGTAGTGCATAGTTCTGGTGCAAGTTATACACTTGGGTTAGTAGACAGATACAATAAATCAAGGTGGGTCAATTTGTGCGTATATGAAGATGTTTGATTAGAAAATGGTGAGACATTGTATCCCCACGTGGGGCTGAGATTTTATTTTCTAGTAATTATCACAATAGGTGTTTGTTTTTATCTTTCTGCTATAAATTATTATAGTTTACAAATGCAACATAAAATGTTTTATTTGGGTAGATGAATATGGATGTTTTTTTCGCTTTTCGAAGTGTCAAAATTGGTTAAAATGCCATTGACACATTACTGTCACTGTGAATAAAGTATTTTAAAATTCACCTTGTGGAAAATAATATTCTATTTTTGTACTTCATTTACATAAGGTGTCAAAAGGTGATATCATAAATAGGAGACAACACAGAATCTCATTCTGCAACGATTTAAAAGTAATATCAGGAAGTATTACTTTACTGAGAGGGTAGTGGATGTATGGAATAGCCTGCCAGCAGAAGTGGTAGAGGTAAACACAGTCAAGGATTTTAAGCATGCGTGGGATAGACACAAGGCTATCCTAGCAATAAGACCGGGAACGGGGGACTAATAAAAGTACTCAAAAAAAAAAAATTGGGCAGACTAGATGGACCGAATGGTTCTTATCTGCTGACACATTCTATGTTTCTATGTTTCTTTAGATCTTTACCTTTGCTTGCAATTCTAGTATAACAACCTAGAAATTATTTTGAAAGGAACACTAGACGTTATATTTCACTTGCGCTTCTTATATATAAAATGAAATAAATCGTAGTTGTTCCTAGTGTGAGGATAAACTCACATGTACTCTTGATACTACACGCCCCTTCATCCTCTGACCAACAGCTTCCATAGGAAGCAGGCAGCCATCTCGTTTTGGCATAGGGGGGAACCTTAACTACATCCCCCTGCTGATCCCTGATCATAAGCTTATGATTAAGCACGGGTTACTGTGCGAAATGCATCAAGTGTTTCTGCTACTTCCCACTTTATCTGCTTGAATATGTTTTGTATTCCCATCACGTTTGAAGATTAAAACCACTACCTTTTTTACCTGGAAAATGTGAGTGCGCTATTCTGTGTTCCTGTTTTTGATTTTGGCGATTTATAAAATGGTTGAATTCTGAGCTGAATTTTAACAGCTAGATAATCAGATGCAGGGCTTGACATACATTTGTAGACACACAGGGGAATTCAGGAGCTAGTTCAGTTAATTTTGGAAGCCAGGAAGCCAGCACCAGTAAGTAAATACACACCAAAACGGTGGTGAATTGTGTTCCTAGCCTGTATTACAAACTGACTGGGAGCCAGTGACACAGAGACCAATCAGGTTCTTTACAGAGCCTGTGGGTCCCTACCAGGGGCATACCTAGAGCATTTGGCACTCGGGGCAGACCTTGTATTTTGCACCCCGCGGTCAAATTTAAAATGTAAAAAAGCTGGATGCACCCGAGCACACAGAATATTTCAAGAATATTTATTGCACAAATTTGTAAACTTACACACACAGACTCACACTTACAAACTCACATTCACACACAGACTCACACTTACAAACTCACATTCACACACACACACAGACTCACACAGTGTGCGTGTAAGTGTGAGTCTGTGTGTGTAAGTGTGAGTCACACACAGAGTCACATTTACACACACGCAGAATCAACCTAACACATTTTACACACACATAGACTCACACTTAAACACACAGACTTGCACACACATTCCCAAAAACACACTTGCACACAGTCACACTTACAGACACAGGCTCACACTTGCACACAGAGTCACACTTACATACTCGTGGCGAAACGCGTCAGGTTATCTTTTTTTACATCTACTGATGCATATACATTTCAAATCATAGAGGAAGACCCACTGTTATTGTACAAACAAGTGTTGATGTTGTACATACTGTGTTTTTAATGTAATGTTTTAATAGATTATGATCACAAACTGTATTATCAATATTAAACTTGTGTTTTTCTACTTTCTGAAATATTGAGAGTTCCAGACGAATTTTTCACCTTCTTTTCTGTCTTTCCAATCAGCGCTCCCACCAATATTTTAACTAATATTTATATGAATTTATAGAATAAATGATAAATAACAGTTTTTTCCACTGTGCATATTTCCCCTATAAAGAACCACTACAACTTGAAAATTACCTTTTATTTTAGCATACTAAAGTTCAGGAATTATAGAAATGGATGCATTTATTAAAACCTGAATATCTGTATTCTAAATATGTTTAATTTATCCATAATTATCTGATTTGCAGCTTATACTGAACATTATACTCAGCATTTAGATAAAGCCTTGATGAAGAAGTTACAAGGGGGTAATGTATAATACTGTCACTAGTGCCAGTGAATCCTACAACTATAAACAAAATAATGCATTGCTTCCAAAAGGCACAATTCATCCCCTGTGATTGGCCAAACAGAACGAAGAGCAAAAAAACCCACTCATGGGTCTTCTTAGTTAATAAATTTATAATCAAAGCAAATCGATGTTGCAGTCTCCCTTTGTGATTTTTTTTATCAAGACCAATAATAATTAATAAGTTAAAAAATGTGTCTTTAATAGTTTATTCTACAAATTAATGAAAAATAATATCAAGAAGGAGCTTATAATAACCTTTTTAGGATTTGGTAGTAATAAAAATATTCCAGAAGAAATGATCGAGGCCCACATAATCCCATCCCAAGGATAGGAAAGGACCTGGAGAAAGTGATGAATTACCGTCCTTTATCCTTATTAAATACTGACTGGCAGAAAGACTAAAATTGGTTTGATACATCCAGATCAGGTTTTGTGCCTGGAAGATTGTCATCTTATAACATTAAAAGACTGTTGGATGCACTCGAGTCAGTCAGACAGAACCGAGAGCCTTTGTTGATCCTGCCACCGGACACCAAAAAGTTTGCCAGGGTAAACTTGGTCTTTATGAGAGAGGCATTGTCCTCCTTTGGTTTTACGGGATGGGATTATGAATATGATCATGGCTTTTATGACACCTTCAGCAAGGGAAGTGGGTTCTGATCTAGCTGGTTTACATTTGCCAATGGAATAACAGTAATTTAGGTTGAAAAAAAGACTTACCGTAAATCCATGAAGTTAAGCCCCTGAGTGAGACATGGGTGTCTGCTAGCTCTATTTGTTTATCTTCTTGTAGCGGATCCGCTGACTGTCTCGGTTTGGTCTAACCAGGGCATAAAGGGACTGCAGTCAGACGATGAGAATAGTAAGATGAATATGAATGCAGACAATATTATCTTAATACAGCAAGAGCAATGGAATAATTGATGAAGGTTATTAAGAAGTTTCCTCTGTGTTCTGGTTACCCATTGAATCTGGACTAATCTGTGTTACCAAGTATCATCCCATAGACATTAAGACAACAGCTGGTAAAAACATAGCGTTTGTGTGGGCTAATCAACACTTTATCTATTTAGGTATTAAGGAAAAAGCAGACCCCAATGAGATAGTGGAGACAAAGTTTGTATCTTTACTAACTCAGATGAATAAGCAGTTAAACAAATGGAAGCCTTTTGGGTTTATCCTGATGGGGGAGAATTAATAATATTATTAAATATAATAATATATAGTAATAATATAAGTTGGTTGATGTTGATTCAGACATCCATTCATAAATCTGTTTGGCAGGTGAAACACCCAAGATTAAATTTAAGAACCATGCATTTAAAAGGAAGGCTGGGAGCACAAGCAACTGTTACTCAAAGGAAAATTATCCAAAAAGAAAGATTGTATAGTATGGATCAGGACTCGATGGCTGTTCAAGACTTAGGATCTGTGTTTTGGATTACTAGGAATTCAGAAGGTCATAAAAAGAAAGATGCAAGAGGGTCTTTGTTCTCAGGGTATGTTTAGCATTACAGGGAAAAACTCATACATGAATAGATGATGTAATGGACTAGATTCCTCATGATGCTAAGCAATATTTTGGACTAGCATGATTGTAAATACTGTCCACAGCAGTTGCAATACAAAAGACATACCTCCCAACTTCTGCCCCCTGTGGTACATGTACCGTATTTTCTCAAATATAAGTCAATGCTCTGGCACTGACTTATATTTGAGAAAATACGGTACATGTACTGTGTAACAAATCGCATAACTATACTGAAACTGGAATCAGTCAATAGGAGGAAAAATCCGAGTTTCAATTGTACCTTCTTCATTTGTATTTCATTCTGGCATACAATATACATTTTCTTATAATTTATTTTTAAAATTGTATTTTTTTTAAATATTTTTAGCTTTCACTGGCAGACAGACAATATGATCACCAATTATAAAATAAAAAAGCTGACAAAACTTGCAAATTGACAATTTGTCTGCATTAGCTTGTTTAAATCTGAGAGCATGATAAACCCACACAAATGTTCTATGCATATAGATACCAAAACATGAAGATGGAAAATATTGCTTGGTGAGGATCAGCCAAAAGTACAAATTTCATATAATTTTATTTTCTGGCTATATATTTTCCATAATTTATGGAATATTGAAATGTACCTATTACAACATGGCAAGGTACCTCTTTAAACATGATTTTAAAAAATGTATACATTGTGCCAGCCAAATTGATTGCAATTATAGATAATCTTTTTATTCATATTTTTCTTTATGCTGTTCTGCAATGCCTCAGCTTAGAAACTCTGTGGAAAAATTCCATAGCTATGAAAAACTAGAAACATTAAATAGTGAGGCTGATGGAAGCATTTGGGGTGGGACTAATGCATACATCTTGTTTCCCCCCTTAGCTTTAGTGTATTTTACAGCCATGATGCTTAAAGCAGAAATTCAGGTAAATAAATGTTACCTATCAGCAAATATATAAATGAAGTGCTCTTTCCTACCTGAATCTGAAAATTGTCATCCACAAATATTTTGGATGACAGATTCACTTAATAATATAAAAAAGACATGTTGAATAATAATATAATAGTAATAGCATAGTCATTTAGGTTGAAAATCGAATCTAGGTAATTTTTTAAGAATTGATCTTCAACTGCACTAAAGACTTTCACAGTCCGAACAATATGGCTTAGGAATTTACTGCCTAGAGAGGGTGTGCTATCAGATATAATGGGGCTTATGAATAAAACTGGCGCACATGGAAAAGTTGGGCGTGTGTGCCAATGTATAAAGCTAACTCCCAACAAAAGTCGTGCTACATGTGCAGATCACGCACATGTATAATAAAAATGCCAAAAAATTGCGCCTCTGCCAAAATCCCCACATAGGACAGTGTTGGGATGTATAAAAAAGGTGCAATTGCCATTATACACAGGGCTGCTTTAAGGTATTTGTGGGCAAAACTCTCAATAGTGGGCTCCTCTCAACTTAATTTTACCCACATTTAGAAAAATATAAATGAATGATAAAAAACCTTTGATTGATTGAAGAAACACAATCAACAAACAACAAACAAACGCTATTCCCTTTCTCTTGTTCACCTCTCCCATTTCCCTCTAGATGTAACCCTGGGCAGTTGGCCGCTTCATTCTGCCTGTTACTAAGCCTGACCAGGGGTGGGACAAAGGGTTCTCAGTTTACAAATAATTGTGCCCTTTTCACACTCACTTACTCCCCGCAATCGTTTTTGTCCATTTAGTTTCTCCAACTGGCAGAAAATTAAACCTGGATGTGGGCCATTATTTTTAATCAGGAACTAGAGTCAACTCAATAAAAAGAGAATTGAAACAGGAATTTCAAATTTAAGAGCAAAGTAGCTGAGTTGGATAAATTATCCTTTTTAGATTGCAATAGATAATTTTTCCAACTAATGGAAAGTCTGAAATTCCCATCTCGAATCTCTGCAATTTTCTCTTTATTGAGTAAACCCTTCAATTATTCAATTTCTTTTCTACATCAAGAGTTTTATCAAAGTTAAATATCACAAATACAACTGTGTTTTTATAAAAACCACTGCCAGCTATTTTATATGGAGATAAGTATCTTAAGAAAGTGAATTAACACTTTTTTTGTTAAATGTTGGTTCACACAATGCAGTGCTTATTCTAACATTGATTAAATCTAAATGCCGTCATGAAAAACAAAGCAGGACTATCTGATTTGGCTTCCCATTTTCTTTTTTTCTAATCCAATTTCAACCTCTGAGGTTTAATTTCTAATGAAATTAGTTTGTCACACTAAAAATCACTAGGAAATAGTAGGATCCTTCTGACAAACATGATCATTTATATATTACTAAATATTTCCTGTATACTCTTCTTGAAAAGAAAAATGTGTACTGCTTTTGGTAAAGTCAGACAAAAAAAAATCCCATTGGGTTTAATCAGTTTGGCTCAAGGCACATCTAAATATACATTCAAAACAGCTGCACATCAATAATCATTTTTGGTTGAGTGATATTAATGTAATCTATACTACAAAATGAATAAGGGAATGAGGATTGTGAGTTCTTTACTCACCATTCATTGGCGTTAAGCACATATTACCACAGAAATGTTTTACTTTTTCAAGTTTTTTTTTATGTAGTGTTTTTAGAATATTTTTTTCACAAATCTATATATCTTATCTTAAAAAATATAAATAAACCATTAACAGATCTATTGGTTTCTTTTGTTTTGCTCTCATTATATATTTGACTTTTGTAAAAAGGTGAAAAACCTATATATTTGGCTTTCATCTTGCAGAGGTTTTAAAACACACGTTAATGGATCACAGAAGAGAGGCAGTCAATTAATTAACTTAAAATATCATCAAAGCAATCCTGGTGATAAGGTTAGTTTTTTTTACAGCAATTAGTCATACACAATTAGAATGGTCATTCTAAATAAAAGTATGGTATTTTGTAATGAAAATCACATTTCAAAAAATAAATACTTTTAGAAAGAATACAGGGGTATCTAAACTTCCTGTTAAAAGTGCAGTAATATTACTTTACGTTTATTACCATGCTGCACAACTGGCTATGCCGATTTCATTATCTTCCAACCCTGCTAGTATCAGGTAGGTACAGTTGGACAAGGATCTCTGCCCTCAAATTGATCCTTGTTAGATACAAATTACACCTCTCTAACCCAGGTACTAGGATGACCCCACCAGAGAGAAATCCAGAATTCTTGGCAAGCCTAAAGCCCGAACCATTTCACTGGTGATTATAACACAACTTAACCAACTAACGTCGTACTCTTCTCCAAATGACAGGAAGACCTGATCTACCTAACCGAGCATTTTAGAATCCTTCAAATAACAAAATCAGGTCTTTTTTTTTAAATTATACTCCTCAAATCATCACATATATTCTGAACAGTTTTAACTAAACCCCTCCAAACAGAAAGATGCTATATCTCAGTTGTATTTGCCTGGAACCAACTTCCTATGAAAGGAAGTGGAAAGAAGAAGACCTGCATGAGGAACTTTCTCCTGTGTAGTTAGCGCACATTTACATTAATGGATGGAAAGTAACCTCTTGCACTTTCATCCAAGATCTGGCAAAAAAACCCCAGCAAACTGGCTCCACTCCACCATTTGCGATTGCTGGGAGGGCTGGTGCTCCATAAGGCTGATCAGGCGTGTGTAGTCAATGCAAAGAAGAAAGGTTGTGCACTCCACTCTCCAATTGTAGCAAACAAAAGTGCTTTATTGCGTGCATAAACAGACAAGGCAAAGATATACGGACTGTGCAATGGAGTAAGGGAAGACCACCTTACATGTTTCACGTGTTTCCACGCTAAATCTCCTACTTCAGTGGACACATGAATATGCAATTACATTTCAGTAAATTTTTAGTAACCTGTGTAACATTTAGTTTATCACATACTGTATTTTCTGTCCTGATTTTTCTAATATCTAAAAAAAAAAAAGTCTAATAAAACTATAAATAAAAAACTGGAGTAATATATAAACTTGATATAAAAATACGTTATTTTCTGTCGCAGCCTCTTTGTGTCACTTGATGAGGAAAAGAGAAGAAGCCATCTGCCAGTTCATCAAGTCAATCTTGCATTTTAATAGTCAATAAATATGTGACAGGCTCACAATATGAGTATGCATTTGTCAAAAGACAGAAAGAATCCAGGCAACATGACCAAATTTTACGGAAATTGTGAGTGGTACGTTGAAGATATGCAGTCAGGTTTTCCATGGTGTGCATGTCTCTGATTCTAGCTTCTATCTGAGGATTGGTGGAACCAGAAAGTTTTCAGTTTACAGTTTTTAGGAATACACAATGTTATCCCTGCAAGTATTCGAAAAATGAGTATGTGTTGTTTAAATCAAGGTCTCTGAGGAAACTTCCAGAAGGATAGACCAAGATGACTGCCTGCTGCCTTCCCTGCTAGGGTGTGCATCTAAAAAACATCCTTACACTAGTACTGTAATTATTCAAGAATCCTTCAACAGGGGAATGCTACTTGCTGGATCCCTGGATATAGATTGCCTTGAACTTGTAAACAAACTCTGTTGAAGTCTTTAGAGCTAAAATGGCACCTGCTTCAGAAGCCTGCAATAAACATCTAGCTGCAGCTATTGCTGTCTCTGACAAACCTGAGTCTCTGTTTGATAAGATTCACAGGGTAGCAGAGGCAATGCTAAACATACATTTACACATACCAGACAACCCAGAATGCTGCTGTTTCCCACAGAATCACACATTTACAGTGCTACCACCACTGCTAGGGGTTCTGGGTAGGCATATGCAAATCCAGTAAATAATTATCAACTTTTGCCTCATAATACATTTTAAACATGAGCCTCTTGGAGCAGATATACTCTGTACAAGAGAGTTTTAAAACATAGCTCAGGACAGAGGTGCGCATGGACTAAATCCTAATTCTTTAACCCTGGAATTTATGCTGTCTCTGATAGTAAATAACAGCAGGGTATGGAAGTTTGTACAATAGAAGCCACAATGTATACCCTCATTAAAGACCAGCTCCTTAGTAGGTCAAAGCTTTGAACCTTGGAGGCCTGTTCCCTGTATGTGTGAAGGTTGCCCATTTCAGAGATACATCTTTCTCAACCTCTGAGAGTATTGATCTACAGCAAGGATCGCTTGTCACTGCATGTGCTTTGCACACTTCTATAGGAAGTTTTATTGAGGGACAATTTCTTGCCAGGTGGGTCTCAATTTTTTTTTGGAAAAGGGTGATCTTTGCAAAAACCTCCTGGGGCTGCTTATTGGTAACGACAACCAAATCTGACCCACACATATATAGGTCTCTGTCATTTTGATTTAATAAGTCCATCCACTGGCATTACGGAGACTGTCAAAAAGCATAAGTCTAACTATGTGTCAATTTTGTGTCTCTTTCCACCACATGGATGTGTATGTACCTTGTCACCCACACCCTCTGAAACATTGATCACAAACTCAATCACGTATGTGCGCCACTTTTTCACAACATTACTCTTCCTCAGGGTATTCTAAATCTGATACCAGTAGAACCTTTATGAGGGATTCTCTGAGTATGTAGTACCAATAAGATGTAGATAAAGTTTAAGTGGAATATGATAGCCGGTTCCCTCAGCACTCATGAAGAAAGTTGTTGGAATCCAGTCATTGTCCTGAATGGGAGTTTACACAAGTGTGTCTGCATATCTTATCTGAATGTATTGGAAATGTTCATTACATGGGTTATCATACATACTCTGAAAGTTCCTAAATCTGAAAAATGAACCATCTGAGATAAATGGCATAGTCTAATGATTACATTTTCGAGGCAAACCAGTTAAATTCTTTAGCTCTATGGGTCATAGATAAAGAATTTTGATGTTATAGGCGTTGAAGTAGTGAGGGTTTTATATTTCCCCCACATGGAGACAAGATGGTGCAAAGTGGGACAGATTACAGGTGAGTTGGGCTAATATGGGAATTCCAAAGTAAGAATTTGAGAGGGAGGTCCTTTATGAGGTACTCCTCTATTTTGATCAATATGGCCTGCAAATAAGTGTAGTTCTAGGTGCGATTATATTGGGGTAAGTCAGATCTCCCTTAGATTGTGGACAAAAGAGAAGATCAAAACTAAAATAAACTACATAGAGTGTTGGAGTGTCTCTAGATCTTCTCGACTCGACTTGACTATATAAATTTGAATGACTATTAAGTTAAATATTGCTAGGACATGGAGACAGTATATGGAAATTGGTAGAACTAGGCGATGCAGCAAGTTCAAATACAATGTAATATGGAAAAAGGATTTTTCTTGAATAGAGGTTTGAGTGGTTCAAGAATGGTTCAAGAGTTTTTATAAGATTTGGAAACCTCGGAATGAAAATGAACCCCTGTGCTTTAGGATTTTGACACAAAATCTGTATTTATGTGAACAATATGCTACTTTCTGTATGTATTTGTTAAAATTGTAATTTATAAAAAAGTGTTTAGAAAGAGAAATCTGCAAAAACAATATACCTTCTCCCTGTTAATTAAAAATAAAAGTACCAGATGGGGCAGGTAATTTCCCAATTGCCCAGTGGTAAGGCGCCGGGTCCAGATGGGTTTATGGCAGATTACTAAAAAATATTGCAATGTCACCTTACATGACAATATTAACATTCATATGTTAACTGGAGACATGACAATTTTAATTCCTAAGCCCAGTAAAGACCCACGCAGTTGGGATTCCAAAGAAATTAGAGCTGCATTAACAGCAGTAGCTGTGGCAGCAAAATAAGACTAATGATTGAGATAATATTCAGGTTTTGTGGCCCCACTTTATCATAATTCTCAAGTTTTGGTATTTTGGTCTCTTTTTTCTGAATCTTAGCAGAAATTTATATGAACACCCGATCACTTGCATCACCACAAATAATTATGACCCACCTCCGATAATAATGCATAGGGGCATCAGACAGGGGTGTCCTCTGTCCCTGCTTTTGTTCAATATTGCTTTGGACCTTCTGCTCTGCATCCTCCATTCCATTTCAGATTTTGAGTCAATTAAGGTGGGTCGGGAGGAAATTAAAGTCACCGCATTTGCCGATTACCTAATGCGTTATATATCCAACCCTTCCATGGATCCTTCTAACTCCAAAGTTTAGAGGAAACAATAGATTTCCAAATAAATCATTCAAAATTGGAGGCTATTTGAGGCTAACTATTCAAAAGAATATGGATACACTCTATTCTCATAACATATAACATGCACAAAATTATTACTGAACTCACAATTTGGAATCTTCAACTGCCCAGATACAATTTTGGCTGCAATATCTCGAACTTAAAAGATCACATTCTGGCAGCTTTATATACACATACACTGGACTGGATCTCTCCCATGCCTCAATTCACTAATGTCGAGTTGAAACAACAGTTTGTCCCTCAAATACAGTTGGCTAATTTGTTACATTTTGGGAACTTTCGCACCAAGTTAAACAGAATCCCCTACTCTTCTCGACAATTAAACTATTACAAATTAAGCAGGGCAGTAAGTGGAAATTTTCATTGTAGTTTAGTTGGGTGGGCAACCGATGGGCTTTCAGATTGGCAGTTTTGGAAATCTAAGGGCCTTAGATATATTTATGACATTGTCAACATGAACACTAAACAGATATTAACAAGGGAACAGTGCATGTCATCTTTTCCTAAAACAGATATAGCGGCTTTCCATTATATGCAGGCTTAACGTTTTGCTGCTCACATTTAGGGGAAGATGACTGAGATAAGACAGCTTTCTGAAAGGTAACATACATAGAAAACATTAAATTAGCTCTCTATATAAAATATTTGATCCCTCATAGAATAAGGGGGTTTGGAGGGGTGGAATTTGCAGGTGCCGGATTTAGATTTAGAAACACTGGCCAATCATCTAATATGAACATTTCAGCATATCAGGAAATGTACCTGAACATTTTTCATGGTGCCTATTACTCTGATTTTTCATGGCTGGAGAGTTCCGGACCTGCCCCCCTTTGTGACTACTTAAAACAAATCTTCATCACGGAATGGTAGAATGCTACCTTAAACAGGGAACAAATGTAAAATCCTGGAATAATTATATTAAGCAATCAGATCACACTTACCAAGATACAATTCGTAATACTTTCATATTTACCATGTGGTATTCTGAGCAATTACTCAGGGGCCTGGATCCACTCCCTCATACAGTGGCATCATAAGGGGGTGTGAGGGGTGCTGACCACACTGGGTGCCACCCTTTTTTCCACAGGCCGCATCAATCGAGTCATATCTCAGCTGTATTTCCCTCCTTTGTGCAGGAGGGAAGACTGCGCTGAGTAGAATGTCCAGGGACACGGAACAGCCAGGTAAGTATTGGGGAAGGGGGCAGGAGGGTGGTATATTTATGGACAAAATAACACTGGCATGTTAATGGGCAAATTGGCTGTGGCATATTATTTGGCAAACTAACAGTGGCAAATTAATGAGCACATTGGCTGTGGCATATTTATGGGCAAACTAACACTGGCATATTAATGGGCAAACTGGCTGTGGCATATTAATGGGCAAACTAACTGTGGCATATTAATGGACAAACTAACAGTGGCAAATAAATGGGCAAATTGGCTGTGGCATATTAATTGGTGAGCTGGCTGTGGCATATTTATGGTCAGACTAACACTGGCATATTAATGGGCAAACTAACTGTGGCATATTAATGGACAAACTAACGGTGGCGTATTAATGGGCGAATTAGCTGTGGCATATTGATGGGCAAACAAACAGTGGTATATTGATGGGCAAACAAACAGTGGCACATTGATGGACAAACTATCATTGGCATATTAATGGGCAAACTGGCTGTGGCATATTAATAGATAAACTTATGGTGGCATATTAATGGGCAAACTGGCTGTGGCGTATTAATGTACAAACTATCAGTGACTTATTAATGGGCAAACTAGCAGTGGCATATTACTGGGCAAACTAGCAGGGGTATATTTTAATGGACAAACAAACTAATGGGCATATTTTAATGGGTACCTGGCTGGGAAATTTTTTAATGGGCAATCTGTGGCATACTTGTGGCATATTCTAACAGGCAAACTGGCTTTTGTATATTTTAATGGCAAAGTGATGCTGTGGCATGTTCTGTGGGGTAAAAAAAAGTTGTACTATGGGGGATAGTGACACTGTGGCATGTTCTGTAGGGGCATTTCTGTGGGTCAAAGTTACACTTTGGTATGTTCTGTGGAGCAAATTAACACTCTGGAATATCAAATTGTGTGGGCAATATCACATGTGACGTTGTGGAGGCGTGCCCGCAGCACTTCAGTGAAATGTACCCGATGCTCACCTTGAGTGTCGCTACATTTTACATGTCAGACTTAGGCCAAGTGGCCTCATCTGACACTGGAGATCCTGATGCAAATCTCTGCAGCAGGATCTGCAGCACAGTTCATTGTGGGGAGCTGCAATGAGCTGTTACTGTCAGGACGGCTATTGCGGGGGGCCGCAATTAGCTGTTAAACGTAGGAATTTAAAGTGATAGGGATGGTGCACAAAATTGAAAACAAACGTATCTTTTCAACTACTGATTTGTCTTCATCAGTAGTGGAAAATATAAGTTTATTTTCAATGTTTGCACACCCTCACTATCACTTTAAATTTCTAAAACTTCTGTGGTGTTGTATTTGAGGGGGTACATCGCTAGTGTGGCTGCTGCACTACATTATATATTCTTTGAGCACCACTTTGAGCGCCACAACAAGATTGAAAAGTAGGGCGGCATAGAACATCCTACAGATGGGATCACAGGTCTTCACAGTTCTTTGAAATAATGTACTTCACACATAAGAAGGAATTCACAGTCAAAGGACATGGAACACAGTTGGAAAAGTTTAATATATTCAAGGCGTGAAGACTACCTTAAATGCTGTGTGTTGTATTCTTGCTTTTTACAGCTTCATTGTGAAGTCATTGAACAAGAACCAAACATTATGTAATATTATTGCAGGTGTGTACCCACTTTATGGCTGCACTCTACTTCCTAAATAGTATTAAAACAAAGTGGCGCAAACACCCATATGCTGATCAATTGACCCCAAAAAGAATGGTGGCCACCTCTACACTATAGTGTACTATACACTATGTTGTATTGATCCTGTACATATTATATATTGTGTTTTGCACAAGCTTTGTTGGTTCACAAAAAAATATGAAGAATAATATTTATGGAGATGTAGATTTAACATTTCCTGCCTAGTTATACAACAGCGTAGTATTAAAAATAGCACATTTAATAAAAAACAAAACTGACATGCTTTTACATTGTTATACAAGAAACATATAGATTTTATTTACAGCATTGTGCCCACAGTGCATAGAATACATAAATAATTGAATCAGCAAGGCAGCATTACCAAATTCACATATACAAATATACATCTCCTACAACTCATAGGAAAATAGTTGGAGTTAAGGAACTTCCAACGCGTGTGAAATATTCTGATTAATTCTGTACATGTCATGTATTTATTATGAAGTTTAACAAGTTGAAGGAATTTAATTTTAAACAGATTTTTTTTTTTTAGTTTATAGTATTATATTATACATGGATCGTTCAAAAGTCATAACCAACATAATGAGAATTAACCATAAAATATCATTTTCATTAATAACACCTACAAATAATAAAAAACTAACTGTATTGGTTGGTAAATTAAAAAAAAAAAAAAGCTTGTGTACAACAAGGTTATAGAGTCTCTCTATAGTGATACTTTGGTTCAAAAACATCTCTTAAGTGTGTAAAACTGTTTGAAATCTCCCTTACTAATCTGCATGCTCTCAGTTTCCTCTCACTACTTGGCGAAAGGTGTAAAGAGCAGCTTCCCATCCACAGTAAAGATAAAGTTAAAAAAAAAAGTGTGAGTTGTAGTGGAAAATTCAGGAAGCGGAAGATAGGGAGGGAAAAACACACATCCTCCAGGACAGGAAAACATACACAATTAGTCACAAAGGCCAACAAACAGAGAGCTCAGGGTAGTTAACTGGGAGGGCTTTAGACAATGATGTTACAGATGGGTCTAAATGTTTTGCTGTATCTGGAAAAAAGCCCTAACTAAACATAACAGTAGACACATTGTGACATGTATGTTAACGTTTCATATGGCATTTTCCTACAGAAAGTCTAGTAAACAATACGGGACCTGATAAACAGATTTTTGAATTGCCTAATGCAGGCAATACTGCCTAATCACATTCTGTAGCATCCAAAGTGATATCAATATCATTTCCTTGGAAGGAAGTATTCATGTATTGAAACCTCATATGCAATCTCCACTCTGTCTCCAGGATGATTTGTTGCCTGTTAAATGGACGCTGTCATGATACATTTTAATTCACTTATTTACCATTAAACAAAATCTAAATAAATGATGGCTAGACTCTGGCACTACTGCAGTGCCAGAGGATAACTAACTCTGTAGAATAGGATTTTACAACAAAATCGAAGTCAGATTTCACAAAATTATAACGAAAACATTATTAATGGATTTCCAATGGCTTTTGTGTAGATATCACTCTATTGTCAAGTAACAATATTCAAATAAAATGGGCTCACTCCTTGTCATATAGACTTAGATTTCAGATGAAGCTGGAATTATTATACTGGTTTTATAAATGCTTTGGACATTTTACTGAAGCATAGTAAACTATAGTGGGAATATTTTAACTATTCTAAACCACCAATATGTGCATTACTTGGTGGATAGTTTGCATGTAATTCATCTAAAGTGCTATTTTTACATTATTCCAAATACTGTTAGGAATCTGAAGCAAATTTCTCCTCTTAGTGCTAAATCAAAGCACATTAATGCAGTTATGTTTGTTTGACAGGGCTTCACAATTCCAAAATTTGTACATAATATCATTCTATTAGGCCACAAATTTTATGTCTCACACTTGCAAGTCTTTACTGCAAATACAGATCGAATATGCCCGTTTCTGCTCCGGAAAGTGTGTGTCTCATACTCCTGGGGTGTGCATCCATTTCTGGTACCTTCTGCCCATACTAAGCAGTGATCTCGGTTCCGTGAGTCCCTATAAAAAAAAATGTAAACATACATATGAATTATAATCTTAATTCAAACATATTCTTGTAATATGAAAGCAGTCTTAATACTCTAGTTGACAATTTAGAGATAGTAATCTAGTGACAACTCCTAATCCCTCCAGCAAATACTGCCTACTGGAGCTGGAAATGTAAACCACACACCTGAGCACTCAAGGCTGTATAAGCCGGAGGCTACTGTCACACATGCCATGTAATCAGCCATCATGCTTTGTTCTCAAGTATAAGCTGTAGGCAGAACTTTGTGATACATTCTGGGTTTATGTTTTCGAAAAGCAAAAAAATGCAGAAAAATGTATTTCATACAAGGAGCTAAAGCATTATTTTCTAGCCATCAGATGTCACCCCCTTTGATGGTGTCCGAGGGTGTTTGTACTGAGCTGCAGCCCTCCCTGATCTGCATGTGCAACATCACATAACCCCACACGGGTTAGGGAGAGCTGCCGCTCAGCACAAACATCTTATCTTGTTTAATGTTTTTATGTAATAATCCTGGCCAATAAAAACATAGAAACAAAGTAATAGTAATACATCCTACATAGGAATTACCTCACCATTTTGTTTTTAGTCATAAAGTATTTATTACATATGAGAGAGAGAGAGAGAGAGAGAGAGATAGAAAGAGAGACAGATATAGAAAGAAAGAGGGAGAGAGAGAGAGCGAGAGATAGAGAGCGAGAGCACAAGTGCTTTGAAGTTGATTCAAGAAATTAAACTCAGTTATTATTGTTTTAAGTCACAGGACCTACAACATAGAAACAAAGTAATAGTAATACATACTAAATAGGAGAGAGAAAGATGGAGAAAGAAAGCGAGAGAGAGAAAGAGAGAAAGAAAGAAAGCAAGAGAAAGAGAGAAAGAAAGAAAGCGAGAGAAAGTGTGAGAGAGAGAGAGAGAGAGAGAGAGAGAGCACGAGCGCTTTGAAGTTGATTCAAGCAATTAAACCCAGTTATTGTGTTAAGTCACAGGACCTAAATAAGGTAAAGGAAATTCACCCTCGATAAGGGAGGGAGCGTGGCAGCAGCTGTGCTTACCTGAGTAGACAATGATTTCCTGATGAACAGTTTCCTAAGCACCTTCCCACATCAATTTCCTGCAAAATTTACAAAACAAAAGAGCTCAAATCACTTCTTCAACCTCCACTGAAGATCCAGAAGGTGGTACAAAGGAGAACTAGTTTACATATGAAACTATATTGCTCCTCAAAGAACTACCCTCTGCACTACCCTCTGCATTCACAGATGGCAGGAACAAAACAGGAAACAAAAGGTGTTTTTTTTAAGACATCTATGGTGTGTAATATATATATATATGTTAAACGTATGGTACTTTCTTATTTTTTTTAATTTGTTGCATCCTATACCAGACAAACATAAAAACATAGAACATGTCACCAGACCAGAACCATTTTGGCCCATCTAGTCTTCCCAATTTCTTTTATCTAGGATAGTATTATGCCTCTCTCCTGCTTAAACTCCTTCACTGTATTAACCTCTACCACTTCTGCCGGAAGGATATTCCATGCATCCACTAACCTCTCAGTAAAGTAACACTTTCTGATATTACTTTTAAACCTTTTCCCCTCTAATTTAAGATTATTTCCTCTTGTTGTGTTTTTTTTTTCTTTGTTTAAATATACTCTCCTCCTATGCTGTGTTGATTCCATTTATGTATTTAAATGTTTCCATTACGTTTTTGGCAACATGATTTGAATCCTTTATCTCATTATCTCATTAACGCCTGCCTTAAGAAACCGGTTTGCAACAGAAGGAATTACAGGCAGTGTGCTACTTTTTCTAAGCCCCAAGTCTTATTGGCCCTCTACATTTAATGGAAAGGTGCTGTAATATGGAATTTTTTGTATTCCTTTCAAAAAGATAACATAATTAGCTGCAAACATTTTCCAGCTATGTGAAAACCTGTATTTACGTAATATAGCACCGAACACTCTCAAGGTTTGCTTTTATTATACACGATCCTATGAGTATATAAACATATAAAAATGGGGAAATGATGATTAATTCCGACATGCATATTAAAACGAAATGAGTTTTTTAATTTTGTATATTAAAATGTCTGAAATGTGTTTTGATTTGTTGGCAACTCACAAAGAAGCTGTTTAATGAGACAAAAGCTTAATATATAGTTTATCCAATTATAGGCCAAGGTTATTATCATACATTATCTCTACTTGCGTAGGTTATAGAATTTACCTTAAGTCTCTCTTCTTTGATGCCACTGGAACTGAATACTATTTCATAGTAATACTCCAAGTGGCTGACCCTGTAACATTTCTCTCTCATCTCACAGTTTTCCATAGTCTGTACAACTTCAGCTCCATTTGGGCTTTTAACAACCACTGAGTCAAATTTAGTTGGTGAACAAATGAGACCTATAAAGACATCAGAAGAAAAAAATACATTGAATGTTCTTTGGAAATGTGAAAATACAGACGGTGATCTTTTAAACAGATATATATATATATATATATGTGTGATCAGGGTCAATCAACCTGTTTTCATTGGCGGTACAGTAGAAAGAGCATTGTATTCTGTAGTTAAAAGGGACTGTATCAACGGAACATTGTTTTTACTGTGCATGTAGAGCATAAAAAAAAAATGATGAATGATCTATCCATTGTATTAGCAAAACTGCAAGCAGATGCCTAATTAGGAGAAAAATGTGTTTTAAATGTGTCTGTGGAGTCTCCGGCTTATGACATCACCTATGGCATGATATGCAAATTACACATTTCGCATTAAAAAGAAGTTAATTTGCATACCGTGCCACAGGTGATGTCATAAGCAGGAGACTCTTTTCTCCTATTTTAGGCATTTGCAATTTTTCCAATATAACGTATAGATCATTTTCAATCATTTTTTATGCTCGACATGTACAGTAAAAACTATTTTCAGGTGATACAGTCCCTTTAACCAGATGCATAATTAACTTCTCATACTTTATTATGATCAAACTGTTTTGGATACTGATATTTTAGCTGATAGGGGTTTGGTGTATTAATTAACACCCTTGCAGCCACAATTGCAAAGTAGCACACTAGACAATAGAATTAGCAATTACTCTGTGTCTTAGCACTAAGTCTAATTGCAAACAGAGAAATCTAGCAAGTGTTTACATATCAAAGGGACTCTCCAGGCTATTAGTTACACTACCATGATGTTTGTATTATCCGTTTTAAATGTAAGTACGGTCTATAATATTGTAGATTCTTTGGAGCAATACAGATGTCAAATTTCACATCTTTCACAACATTCAGAAATCTACAATTCACTTATTTAGATCTATTTGTCTCTTTGACTTCACTAAGAAAGGCCATTCAGATCACAGCTATAAACAGCTATTTGATCAGAACCTTCATTTTTGAAAATACATTGCATGTTTGAGCTGGCCAACTCACTTCGCTAACTCATTGGTATGTGTTTAAAATCTCTCCAGAATGAAACCATGAATAAGATTTTATTTAACACAATAGACAAAGAGATCGATGCACAATACGTTTAACAAAACATAACACTGGATAGTTCATAATTACATTAAATCTTAAAATACTACGCTATATACACTGAATATCACAGCCCTTGTGAACGTTAGTGAAAAGGTCAGTGCGGCCTCATCGAATCATTATTGCCATAAGTAACAGAATATTCAAAATGTATATGTTTTGAATGCACTTTTAGTTTGTTGGTTTTAGAATATTTAATTGAGCAACCAAATTTGTTAATTTTTTTGCATGGTATAGCTAATTTCATTTCTCATTCACCATGTTCAAAAATAAGCATTATTCCTACTTGTACTGTTAATTATGTCTTCGACACTGACCATTGTTTTGTAGGCTCTATGTAGAACAGGATCTCCTTAACTTCTCGGCACTGAGGCTATTCAACCTTTTATGAGTCTAATGGCTCCCATAGAGATGAATGTGTGCACTTGCAAATTGAATGACATAAGTCAAATACAGTGTTTCCCCAAATAGTTTCAGTGGGAAGATAAGTGAGAAAGTCTGCTAAGGAAGATGCCTGATTCTTACTATTTATTTGTCTTCTGGTGGATACACTCTAGTATGCTTTAAAGGGGCTGTATCACCAAAATATTGGGTTTACTGTGCATGTAGAGGATAAAAAATGATTGAAAATGATCTATACATTGTGAAAGCAAAACTACAAGCACATGCCTAAATTAGGAGAAAAATGCATTTTTAAATGTTTATGACATCACCTATGGCCTGATATGCAAATGAACTGCTTTTCAATGGGACATGTGCAATTTGCATATTAGGCCACAGGATATGTCAGTAGACTTCACAGACTCTAAAAAAAACAAATTTGTTCCCCCGAATTCAGGCATTTACATGCAATTTTTCCAACACCATGTATAGATCATTTTCAATCATTTTTTATTCTCCACATTTACAGTAAAACAATGTATAGGAGATACAGTTCTTTTAAGAGACACGTGATCTGAGAACAGGAATAAAATGACCACCAGAGGGAGTTTAGAGCAAAGTGTGTACCTGTGGCATCTTGAGCATTTGAGCATTTGCCAACATCTACTGTAGTTTCAAATGGGGAGTCTGGAAAGTATGTCTTCAGATATGGCATTCTGATGCACTCTTCTGGACTCAGGTTGCACTGACAGTCTTCTATAACCTCTACTTCTTGAACTCCCTGATATAACAGCACTCTTTCTATTCCAACTTTTGTGGGCTGACAGCTGTATGCCTGTGGGCAAGACAGCTCAGATCCTGATGGATGGGAGGAATCAGGGACCCTTTCTCGCTGCTGTAAACAAGTAAGAAAAAAATTAATGAACATAGCTCACCATGGTTTCCAACGCATCATAATCTACTGTATAGCCAAGAATGGCCACGCTTTGTCTGCTTTGAAAGTGTTGTAAATGATCTACTTCATTAATAATCACCAAGATATATAGCACTAGTTGCCTTTTTTTTTTTTTTAAAGTAATACTAATGCGTAATGGAGGAAACAATTACACAATAGTGTTTCAGTTATTTTTTAACAAAACACTTTTTTGTGCCACCTAAATCTCCTCAACAACTTTTAATCACACAAATGGCAACTTCTTTTTTGATTGATGCTTCTGGAGAGCATTGTATAAAAAGTAATTCTAGTTCTTCTGACAGTCTGACTGAGTCTAGCACCAGTGATAGCATTTGGCATCTGAGACACTTCAAGATGGTAAGGAGATATCCATGTCCTTCTCAGCTATTGGCTATATGCAAGACAATAAAGCAGCCACACAGCAATGATAGAGAAACCATCTCAGCTGCTACAGAGCACTTGCAAACACTAGGGGGCACAATATTTTGAATGATGTACAATGAAAGCACCATTAAAACTATGTTTTATAGTTTAAAAGTTGTTTGCAATCAGTTTTCAGCTTGAGAGTTCCTCTCAGGTCAGTTTTATTTCATATCACTCAGTAGTAACCTGAGCCAAACTTATATTTCTGTACTGAAATAATGAACGTGATTACAATTTCTTTTACAATCTTACAATTATCATTTATTTAAATACTACATACAATTTATACATTGCTTGGTACATAATTTAAAGGGTTGTTAAACACTAAATTAGACAAACTGAAATAGACAGATTTATAAATTAGGAAAACTTTGATCACAAGCTTTCAATGTAACAAGATGGGTTTTATAAGACACATAATGTTACATAAAACGTCATAAGACAGGGAAGATTGGGGTTTTGGAATTAGGAGGAAGGATCAATAGATTCTTAAAGGCTGTATTATTTTTCTTTGTGTCTGTGAGGCTTAATACAATTTTAACCAATGTAACATAATCAGTAATCAGTTAAGTAGTGTAATATAATAGTAATACTGTAGTAACAACTAGTATTTATATAGTGCCTTTCTCCCAGTAGGACTATAGCGCATGCTCTTGAACTGAACCAATTCAGCAGCAGAAATAATAGATGTTCTAATACCCAATTTATGGTACTCATTTATTAACCTCGGAAGGATGAAGGGCAGAGCTGACCCTGCCAGGGTTTGAACAGGCTCTACAGTCATGGCATTGTACAGCAAAGGGTGGGAAGACACACAATGAAATACAAGGTATTACAGAGATTCTTGTATTGGATTTTTGGCATTTGACCTATGAACTATAAACAGAGCAATGGGAAGAAAGGAGCGATCTGATGTTCCAATTAGGAGGAAGATTGCAAAACAGAATCATGGAAAATGAGCATATGTGATAAAAGCATTAGATGCTAACCTGATGTCCCACTGGGAGAATTTTCCAACACAATTCTTATACAATGTCAAATTGTAAATTAGAATAAGTCACTTACCTTCTTATTTCTCAAGAAATCCAGCATTGAAGAATGTTTTGGGAACCCGGGATTGTATGCGTTTATTCTTTGTGAACCACCACAGTGAGATCTGCATTGCCCAATATCAACACTTAATGGGCTGCCAGATATATCTACAAAAAATGGATGAACATTTTGAAGTTTCAATCTTTCACGTAGCTCTAAATCAGATTTTTTTTTAATATACCCTTTTCTACAAGAAAATATTGGTGGAAACTCAAAATTTAAGAAAAAAGAAAACTTTCTTTTCAAATTTTAAACTTTCAAATTTCTTGCATAAACCACAATAGAAACTACGTCTTTGTATGTTAAAAATAGTATTATTATGAGGCATATCACAAATTATTAGAAACCTACCTTGTCCAATATAAACAAAGTTGCTCTGTCTTTTACAGCATCCTCTCTCTGTAAATAAATTCCTTCTGTCGCTTTGTCTGCTCAGCACTCCATCATCTATAAAAGGGAGGAAAATAATAATTTTGAGTTTTCCACACAACAGTTTATCATATGAAATAAGTCCCATTAATCACATTTGGTACAAAAAAAAAAGAAAATAATGCACTATTTATCCAGAAATCACAGTTATCATTTATATAAGAGAGTCCAGAAAGGTTGCTTGTAGACCATCTAATATAAAATACTCTGGTAGACTACTCTGTAGAGTTTTTTTCCCCAAAGATATATCACCCATTTATGTTTCTCTGTATGACCATCTCACAAAATGGCATAGCTTGCTATCTGGAGTACTTACATGCAGTACCAAGAGAGTACAATAACCGCAAGAGAAGCAGTATGGTCAGGAAGAATATATGCTGCATGTCTTATTCCTTGTCCTGTTTACAGGATAGTGACTAGGTTTTTGATTTCTGACAGAGATTTATACACTTGAGTAGACAGATCTAACATGGACTTTGATACCAAAGGCTAAAAGAAGCTGCTTAAATTACAATCCTAATAACAACACAAAAGTGGTGTCAAAAAAACCCTAAACTAATTGAATTTCCCCATTTATATGTCTTAGAGACAGTGGTCAAAGACCACTTCAAAGAGCTGTTTTAAATACTAAATTATCTCCCAAGCTGTGTTCATCTTTTGATTTTATTTGCTTGCTCAGCTTGAACTGTTGAGTTAAGTCACTTGTGCCAGCCAAATGAAGCCCTAAGTAGCTTGGAGTCTCCACCAAGTCTCCTAATTTGAAAGGAAACAAAACACTTAGAAGCTATTCACTCTTCTCAGTTGTCTTTTATCTGCATGTTAAAAAAAAAAAAAAAACCCTCTCACAACATTTTGAATCCACCTTAAAATTCTACTAACCTTTATATAAACACAGGCTACAGGGGAGAGATAAGATTTCACTTTATGAGATTGAAATATTTTTGAAAGAAAAAATAGACTCTAGACAGAAAATGTGTAGCATAAAAATGTAAAAATAAACAGCATATTACTATTATGTCAGGATCAATTTATTAGCAAATCTAAGATAATGCAAGCATGATATCTGTATTCAAATGATTTTGAACTCTCCATAACAGATAAATCTTCAATAACAAAGGCAATTGGTGGTGTAGAACATTAGATCTTACAGGTTTGCCAACTGATACAAATAGAAAAACATACTAAACACAAAATAGTGTAACATCATTTAGACAACATTTGCTGGGACTCACACTCACCAAAGACATATGTATTAAAGAGGCAGTTGCACTTAGCTTATTTTGGTATGTTGTACATGTTTCTACCTTAAAACAATTTGCAGTCTCCTGTAGTTTTACTTTGAAAATAATTTCACCAAGGTCTTGAAATTCAGTAGAATCCAAAAAGGAGAATTTTATAACGATAAGCAGGACAACCACAATATTAAACTTTGTTTGCAGTTTTTGGGAGAGGAAAACTTGAAGAGAAAAATGATAAGGCAGATGATTCTTTTTGTTTGAATGATGCTATATTTCTCTAAAAACTATTTTTGGACATTGCCTTTTTAAGAAAAGCTCAATGCTCTAAGATCTTGTATGATCAGTGACCACCCAATCTCACCTCTCCATTGACCAGCCTTGGAGGAATTATAAAACAGTAAAGATAAATCTTTGTCTCCCTTATGTGTTAATGTTTTATGGTCTATAGAATTTTGTTTCTCCATGTGAGTTCTGTGTGAAGCGGCTGTGAGTAAGTCATTGACGCTGCAGCGCCCGAGGGAAAGCACTACACGTTGTATCCTATTAGGAGGCTTGAGTCGGCTGCATTGTTTGTTTTTGCATATGCCTACCCAGAATCCCTTGCAGTGGTGGTAGTACTGCAATTGTAATATTCCTGTGGGAAAAGCAAGAATTCTTGCTTGTCTGGTATTTGTGTTTAATAATGCCTCTGCTAGAATGTGCTAGGAGCGTCCAACGTGGCCAGTGTGCGAGATGTGGTCCATCTAACAGCAAGGTGCAGCCCTCCTGATTTAACCACCCATCTTCTTATTAGTCCTATAAATGTGTAGTTTTCAATGAATAAAGTATTTCAGAACATGTGGCTCACGTCAGAAAAAAAACTTAGATGCCCCTGTCCTAGAGTAAGAAGGGCACACTTTAAAGGGAAAAAAAAAAATAACACATTCATACGTATAATTTTTTATGATCCTCTTCATGTCAATCATCCTTTATGGACATCTATTATATTGTCACGGTCAGCCAGTATTCTAGCCAGAGCCCCTAAACAGCAGCAATACTTTGGAGCGAAATTTGCATTTTTTTTAAACATCAGTTGATTCCTAGTGCTGCAGAACCTCAAGTGGATTCAAAAAAGTGTCGCTTTTACCGCCTAAGATCAACAATGTTTTTGCCAAGAGACATAAATATCGTGGACTTTAATGGATTTACTGAGTCATTAATGCTAATATAGCCAGTTAAAGAGTTTCATTATTACAAAACCTTTGAAGTTTTAAATACTCTGCACAAAACACCCATGTTCTCTTTCAAAAACAGTGAGTTTAGATCAAAGGATTGTTTTTTTGTTGTTGCTTCCTGGTGAGTTAAGGCTGTCTTTGAAGACACAACATGAGAATGAGGAATGGAAAGCCATTTTAAAGTGTTTCTAACTTGCAAAAAGCAAATGGTAACTATACTTGCAAAGGGTGCATAGATGTATTGCACAGGATCCCTACAAAGTTTGGAACTGCAGGTTTTTTTTCTTCAGGTATACAGTTAGGAAAGTGATGGCAAACATTTTTTGGGACCCCAGTGCTCAATCTTCTGAATGAAACCAAGTATCAATACCACATATTAAACATGGAAAGGATGTTTGGTCAGTAATCCGAGGCAGCATGGGCAAGTCGGGGGGGGGGGGGGGGGGGTAGAGGCAGCATTAGCAAGTCTGGGGGGCAGAGGCAGCATTGGCAAGTCTGGGGGGGAGGGGCAGAGGCAGTATTGGCAAGTCGGGGGTAGGGGGAAGATGCAGCATTGGCAAATCTGGGGGAGGGAATGGGAAGAGGCAGCCTTGGCAAGTTGGGGGTGGGAGGGGGGAAGAGGCAGCATTGGCAAGTCGGGGGAGGGAGGGGGGAAGAGGCAGCATTGGCAAGTCGGGGGAGGCAGGGGGGAAGAGGCAGCATTGGCAAGTCTGGGGGGCAGGTGGGTCGAAGATGCAGCAATGGCAAGTCTGGGGGAGGAAGGGGAAAGAGGCAGCATTGGCAAGTCTGGGGGAGGGTAAGAGGCAGTGTTGGCAAGCCTGGGGGAGGGAGAGGGGAAGAGACTGCATTGGCAAGTCTGGGGAGGGAGGGGGGTCGGGGGAGCATTGGCTAAGTTAAACTTTTTTCGTAATAGTGTAGTCTTATATTCAGGCTTTTAATTTTTTTCCTAAAGGAATATCCAAAGTTTGGGTGGTCGTCTTATAATCAAAGCATAGGCAGCGTCCGCTGATCACTGCCTATGCGGGTTTTAGCGCAGGATGTACCAGGTACATCCATTGCCACTAAGTGAATTTTTGATTATATCAGATTTTTTTAATCTTTTATTTAAGTAAAATAAGTTCTGTTTTAGCTGTTTTACTAATCTAAAAGGTTATTCTAAATATGAAATCTTCATCTGGTTACAAATATTAAAGATTATAATTACCAGCAAGAATTAGTCTTTTTATTTAAAAATCATGATTTAAATCAAGTTTTACTGATTAGTAATTTAAATCATGATTTGAATTGACATGATTTAAATCAAATCAATCCTGGTTTCAATAAAAGTGTGCCATATGGCAGACTGTGTCTCGCTCCCTGTGTCATGGTGGTTTCCACCCACTCCATGTGGATCAAATGTGTTAGTTTTGACAAGAAAATAGGTAGATCGGGTGGGTTAGGTGGAATACACGTTTGAAGGACAGGTTTACGCACCACTGCCAACAAGGAACGCAATATTTTATAATTGCCAGGTCTGATTGAGTAAAGTAGGACTGCTGCTTCATGGGTAAGTGAAGTTCAATTAAAAAAACTCATCATTTAAACAACTAGTCCTTTTTTCACCAAAAATCCTGAACTTGGGAGCAGCTCGAGAAATTGGGAAACATGTCCAGGGCTTTGGCATTTTTGGCAGGTGTCATTTTGTATGTATGTGGACAGAGATAAGAGCAGTGAGCCATTCGTAATTGGTTGTCTGTATGGAGCTAGGGTGGTTTGATAATATCAGTTCCCCCACACAACCATCTGCCCCCCACACTGCCATTTCCCCCCCAGACGTAGCCAGTGCATCCTTCTACACAGCCATCTACCCCCCCAGACTTAGCCAATGCATCCCCCACATAACCATCTGCCCCCAGACTTAGACAATGCTGCACCCTACACAGCCATCTGCCCCCCCAGACTTAGCCAATGCTGCTCCCCACACAGCCATCTTTTCCCCTAGACTGAGCCACTGCTTCCCCCACACAGCCACCCCCCCCCATAGACTGAGCCAATTCTGCCCCCACGCAGCCATCTCCCCCCCCCATAGGCTGAACCAATGCTGCCACCCTCTCCTCCCAAGACTTAATCAATCGAATGTAAGGCCCAAATTGAATTTATGTTTTTGGAGTTTAAGCATTGCGATTTGTGCTTTCGTTACCCCAAATAAATTGTCTAATGGACTTGGAGAGTGTAGAAATGTCCGAGGGAGTAATAATTAATTAGAGGCAGCACCTACACGAGGTGCATTAATCTGGGAAAGGTAATAACTTTTATGAAGGCGGCCCTACCCAAAAAGGAAAGATGTAGATTTTTCTATCCCCAAAGTCATTTTAGTATTTTCTACATTAGGGAGAAATAGTCTGTTGGATTCTTTGGGGTAGAATGCTAAACAAGGAATCGATTTTGACATTTTATTGCCATATTAAGGGTTTGTGATGACTTCTTTACTCGATATAGACACATGGCTCTAGATTTATGTTAGTTAGTGTATATGCCCATAGATTTATGTTAGTTAGTGTATATGCCCATCACAGGACCAAATCTGTAGAGCCCCTGAAAAACCCACAGGATTGTGAGCAACCTTGCCTTACCCCTCTCTCCATCATCACCAGTGTGGAGTGCAAACCCATAGTGGCTATTACCGTAGTGGGTTGGTTATACAATGTCTGGCTCAGAGTGAGGAAGATTTGGCCAAAATGCTGGTGTTTTTTATTATCCTGATCATGTGAGCCCATGACATCTGGTCAAATGCCTTCTTATCAGCCAAACTGACCAAGGTGTCCCAGAAAAACGTGACAACAAAGTGGTGGCAATTGGTGACCTTATCCCTTTTAACAGAATGTCTCCCTTTTACAAATTGTTGTTGTTCATTAATGATCACAGGAATAAAACTTTGGAATCAGGTGGCGTACATTTTTATATCTTGATTTAATATAGGGATCAGTCTATATGGGATGTTTATGGTTCTGCCAATGTAGAGGTTAACAATATAAGTATCAGCAAACAGTGTGTTGAATAATTACGTGAGGGGTTTAGCCTAGTGTGGCTTTTAAGATTTTGTATAGTTCTGCAGGGTAACCATCTGGGTCTGTTTTTTGTGTGTGTAACATTGTAATATTGAAGACCACTTCTTCTGAGCCTGGTACCTCTAAAATTTCCTTGTGAGTGAGCTTCATAAGTTTAGCCTTTTGCAGTAGTTCCAAATTTAACTGAAAATCCACTTTGTTTTGGCTATGGCCGATAGTAGTCGGCCTGATTTGAAAAAAAAAAATTACTATGGGGATAGATGATTTGCATCTGGGCCTTTGCCTGAAGAGCGGTGTAGTTGTTTTCCATTATTTTGTATTGTTTTGTTGGACACGGATGGGTCTTGTGTGCGCAGTGCCTTGATTTAAATAGGTATAAAGTTTATTGAATTTTTTTTACCATTAATTTTCTTTTTATTGATATGAGCATTACTTTAGCAGTCTCCTAGAATAAAATGGGGTCATCTATGTGCACTATGTTATCATCAAGGTGATTGCCCCAGGTAGTGTTCAGGAATGCTTTAAAGTTATTGCTAGTGTGGAGACTATGTTTAAGTACAGTTTAGATTATTTTATAACTCTACATTGCGAAAAATGGAATGCTGAACCTGGTCCCTTAGTGCCGGGGAGATCAGAAACATGTCTAATATACAGGAAGTCTTGTGAGCTCTGGAGATGTGTGTGAAATCTTTGGTTGTGGGGAGAGTTACTAGCCATGGGTTAAGTTGTGGAGGACGAGAGTAATACCTTCATGAGATGGGGAAGGTGATGTCAGGGGCGGTTCAGTTCAATTTTTTCCGGAGTCAATGATAACATTTAAATCACCACCTAAAATAATGAGACTGCGTATGCGTAATAAGCATTTCAAATAATTAATCATGTATTAGGTAGGTTAGGAGTGTAAAAATTAACCAAAAAGGAAACGGTTGAAACAGATGGAGATATTTCAAAAATATATATCAGCCCACTACATTAAGTTAGGTCACGTGGACGGAAAATAATAAAGATTAATTCAAACAGATTGTCACTCCCTGAGATTTTTACGTATATGGAGGAGAGATATACTCCCTGATCCATAGATCCTGTTGAATCAGTATCCCTTCAAAACATCCTGAAGAAACACAATATGGAGAGGGATTGACTTTTAAAGGAACACTACCACTAACATAAAATGTAACTAGATAACTTGGTCATTTAAAACAAACGCATAAATAAATCATATGCCACTGTTTTGTTTTTTATATGATTGAATTAATTGCATATAAAAGGAAAAATAAAATTAGGTGTTTATCTCCTGGCTCCATTGTGTGAATATTTCCCATGATGCAACATCATTCAAAATCTTCTAGATAGTCTCAATTTACAATTGTTGCCAAAGCCTGCATGATGATGTCAAAAGATACTCCCCTGCTCTCTTACTGAATCCTGTGTATCATAGTGGGCAGGACTAGGTGGCTTTGTAGAACTTTTTTTTTTTACCTGCCTTCCAACACAAAGAGAGGAGATTAACCTGAACAAACAGGATCATAACTCTGCCCCCTTGTGATGTAATAGCTACATTACCCAATTCAAGTCTATGATCAGAATTCTGACTTATAGACTGCAATCTGTGTCACAAAAGTGAGAAATGTGTGCTGTAAAGTCTCTGTAGGGTGGCACCCAAAGACACTATATTTCACAAAATGCAGCTCCCAGTCACACTTGTTTAGTTACATATTTTATTAAATAAAGTCAAATAAGAAAAATAAAAGACATCTGAACTCTTTTCATTAAAACCTTTTCATTTTGTAGGTGAGAGTGTCCCTTTAAATGGCTTGTTACCAATTGTCTTTAAAAAAAATTGTGTTCAGTCCATCCACGTTCCACAAACACAGCCTCAATGTATCCTGGACAGTGCAGGCAATCCCATCACCAATGGTGTCAACCCTAATACTTTGTACAGTGGGACTAGCCAATTCTTAAACTGAAAAAGATGAAGGCGGTGTGACATCTATTTTCTTCATCTCCCTTTTCTTGTCAGGGTTTGGGTTGTTTTGATGTTTGTTTCATTTTAGAGTTTCTTTTGATAAGATTCTAGCTTTCTGTTTATCCAAGAACCAGTTCATCATATGTAGGCAGCGACAGCAGTAATGTACGCCAGGGAAATAATAGGTTCAATACTACATGAAGTCCCTTCACTCCACAGTAGCATAGTGGTAAATAGAACTGAAGAAAATCAAGCACTAAAATTAACAGTGAAAGTTGTCGATATGTGCAAGTTACACAGTGGTTGGTCTGTAAATAAACATTTCATGGAGGAGGTAACAGTTAGTTAAGACCTTGGCAACAGTTAGTCATAGGTATAGTTCTGCAAATCAGCCAGAAGATGGCGGTGCAGGATAAGAAACATATCCAGAAACAAAAATATTGCTCGGTGTACTTACCGTACAAGGATTTAGATTAGTCTTGTCTTGGGCTGTTATAGGCAAAGGCTGTGGCCAGAGGCGTAACTAGAAACCACCAGGCCCCAGTGCAAAATTTGCCTCGGTGCCCCCCTACCCAACCATGCAACTACACCCTAGAAATGCCACTTACATGCCTCCCAACTGTTCCGCTTTGTGCATGGCCTTGTCTTATATCTAGGATAGCCTTATACCTATCCCATGCATGCTTAAACTCCTTCACTGTATTAACCTCTACCACTTCTACTGGAAGACTATTCCATACATCCACTACCCTCTCAGTAAAGTAATACTTTCATTAGTCCCTGGTCTTATCTTATATCTAGGATAGCCTTATACCTATCCCATGCATGCTTAAACTCCTTCACTGTATTAACCTCTACCATTTCTGCTGGCATACTATTCCATGTCTCCACTACCCTCTCAGTAAAATAATACAAAGTTTCTGACCTCCACTGTATTAACCTCTACCATTTCTGCTGGAAGACGATTCCATGCATCCACTACCCTCTCAGAAGGTAATACTTCCATTAATCTCTGGCCTCATCGTATGTCTAGAATAGCCTTATACCTATCCCATGCATGCTTACACTCCTTCACTGTATTAACCTCTACCACTTCTGCTGAAAGGCTATCACATGCACCCACTACCCTCTCAGTAAAGTAATATTTTCATTAGTCCCTGGCCTTCTCTTATATCAAGGATAGCCTTATGCTCATCCCATGCATGCTTAAACTCCTTCATATATTAACCTCTCATCCACCACCCTCTCAGTAAAGTAATATTACTTTTCTGGACACAAAAAAAAAACGTTAAAATATTTCCAGCCTTATCAAAAGCTTGACGTGGACCCCAAATATATTTATATAACTAGCTGCATGTATACTTATATGAACTTTTTAATATTATATTCAACTATTTTCATATGCAATAAAAATGTTATTGAAAAATTGTTAATTTCTTATTTTTATTACGTTCCTCTGCACCCACATTGCACCTAAAGGTCCTAACACAGCACTATACAGTACCCACAGCACTTGGCTTGTACTCATATTGCACCCACACGATTTGGCATGCTGCAGTATACATTTTCCCGCCAGAACATACCACAGTGTCACTTTGTCCCACTGAACTGCCCCTGCAGAACATGCCACAGTGTCACTTTCCCCCATAGTACACGTTATTTTGCCCCACAGAACATGCCACAGTGTTCCTTTTACCCCATAGTATATGTTATTTTGCCCCACAGAACATGCCACAGTATCAGGTTGGCCACAGCCAATTTGCCCATTATGCCATGATTAGCCACAATTTCCAATATGCCACAGCCAATTTTGCCCATTTTCCAGTGTTATTTTGCCCATTTGCCAGTTATGTGCCAATTTGCCAGTGTTATTTGCTCATTTGCCAGTTATGTGCCCATTTGCCAGTGTTATTTGCCCATTTGCCAATTATGTGCCCATTTGCAAGTTATTTGCCTGTTATGTGCCCATTTGCCAGTTGTGCCCGTTTGCCAGTGTTATGTGCCCTCAATATGCCAGGATTTAGCCATTCAATATGCCAGAGGCATCCAACGTGCGGCAATGAGGTGTGGCCCGCCTGAGCTCTGCTCCGGTAGCCGCACCTCGAACTGCACATCGCACGAGAAGCCGTGTCGGGGAACAAAGTTCCCTACACGCTTCTGTGTAGGGAACTTCGTTCCCCGATACAGCTTCCCATGCGGTGTGCAGCACCGGTGCTGCTCTCGTGCACAAATCCCCTCCTCTACCCTGCGCATGAGGTCAGGCTGGGTGGCAACCCTAGTTGTTGGGGGTTGCATAAAAAAATCAGTCTTGAGATATTTCTTGGCCCAGTCTTGACGTTTCAAATTGTGTGTCTTGTTCAGTGGTGGTCGTCTTTCAGCCTTTCTTACCTTGGCCATGTCTCTGAGTATTGCACACCTTGTGCTTTTGGGCACTCCAGTGATGTTGCAGCTCTGAAATATGGCCAAACTGGTGGCAAGTGGCATTGTGGCAGCTGCACGCTTGACTTTTCTCAGTTCATGGGCAGTTATTTTGCGCCTTGGTTTTTCCACACGCTTCTTGCGACCCTGTTGACTATTTTGAATGAAACGCTTGATTGTTCGATGATCACGCTTCAGAAGCTTTGCAATTTTAAGAGTGCTGCATCCCTCTGCAAGATATATCTCACTATTTTTGACTTTTCTGAGCCTGTCAAGTCCTTCTTTTGACCCATTTTGCCAAAGGAAAGGAAGTTGCCTAATAATTATGCACACCTGATATAGGGTGTTGATGTCATGAGACCACACCCCTTCTCATTACAGAGATGCACATCACCTAATATGCTTAATTGGTAGTAGGCTTTCGAGCCTATACAGCTTGGAGTAAGACAACATGCATAAAGAGGATGATGTGGTCAAAACTCATTTGCCTAATAATTCTGCACTCCCTGTACATTTTAGGCATTCTGCAAATAAAGTCAATGGAAATTGTAATCCTATCCGCATCAGAGCTATCAAATAGTCCACCACTACCAAAGCCCATCAACTCACAGGTAACAGAGGTCCAGGACAGTCATGCAGATCTGATCACAGTATGCCTGCTAGAACACCGCTGTCGCAATATGAATGAGATGGCTAAATGTCTCAATACCGAGGAGCTTAAGCCAAGTCAGCTGAGGGCCCCACCTTGAAACATCCGGGCACCGTGACAGCCAATCACAGCACCTGGATGTTAATAGCTGTCAAAGCAGGTGCCTGCTTTGACAGTTATAGTCTGTCGCTCCTGCACAGCAATCGTGGGGCAGGAAGAGACTATAGTGCTGGAAGTCTCCCCCAGCACATTTAGCACCCTCAGGTTTTTTAATATATATAAAATAAACAGCATATTTTATGCTCATGTTTGTTTGTTTTTGCAAGATTTATTTAAACAAAAATCAAATTAGAAATCTCTCTAAATTAACCCTTTAAGGACCAGGGATTTTCCTGGGCCAAGGACCAGAGCCTTTTTCAATTTTTAATACGCGTTTTTGAAACATAAATTTTCCTCTCTCTCATTTAACGTACCCATACAAGTTATATGTTGTTTTTTAAAGGACAGTTAGAGCTTTCTTTTGATAACCTACACATAAAAATGATTTACATTTTAGTATTAAAAAAATACATATAAAAGAGGAAATGAGGGAAAAAAAAAAAAGTTTTTCCCCATTATTTTCCCAATAATAAGCTACATAACTAGTGCAACACTAACCCACTTATCCCCCCTAATTAACTAACTAATAAAAAAGAAAAATATTGGTTCCCAAACCCCCCATAACAAAAAAGACAGAAAAAAAAACTCTGAAGAGTGCGATGTCAGATCAGTAAAAATCATGCAACAGGCATGCAGGGGTTACATTTTATTAAATATATTAAAATTACCTTTATTTATTAAAAAAAAACGTTATAAATTGTAAAAATAAAAAAAATCTGTTAAAAAAAAACATAAATGAGGGCCATAAAGTGGAAGGAAACTGATCACAGTTAAAAACTGTGATCAGCAATAAAAGGGTTTTTTTTTTTTTAGCCTCTGTATGTAATTAATTTATTTTTACTTACAGGTCACTCTGTGCTTCACTATAAGAATGTGAAGCACAGGAGGGTGAATTAGAGGCAAAGTCAGTGCGTGAACACACTGACTTTGCCATCTAATTTGCATGTTATCGCGGTGATCACGTTATCACCGCGATCACATGCCCGGAAATCGACCGATCGGGTCCAGGAGCTTTGCCTCGGGTGCGAGGCTTAGTCCTGGACTCGTTGCAGACTAGCTGTCGGTGCGCACAGAGCGCACCACCGGCTAGACTGCATGACGAGTTAACTCGTCATAAGGTCGCGGCTCTTATGACGAGTTAACTCGTCATAAAGTCGGGAAGGGGTTAAACAAAAAGCTTTTGAACATGTAAACTTAAATTGCCATGTTCCTGAAACAGGGCTGTATATTATCAGTTTATTATACCCGTGTACAAATTAGTAAGTTATTCTGGGGAAAAAAAATTAATTTTACAGTCATGATGTGTTTTTTTTTTAACCATCACAGTATGCAAGCCAGAAAGCCCTGCAGTTTAGGATTAAAACTGATATTTGAAGTAACCTGAAATTATGCACATGTTTTATTTATGTGATAAATGTGTTGTTAATTTGCACTTATAAAATGTATGATACTTCTAAGTGTTAAAATATTGCACATATTTTTTATTCATGATAAATAAAAAAAAATGTAAAATTAAATAAGTAAAAAAAAAAAAAAAAATACTAAAAATAAGAAGTTATTCCGTAGTGGACCAGAGACATGTTAAGTCTGTTGGTGGTCCTCTAGGGATACCTAAATTCAAAGTGTGTGGGGGAAAAAACCAAAACTACTACGCCAAAACTTGTCAAAAGATTGGTGGTAAAATTACTGGATGAAAAGTGTTAAATACCCTGGGATGTCTACTTTATAAAGTAGCTGATTCAGCAATTCATGACAGATATCGGTGTTGCGATGTCACAAACGCCAATTTTGGGGAAAAAAATATTTTGAAACAGCTATGTGCTACTTGTATTTATTAAACTATAACATTAACCCCTTTGCGACAATTGACGTGTCAGGCACGTCCAGCCGGCAACTCTATTGTTGACAATAGACATGCCTGACATGTCCTGTGGTGGAACAAGCGGTTAGGGTTAGAATAGTTGTTAGGTTTACAATTTAATTAGGGATAGCATAAGGGATAGTGTTACAACTAAATTAAAATATATTAAGGGTTAGAGTTGGGGTCAAAAGGTCACTGTAGAACAAACACCATTTTTGGTTTTTGCCCTATAACTCAAAAAAACCTGCATACAACATGGAAACAAGTACATTTCTGGGACAAAATTTTAGACATGGTCTTTAATGATTATATTTCTGTAAATTATTTAGTAAAATTTAGAATTTTTTTTTTTTCCCCCCCCCATCATATTTTATGATTTTTTTTTGTAGTAAATTACAAGATATAATTTATGGACTTACCTGCAGTCTTGTGTAGTGATCAGCAGATGGCACATTTTGGATAGATACATTTAAAAAGTCATAGAAAAAAAATAAATAAATAAAATGATAAAAACTGTAACTATAATACTTCCCAACATTGGATTAAATGGGTTCCAAATGAAAAGTAAAAAAAGGCTACAGTTCAGGTAATACTGTTGTAGGCTGTTGTATGCACCAATGATCATCACAGACTCAACATCCGACAGAAGTAACCAAAAATAGAGAAGGCAGACAGCACACAGATATCAGGATCTGTAGACAATTTAATAATACAAAAAAAACCCAAACACATCAGTTCTTACATATAGAGAGGTATCGTCGGCACAGCAGCAAATATGCTCCAGGAATTCCCAAACACAGCATGTCAATCGTCTGCTACAAACTTCCATGTTTGGATGAAAGCCATGCCTTCCTCAAGGTACATGGATAAATTCAAGTTCACTTCACTTTTGTGTGTGTGTATGCTGGAGGTGAATGGTAAAGGAGTAAGCAGTCATAAAGGCCTCTTTGAATAAGCATACCAACAGGCAGATGTGACCTGATCAAAATACAAAAACAAACATTCTAGTGGAGATTACCATGAATGGTGAAGAAGCCACAGCAGTATCTGAAGAAGCGGGGGCTCCCCTTTTTTAAACTGATTTGGTTGCAGATTGTGGATTTGTAAATCTCTCCCCCTTAAGACAGGGCAGCCTGAAATTTGCTAAATTATTAAGAGACCTTGTTCTTCAGTTTCATTGTCATCCATGACCTGTGGAAGACTACAGCATAGTGCAAGCAATATTGTGGACTACAATTATTATGGGCATCCACTAATGGTGCCCGACTGCCAGTAGATTGAAGCCTATGGTCACAGTTTTGGTGATTGGAAGATGAAGTCTATATAGAAACTGGAGCACAAGCCAGAGTGTTTTGCACAACTATATTGATGTTCACATCTGTGATATGATATACAGCAAGTATCACCCAGTTACGGATCATGCTCAGCACCTTCCTTTCACAGAACCTAGAAACAATATTGCCCACTTATTTGCCCCACCCCCAAAAAACAAATGATTCAAAGTTGCCCAGTTGTCTATGTATGAAGAGACACCCCAATCCAGTTCTCATATCGTACAGACACTCCAGATGATCCATAAAGTATTCAGGAGAGTCAATTCCACATAGATCAGAATGTTTTATTGGGTATTTTCTCTATTAAAGTTAACAGTAAAGACATGGATCTCCCTGCTATGGGATTGTGCAAGCAGAAACAAAGCAATGGCTTTGAAAAGATCTGTGGTGAAGTAGTCTTTCTAAATGGTTAGATTTTTTTTTAAAAAACATTGAAGAAGATTAACACCTTCCTTTTATAGATCACAACACCCCATGGATGTTACTATAACCTAAATCTTAAGCCTACTTCATTGTTAAAATCTCATTCAAAACCTATGAAACTGTAAACTGGTGCAGTCTTTTTAGATGATGGTTTATAATAATTTGGATTTTGTTCAGTCCAACCACAAATAATATTTAGTTGAACATGAACATTTAAGCTTCTCATTGTGACTTTATTTTGTTCCATGATTATATTAACTGTTAAATATATATATTTTTTTATAGCTTGGCTACATTTCTTATAAAATCCATTGAAAAAAAAAGTACAGGTTAAGTACCCGTTACCCAAAATTATCCAAACTCTCCCCCCCCCCATTTTACCAGAAGTTGCAAACTGCACAGCAAGTGCACAACAGTTTGTTCAGTGTTCATCCCCATTAAGCTGTGATCCTTCCTTTCCATGCATACCCCCAAAGTTATAATACAATGTGTTTGTACAGGCCTGACCCACCAACGGCAGGTTCCCAACAATGCCTCACATCACCGCTACATTGCAGTAAAAGTGATTTATTTGCGCTATACAGTATTTGCATTGATAATACTAGATTTCACGAGTACGGAGAGGCTTTACTATATCTTATCGGCGAAAAATGATCCATTATCCAAAAAACTTCTGGTCCAAATGGGTAATAGTAGGGAATAGGGGTAAGAGCACTCTGCCACGAATGAATGCCATTTAATATGTTTTTATACAACTGAAACATTTTTGTGCTGCATGTGAATATTTTTGCATTTCTCACAATTTTCTGGATTTAAACCAAATATGAACAGTCAAGCAACAAAAGAGAAAAAAAAATGAAGTTAACACACAGGCAAAAAAAAAATTGTGTTTTAAGAAATTTTATATCACAAAAAAATACACTACAGATACAAGAAGAAAAAAAAAAAAAAAAGTATGCACATTAACAATCAAAGATGTAAAAATAAGTCACATTTAGTCCTTTGAAGAAAGTTCTCCTTTTGGAAGAAAAATAAATGTCTGAATGAATGTTTAACTTCAGTGGATCACTAACTAGTTTTTTAGAATAGCAGTTATTCTAGGAACCGTGAACTCCTGAAATATTGCCATCAATACGCATTCCACAGTGATAGTTACCAATGGCGGATGTTTCAATGCTGTATTCAGGCAGATTCAATCTAAAGTACCTTAGAAACAGAGAATATCAAATTTACACATTTGGTAAACTGGAGACCTTTTAATTTAAAGTAAGGCACCCATCATACATAATCCAGTGAAGTGCGAAACATTTTTTACACAACCTGCAAGACAAATTATACTAAAGGCACACAAATTGCTAATCTGGCATATACTTCAAATAACTGAAAATATGTCAGATACCATTACAGCAATGCATTAATGGAGAATGTGTGATTCTGTAGGAAAAAGCAAGCCTTCTAGCTTGTTTGGCATGTGTAAATTTGTGTTTGCAAATGCCTCGGCTACCCACTGGATTTCAGATGGAGAGGTTCCCCCCCCAGACTGTTAACAAAAGTAAAAATATATTCAGATAAGTGTTGAATAAAAAAAAAACCATAACATTTAAATTCTTTAGGAGACAGACTCAATTTATACAAAAAGACTGAATTTTAAAAAGTGACCGATGAAAACTAAAAATAAGAGCTGTTGGCAGGCTAGACTGCCTCTTACGGGACAGAGAAGGTATAAAAGGCACTGACATTAAGTGATTCTAATATTTTCCAGGCCATAATGCATACAATCAGGGCCGATCCTAGGGTGACGGGCGCCTGGGTGCAGGTTTTCCTTTGGCGCCCAAGGGTGGGCGTGGCTATATTATGAACTCCTCCCCTTTAGACATTTCTGTTCCAGACATGCCCATTTCAATATTAGGGAGAGGGGGAGGGAGAAAACTGTATTTTAATGTAAAGGACCAACGTTTATTTTAAATAAAGATATATATTTTGCCATAATACTGTGTAGTGGTTTTATTTATTTCTATGATGCTCAGCCAGCAATATGGGAGACTTTTTGCTGGCTAGCAAAATTAGTTTTAACTACCGTTCCCATGATTCCCAACCAGCCAAAGTCTCTCATTAGTCTGGCTGAGCATCATTGGAAAAGAAGTACATAAGGAGTGATAAATAATATTCCACCAAGTCAGTCACTCACGTGTCTCTCTCTCTCCCCATACCCTCATGTCTGTCTGTCTCTCCCCATACCCTCATGTCTGTCTGTCTCTCCCCGTACCCTCATGTCTATCTCTCCCCATACCCTTGTGTCTGTCTGTCTCTTCCCCATACCCTCATGTCTGTCTCTTTCTCCCCATTCCCTCATGTCTGTCTCTCTCTCCCCGTACCCTCATGTCTGTCTCTCTCTCCCTATTCCCTCATGTCTGTCTCTCTCTCCACTCATGCTCCATGTCTCTCTCTCCATTCATGCTCCATGTCGGTCTGTCTCTCTCCACTCATACCCCATGTCTGTCTCTCTCGCCACTCATACCCCATGTCTGTCTCTCTCTCGCCACTCATACCCCATGTCTGTCTCTCTCTCTCTCCACTCATACCCCATGTCTGTCTCTCTCTCTCTCCACTCATACCCCATGTCTGTCTCTCCCCTCATCCCTTATATCTTTTTCCATCTCTATCTTTCTGTTCTCCATGCTGGCCTCTTGTACACACAGTCATACATAAACACACACAGTCACACAAACACAGTTACACACTTAGTCACCCTCACAGACATACATTTACACAAACACCCTTATACACACTGTCACACACATACATAAATACACACAGTCATACATAAATACACAAAGTCACACAAACACAATTACACACTTAGTCACCCTCACAGACATACATTTACACAGACACCCTTATACACACATACATAAATACACACAGTCATACATAAATACACACAGTCACACAAACACAGTTACACATTTAGTCACCCTCACAGACATACATTTACACAGACACCCTTATACACACTGTCACACGTACATAAATACAAACACAGCCACCTTTACACACTTAGACATAGGATACACTTGCACAGACACTCATGTACACACACTTACACAGACAGTAACACACACATAGTTATACACATTGACACACACATACACACTTATACACATACACAAACACTTACACAGACAGTAACACACACACATAGTTATACACATTGACACACACATACACACTTATACACATACACACAGTGCTGTATTTACCGCGAGGCATCCTAGGCGGATGCCTATGGCGGCAAATTTTGGGGGGCGGCAGCGCCCCCAGCACTGAAAAAAAAAAAAAATACAAAAAAACAAAAAAAACGGCCCTTTAAAAAAAAAAAAAAAAAAAAGACCGCGCTTGCAGGCAGAGACAGAGGTGAGAAGGGATCGGAAGATCCCCCCTCACCTTGTCTGCCTGCCTGCCAGGCTGCACGGGGAGCCGAACAGGCAGCACAGAGAAACCTCCGTGCTGCCTTTTCGGCTCCCCGTGCAGTGTGCCGACACGGAAGTGCCGACAGTCACGTGACGGGCGCGCTGACGTCAGACGCGCGCCCGGTCACGTGACCTGTCGGCACAATCGCCGGGAAGCCGAACAGGCAGCATGGAGGGACCATGCTGCCTGCCTGCCAGGGAAAGGTAAGTGCTGATGGGATGTGTGTGTGTGTGTGTGTGTGTGTGATGGGAGTCAGAGTGTGATGGGAGACAGTGTGTGTGACAGAGTGTGATGGGAGTAGGAGTATGTGTGATGGGAGACATGTGTGTGACTGAGTGTGATGGGAGTCAGAGTGTGTGTGATGAGAGACAGTGTGTGTGACTGAGTGTGATGGGAGTCAGAGTGTGTGTGATGAGAGACATGTGTGTGACTGAGTGTGATGGGAGTCAGAGTGTGTGTGATTGGAGACAGTGTGTGTGACTGAGTGTGATGGGAGTCAGAGTGAGTGTGAAGGGTGTCAGAGTGAGTGTGATGGGAGACAGTGTGTGTGACTGAGTGTGATGGGAGTAGGAGTGTGTGTGATGGGAGACATGTGTGTGACTGAGTGTGATGGGAGTCAGAGTGTGTGTGATTGGAGACAGTGTGTGTGACTGAGTGTGATGGGAGTCAGAGTGAGTGTGAAGGGTGTCAGAGTGAGTGTGATGGGAGACAGTGTGTGTGACTGAGTGTGATGGGAGTAGGAGTGTGTGTGATGGGAGACATGTGTGTGACTGAGTGTGATGGGAGTAGGAGTGTGTGTGATGGGAGACATGTGTGTGACTGAGTGTGATGGGAGTCAGAGTGTGTGTGATGAGAGACATGTGTGTGACTGAGTGTGATGGGAGTCAGAGTGTGTGTGATGGGAGACAGTGTGTGTGACTGAGTGTGATGGGAGTCAGAGTGAGTGTGATGGGAGACAGTGTGTGTGACTGAGTGTGATGGGAGTCAGAGTGTGTGTGATGGGAGACAGTGTGTGTGACTGAGTGTGATGGGAGTCAGAGTGTGTGTGATGGGAGACAGTGTGTGTGACTGAGTGTGATGGGAGTCAGAGTGTGTGTGATGGGAGAAAGTGTGTGTGACTGAGTGTGATGGGAGTCAGAGTGTGTGTGATGGGAGACAGTGTGTGTGACTGAGGGTGATGGGAGTCAGAGTGTGTGTGATGGGAGTAGGGGTGTGTGACTGAGTGTGATGGGAGTAGGAGTGTGTGACTGAGTGTGATGGGAGTGTGTGTGTGATGGGAGTATGAGCTTGATGTGAGTCTGAATGATGGGCCATGTTTTAGGTGTGTAACGTGGGTGTGCAGCTTGGGTAGGGGGGTGCCCGGATTTTGTCTGCCTAGGGCAGCACAAAATCAAGATACACCACTGCATACACACACATAGTTATACACATTGACACACACATACACACTTATACACATACACAAACACTTACACAGACAGTAACACACACATAGTTATACACATTGACACACTTATACACATTCACAGACACTTCCACACTTTCTTTCTTTTTTTATTTTATATTTTAACACCCCCCCAACTGTTATTACCTCCTCCTTCTTGTTAATCCAAGCACAGAGCAACGGGGGAAAGCTCCGCCCCCGTCACGTTCTGTGATTGGCTGCAGGGAGGAGGATGTTCTCTATGGTGTCTTGGCAGATACTTTAGAGAACGTCCATCTCCCGGCAGCAGCCAATCACAGAACGCGACGGGGGCGGAGCTTGCACCCGTCGCGCTGTGCTTGCTTTAACAAGGAGGAGGACGGCAGGGAGAGAGCTCCCTGCTTCAGCGCCTCTCCTCCCGTGCGCCTGGGCGCGGTGCACCCCGTGCACCCGCCCAGGATCGGCCCTGCATACAATAAACTTGTTTTACAATTTGTTTCAGTTTAGATCTCAGATTTACTTGTTATAAACCAGGATGAGTTCCATGTTATGGCTTTCATTCTGCAGAGGTTTTTGGGGCTTTTTTGCAGAAAGTCATAGCAAGAAAATATTTGAATGGCTATAAGTGAATGATAAAACAAAGTACACACAAAAAGTAAACTGAATTTATCTACATTATGAAAGTGGACATCCATGTTGTTCTAAAAAACATTGGCTACAATAGCGGAGACTGTACTTCTAGATAAGCAAGATAAAAACTATTGTGGTAGTGCGTCTTTAACCCCTTTGTGACCGTATGACGGGTTAACTCGTCATAAGAGCCGCAGCGTAAGCGAACTTATGACAAGTTAACTTGTCATGTAGTCTAGCCGGCGGTGCACTACATGCACAGCACCAGCTGGTCTGAATGGGTCCAGGACAATGCCTCGCACCCGAGGCAAAGCTCCTGGACCAGATCGGCAGGTTTCCGGGCATGTGTTCGCGGTGATCACTCGAACATGCAAATTAGATGGCAAAGTCAATGTGTTCACACACTGCATCTAATTCACTCCATGTGCTTCACATACTTACAGGGAAGTCTAGAGTGTGATCTGTAAGTAAGAAATAAAGTACATCTGGGGGGGAACCCCCCCCCCCCCCCACAAAAGGTAACCCTTTCCTTGCTGATCAGTTTGTTTTTTGCAATGTTAAAAGGTTTTTTTTTTTTTTAATCATTATTGTAATATATTTAATTACAGTTAACCCCTGCATGCCTGTTATGTGATTCTAATGGCTGACATCGCACTAGTTGCATAGATCATTATTTCCCCCCCAAAATCCCCTTTTTATGTAATTCTAAATTGTAGCTTATTTTTATGTATATTATGATATCAAAAGAAAGCTTTAACTGTCCTCTAAAAAACATAACTTGTATGGGTGCGTTAAATGACAGAGGGGAAAATTCAGTTTCAACAAAAACATATCAAAATGTCGCTCTGGTCATTAGCCCAGAAAATACCTGGTCCTTAAAGAAAATGCCTAGTCCTTAATGGGTTAACCCCTTCACGTCGGATGGTGCTTTGGTCCTTAACGATCAAACCACCATCCAACGTCTGTGTGTTCCTGGCTGCCGATCATTAAGTTATCGCTGCCAGGATTACGCAAGCAGGGACCCGATCAGGGCATGCAGCAATGCCAGAGACGTACCGAACGCTCTGTTTATGTCAAAGTGGCCTCATCTCACACTGGGGAGGCCACCTCAGTACAGCTCATCGCAGTCAAATGGAGCCGATGCTCACTTTGAGCGTCAGCTCTATTTTCTGTGTCAGAGCGAGGCCACGGGGGCTGTGATGAGCCGTTTAATGTAGGAAGTTCCATGTCGTCCTACTAGCCTCTATGCACTAAAAGGTAGGACGTGTGGAACGTCCTACAAACGGGAAGGGGTTAAAGAGTAGGGTGAGCAATAGGGAGAATTTACATTCTAAGCTTGAGTGAAACTCACCATTTGTACACAAGTGGTTTAGATGCATATGGTAAGTGATCGAAATAAGCTACAACTCAGTGTACCTAATTGTGTTAAATTATGTGTACTTTATCTAATAATGTTTTTTGAAAGCGTTTATAAATGTGCAAATTTTAAATGGGATATTAAATCAAAAATACTATGCATTTTCTTCCTGACAATCTTTAGAAGAACTCTAAAAAATGCGGAATATTACAATTCTGAGTTCACCAGAGTTAGAACTCCTTAGTGCACCCTGACCATTTTTTTTTTTTTAAGTTAATGATCCGTAAATGCGTATAATGTGATAAATGCCTCCCAATGTGAAAATAAACATTGGAAGATCCCAATTAAAAAATAAAAATAAAAAAAAAGTCACATCTAAAAATGGTACTTACCTTCCAAAAAAGCAAACTCGTCAATTGCATCTATTGCATTATCTGCAAACATAAATAGTAATGTAAATAGTAATTATGAATACCTAAAAGCAGAGTCTTTAAGGATTACTAAATTGCATAACATCAAAAAGCAGGGTTAAAAATAATATGTGAAGGCAAAACCCCCCACAATTTAACAAAGAAAACTCTTACATTCTTACCGGAGAATTTCAGGGGTAAAACCTGAGTATTATAACAATTATATGCAAGAGAATTAAATGATCGTAAATCAATCACCATTGCCATAATCTGGTTCTTTTATACAACTACAATGTCAGGTTGATTGACCACAACCAGTTTATCCGTCTGAATATGGAAGTCCCAAAGGATCTTAGCTTTGTTGTTCTCCACAACCTTCTGTGGAATCTTCCATCTGCACTTGGGAGGGTTTAGCCCATGTGCTGTGCAGATGTTCCTGCACACAATGCCAGCTATTTGGTTCAATGTATGCTGTTCCTGTGAGCATCTTACACCAGGGCTCGACAAAGCCCGGGCGCCAGGTCGCCATGGCGACTAGGAAATTGTACCTGGCGCCCGGATAGGATCAGCAGCACATGGCGCTCCACCGTTTAAACAAACAACAACAAAAAGTACCGGTATTATTCTTTCGCGATGCGAGGGTAAGCAGAGTGTGAGCTTCCAGCTCCGCCCCCTCGCGCTGTAGTGTTGGATCGGCGGGTGTCACGTGACATCCTACCGATCAGCAGTAGCGTGCAGACTGTCTGTGCCATGGACCATGCTGCAGTAGAAATCCCCCTCCCATGCAATAAGGTAAAACAGCAGGGAGGGGGGAGTCATTCACTTCTTTTAAGAGTGTGTGAATGTGCCTGGCTGGCTGGCTCTGTGTGTGAATGTGCCTGGCTGGCTCTGTGTGTGAATGTGCCTGGCTGGCTGGCTCTGTGTGTGAATGTGCCTGGCTGGCTGGCTCTGTGTGTGGTTTTGTAAATGGGCTGTTGTCTGGCTCCTTGATTTTTTTTCTGGCTCCTAAAAGTAAATTAAATTTGTCAAGCCCTGTCTTACACCCTGTCTGCCGTTAGATCCTGCCTGGTGTGGTAGATCCCTGCTATGTATCTGGTTCTCAGTGTGGACCATATTGTAAACGCTAGGATTAAATAATTACCTAATTGTGTTAAAAAATAAAAAAATTCAATTTTAGAAACGAACACAACTGGTTTGGGAATCACTACTCTAGAATGTCTTTACATACTGGAATGGATTACAATTAGCAATGTGCTACATTTACTTATTGCCTAAATAAAAAACCATGGAATACTCTCAAACGCAGGACAATGCAAATAATGGTCTCTAAAGAAAGCCCTTCTTATCTTTAATTATATAGATCATCTGTGTGGTTACAGGAAAAAAAAAAAAAATATAAAAAATAAAAATAAAAATAAAAAGGGAAAATTACAGCTAAACACAAAAATATTTAAATTGCTTGTTCAGCACAATTGTTTTTCAAAAGTCTGGTCATGAAGTGGTTAATGCAAATGAAAGGAAGTATTGTAATGTAGTCATACCAAGGTCTTTGCGCTGCAGGGTTTTTCGCTTCCCACGCTGAGCATAAATCAAAGCATCTTTGGCAATTGTTTCTATGAATAATTCCTGTAAAAAAAAAAAAAAAATATATATATATATATATATATATATATATATATATATATATATATATATATATAAATATTAAAGTGTGCCAGCTGTCAAATACAGTTTATCATATCCAGTCCCGATCAGGGTCTTATTAAACCATATGGGTCACTGCCAAAAATTAAAATTTTAACCATGACATATTTATCCACCCTCCTTACCTATTAAGAGGTTGAGGTCTACCTTCTAACATGATCACAACATAATTTCCACCTTCAAAAAAAGCCCCCACTCAGTCTCAAAAAAAATATTTAAGTCAATGAACTTAATACATTCAATAACCACCAGCCTGAAAAGAATAAACTGAATATCAAAAACAATAGAATAGAAACTGATATCTTATTACTCATTTTCACTATACGCTGTGTTTAAAGGTGGTAATGGAAATAGAAAGTAATTACACTCCATGCACAGGCAGGAGATGCACGCAGCTGTACCCAAAAAGCTGCACCTCTGTATTAACACAAATAGTATAAAACCATTGTGTTCTTCAGCACCGTTTTTCACGTTTGCTGCTGCAATACTTTGCGGATGCGTAACGTTCGGTCACTAGGTGGCGCAGTTTCCTGCACTATTGCGGAATTATTCCCGTTCCAGAATCAATCATTCTTTTAACCAGTCCAAAAGATAGCTTTATAGTGTATAAAGAAGCGTCAGTACCACCTTTTGCTTGTGTACATCCATTAAAACGGAGGCTCGCTCACCGTTGCTTTGCAGATTATAAAAACGGACTCCTGACTGGCCAATGACACGTCTGGATCTGCCTTCATCAGCGCCTTCACCCGAGACAGGGGAAGCCTGACCTGTTTCTGTGGCCCAGTAGTAGGTGCAGACACCACTGAGTTTCCGGTCTCTACTTCAGGCTGGGTTTCAACGCTCTCAGGCTCCGGATTGTCCTGGGTCAGCGTTCCTACAGTAGCCGCAGCCATACCGGATAACTTCACCAAGCTTTGGTAAATGCGATAGCGGGAAATTGTCACATGGCCGTAGTAACCAATAGCACGGCGTGGGCGGGGCGTTGTACATGGCGAACGACAATCAACACTTACGCAGCTGCAGTAAATGGGTCGTGTCAGTTACCCGGAATGTGTGTGTTTGGTTAGCAAAGTGGCATATATGCCAGTAGCTGTGGCACCTCCGTAGTAAAAGCATAATGTAATATGTGCGCAGTCCCCAGTGATATGCGTTCCCAGCAGATTATTGCAGCCTGCAATTTAATGTATTCCGAAGGAATTGGAACAATAAAACAACAAAGCAGTTGCACGTGCTAAATGTGTCAACAAACGTGATTACAATAGTAACTTAGATCAGGGTTTGGGATAGTTAACCCCTTAGTGACATTACTTTTTTGGCTTGTCCGACGCTTGGTGACATGGGCTGTTTTAACATTTCTGAGGTGTTTGTGTTTTGCTGTAATTTATGTCTGTCTCATTTAGTGTACCCGCACAAACTATATATCGTTTTTATCGTTATAAGAAGGGCTTTCTTTTGATACCATTATTTTGATAATAGCATATAATTTGATGTAAAAAAAATTGAAAAAATATTTTTTTAATGACTTTTATTTGAAAAATCGTATACTCATGTACAAGAGACAACAAAAAAACACTGCTAAAAAGTTTCTAATATATGTCCTGAGTTCAGAAATAGCCCATGTTTTTATGTTTTTGTGCTTTTTTATTCATGTTACAGGGCCAGAACTATAAGTGGTGCAAAGCTATTTTAAAATCCTTTCTTTCAAAATTAGCGATAGTGACATTGTAACACTGATTTCTGTACTAAATACATGAATGACCCCCAACATGTACATATTTTTGAAAACTATACAACTCAGGGCATTTATTTTGGGGTATTCTGACACATTTCATGTAGCCATTTTACCACCAATCTTTGCCAAAGTTTGCAGCAAAAAAACTTTTTTTTTAATTTTTCACATAGATTGCAATTTAGGTAAACATTACCTTAAAATGTGAAGGGGTATTTCCAAATAACACCTCAATATGTGTTCAGCAACATCTCCTGAGTACAGGGATACCACCCATGCATAGGTTTGTTGGTTTGTTTTGGGGCTTAAAGGCCACATTTAGGGGGTGCGCATTTTGGTTTTCCAACTTGGAATTCTGACATGCAGAAAACTTGTGCCCATGTCCCATTTGGGACATTTTTGAAGCCAGAAAGTGTATTCTACCCCACAAAACCATATATTTTTTTTAAACTAGACACCCTAGGGTATTTCAAATGGTAGTATTTTAACACTTTTCATGCACTAATTCTACCACCAGCCTATGTCAATGTTATGGATAGTAATTTGTTTTTCACATTCATTGTACATCGGGCATGAATTCACAGATCCTATTATGTGTCAGTGCCAAACAACACCTTAATATGTGTTCAGCAACATCTCCTGAGTACAGGGATACCACCCATGTGTAGATTAGTTAGATTATTTGGGGGCTAAAAGGCCACGTTTAGGGGGGGTGCATTTCCAACTTGGAATTTTGACATGTAGTCAGCCTGCGCCCATGTTCCATTTGGGACACTTTTGAAGCCTGTCAAAGTATTTTACCCCATAAAACCATATATTTTGGAAAACTAGACATCCTAGGGTATTTAAAATTGTGGTATTTTAACACTTTCCAAGTTCTAATTCTACCACCAACCTATGTCAAAGGGTTGGGATGTCATTTTTTCCCCACACACATTGTAGTTCAGGCAGGAATTTTCAGATTCTGGTATTTGCCACTGCCAACCAACACCTCAATATGTGTTCAGCAACATCTCCTGAGTACAGGGATACCCCCCATGCATAGGTTTGTTGGTTTGTATTGGGTCTAAAATTCCACATTTAGGGGGTGCGCAATTCCAACCTGGAATTTTGACATGTAGTCAGCCTGCGCCCATGTTCCATTTGGAACATTTTTGAAGCCGTCCAATGAATTTTACCCCATCAAACCATATATTTTTGGAAAATAGACATCCTAAGGTATTTCAAATGGTGGTATTTTAATACTGTATAGGTACTAATTCTACCACCAGCCTTTGTAAAAGTTTGTGGTAGTACTTTTTTGGGAGTTTTTTTTCCACATGCATTGTACTTCAGGCATGAATTCACAGATTCTGGTATATGTCACTGCCAAACAACAACCCAATATGTGTTCAGCAACATCTCCCGAGTACAGGGATAGCACCCATGCATAGGTTTGTTGGTTTGTTTTTGGCTAGAAGGCAACATTTGTGAGATGCGCATCTCAAAATTCCAACTTGGAATTTTGACATGTAGTCAACCTGCGTCCGTGTCCTTTATGGGATATATCTTTGAAGCCAGCCAATGTAATTTACCCCCACCAAACCATATATTTTTTTATCGGTAGACCCCCATCAATACTTGTGGCAAGGGCTCAGCAGCCACCGATACATCGCTAGATGATGTATCAGAAAGCTGAATAGGGTCAAAATCGAACCCTGAGTCCGCGGCCTCAGAATCAGTGCGTAAGCAGTGATCTCGAGCAAAGAAGGGGTTAATAGCTCTTAATAGTGCCTATCTAGTACTGTAATACATTACAGTACAAAGAAATTAATCCATAAAACAGTGCAGATAGCAAAACATACTGTTGCTGTGCAAGATTACTGCTTACACAGTGATGAATGGCAGGGAAGGGGTTAATACACAGTGAAAGACTGTAAAACCTGCCAATTAGTTATTTTATATCACTAATACTGATCTGTCTCTTTCCGTCACAAAAATGTAAGTGAGGAGAGGGAGGCAGATCAATATTTGTGAATATTGATCCGATTAATTTTGATCTGACCAGGGCGAATGGTGAGCTTAATTGAGAAATCACCAAACCGCCTTTGCCACTAATTCGCTGTTACTGATCGCTATGCGCTCAGGCAGCTTAAAAAAAAAAAATCTCAAATATTTTTACTTTACATATAATCCCCTAGCGGGTATGTGTAAAAAAAATAAATTAAATAAAAATATGCAAGACAGATAAAAATTGCTTTGGCGTCAATATCATTGCATAAGCAGTAATCGACGGCAAATAAGGGGTTAATAACTCTTAGAAGAGCCTTTTTAGTACTGTAATAAATTACAGTACAAATAAAATTAACCCCTAAAAAATGCACAAACAGCAAAAATAAATGCGCTGATGTGCACGATCACTGCTTATGCAAGATCAGTGGCAGGGAAGGGGTTAAACGCAGGGAATTGCTTTAATAAATTTTTTTTTATTGTTTTATTATTTGTGTGTTGTGTGTTTATTGTTTTTTTTTTTACTTTTACTTACTTTTAGAACTTTGATCTGTCTCTCTCCCTCACTAAAAAAAATGTGAGGAGAGGGAGGCAGATCATAACTGGTCAGATCAATATAGAGTTAATATTGATCTGACCAGTCAGTGGGGATGTTCAGGAGAGCATCCCCACTGCCTGTCAGTGTGCCTGGCAGTCACTGATTGATCGTGTGACAGCCAGAGAGCACAGGAAGCAGGTACTTCCCGCCTCCTGTGCTCTTGCCCTTAGAAGGGCAGCGCCATCTTGGTCACTCAGTGATCAAGATCGTGCATTTTTTTTGTGTTTCTGATTGCCTCGACTTGCGAGGCAATCAGAAACACTTTCTGAGCATAGGAAGCGAAAGATTCGCTTCCTATGCTCATTTTTGAAATGCCCGCGTTTTAAAGGCTCTGTGCCTTTAAAACCGGCATTTCGATCGCTCTCCGGAGCGATCGAAATGCCGACGGGCATTTTTTTTACTTGCTTGAGCACTGAAAGCGGAGAAACTCAGCTTTCAGTGCTCGTTTTGACACAGGACGGACTAGGTCCGTCCTGTGTCACTAACGCCTCGGCACACAGGACGGACCTAGTCCGTCCTGTGTCGCCAAGGGGTTAAAGGGACAGTCTAGTCCCCAAACTCACTTTGGTGCAAGATGGAGATTACTGTTTGTATAGTGCACAGGCTTTTATCCCTGTGTGATTTGATGTATTCTGCATAAATCACATTTTTAATATTTGACTCAAACCATCCCCATTGATTACGCTGCATGTTTACTACAGGTGTGGCAGCACTGGTTATATAAACACAGACCGTAAGTTTTGTTTCATTTAGTCACTTCCGATGCTCCATGAATTGAATACATTTTGTGGTCTGTGATAAACTTGTACACAGTAGGACCTCTTAACCGTGCAACACATTGTCTGATGACATCACTAGAGAGACAGGAAATTCTATTCATTTGAATGCAACTATTCTCAATGGTCCCTGCAGCAAAAAGGAAATTACCGTATTTGCTCGATTATAAGACGAGGTATATTTTTTATTAAAAAAGCAATTTACATATGAATATATACAAGTTGAACTTTTTTCCTATAGGGTAGTCTTATATTCAGGCTTTTAGTTTTTTTCCTAATGGAATATCCAAAGTTTGGGGGGTCGTCTTATAATCAGGGTCGTCTTATAATCGAGCAAATACGGTACTTTTACTCATCTAGTGAGGGCAGTTCTGGCTTCTTGCAAACTGCTGTAATTTCACAATTTCATCTGCTGTAAGTATTACACATTTTAAGCAATCCAAAATGTAAAACATGCATTTTAAAGTACCGTATTTGCTCGATTATAAGACGACCCCCCAAATTTTGTATATTCCTTTAGGAAAAAAACTAAAAGCCTGAATATAAGACTACCCTATAGGAAAAAAAGTTAAACTTGTATATATGTAAATTGCTTTTTAATATTTAATAACATTTTTATATTATACTAATGCATTTCTTGTTTTTATTTCCTTTTATGTGCCAATGCGACCTCTCTCCCCCTCCCCCAGCGTTGTCTCTCTCTTCCCCCCTCCCCTTGTCTGTCTCCCCCCTCCCCTTGTCTCTTTCTGTCCCCCCCTCCCCTATTCTCTCTGTCCCCCCTCCCCTTTTCTCTCTTCCCACTCCCTCCCCTTGTCTGTCTGTGTCTTTTCCTCCCCCCTTACCTGTTTTCCTTCCCTGGTGGCTAGTGGGGGCAGCCGGGGGATGTCTGCAGGATACGTGCAGACATCCTCCATGCTGCCCGACACGGCAGTCTATTATGACAGACAGCTGGTCCATCATAATAAACTGCCTTGTCGGGCAGCATGGAGGATGTCTGCACGTATCGTGCAGACATCCCCCAGCTACCCGATTCACCCTAGTGGCTAGTGGGGCAGCAGAGGATGTTTGCGCGATGAGCGCAGACCTCCCCTGCTGCCGCCCGGCACGATCGCCGGGACTTCTGTGACGAAAGCGGAAGTATCCAGCTTCTTCATAGAAGCCCCGGCGGTCGTGCCGGGCGGAAGCAGGAGAGTCTGCGCTCATCACGCAGACATCCCCTGCTGTTCGAGAGGGGGATCCAGGTCCCCTGCAGCTCTGCTGGGGACCTGGATCCCTGTTTTATAATCTGACCTCAATTTGAGGTCAGATTATAAAATGACTTCGAATGTAAGACGAGGGGGATTTTTCAGAGCATTTGCTCTGAAAAAAACCTTGTCTTGTATTCGAGCAAATACGGTACTTTGAAAGCACATTAGTATGCATTAATATTTGGAACATGCATTTTGGGCATCAGACAGTCTAGTCCTCAAACTCACGTTGGTTCAACTGCAATATAATTTTATACTTTATCCAATAGTTCATTACCTGGCCAGGTGAACAAACCCAGTGAGTAAGAAGATTCTTTCTAGTATATTTAAGGATTATCTCTGTCTATATTTTATACCATAAATAGGTGATGCTTTATATGTATGAGATCTAAGTGACCAGCTAATTTACTTGATAATCAAGTGGCACTGAAAATCATTCCATTTTTGTGTATTGTTATTTATATATGTGTTTTTTTTGTGTGTGAGCTGTAATAAACTTATATATACTTATTTGTCTTTGGAGGATTTTTTCCTATATAGCGCTGTCTCGGTTTTAACAACTGTTCCTTTTCTTGCAGTGGTGCAGATCATTGCAGACTTTTAACCCCTTAACGCACATGGACGTATATATACGTCATGAAAAGCATATACCTCCTGAGTTTTCATGTAGTGTTGTGCTTCTTAGCGGCAGCTAGCAGCTATTCTCAGAGGCCGCTTCAGATCTGAAACAGCCTCTGAGTGCGTCTTTGCCACTCCCCTGCGCATATGATTACCGCGAATGTGATAGTATGCGTTCAAACTCACACAGGCAGTGATCAGCTTTCACTGCATGTGTGTTAAAGGTGTTGCAATGGCATCATGCAACACCCTTCTCTGCCCCCCCCAAGGCACCGCGATCACCTGGTCCATGCTCCTCCAATACGGCGTACCCAGCAGAGAGCGGCGGATGTAATTAAAGAAAATCTATTCTGTGGCTCTGAAACTGTTGCTTGACTGCCCCTAGAGACAGTCAGCAACATTACAGTTAGAAAAATAAACAAAAGAAAAAAAACTAACCCTAGGTCTACTAACCCTAGACCCATGGTTAAGGATACAATTAGGGTTAGGGTTACAGGTGGGTTAGAATTAGGGATAGTACAACGGTTAGATTAAGGGGTGGGGGTAGATTTAGGGTTAGGGTTAAATTTAAGGTTGGGGTCAAAAGGTCACTAGGAGAAAATGGTTAGGAAACAAAAACACTAGCTTCAGTTATTGCCCTATTACTTGGAGAAGAAAAACATGGAAACATTGGTATTTCTTAACTCAGGACAAATATTAGAAACTATATAGACGGGTTCCTTTTTACAGTTTGTAATTGTGTTAAAAAAATCAGGTAAAATTAGAAAAAGTTCTTTTGGCATATTTTATATTTTGTCTAATATTAAATTATATCATATGATGAAAATAAAAGTATCAAAAGAAAGCCCCATTTGTCCTTTAAAAAATTATATATAATTTGTGTGTACTGAACACAAAGAAATCATAGTAAAGCAAATGTATGACAAAAATAATGGAATTCTGGTCTTCAAGGCATATCAAATGCCGCATAAAACTCTGTCACTAAGGGGCTAAGATTAGCTTCTATTAGGTGGAGTAATTCTCCCATGTGACTGGAAGGAATTCCTCTATTGTGTGAATACACGCCCTTTCTCTTTATATATACACACTTATATAAATATATTGCGGTTAGTATTGGATTCATGGGTCTTTGGTGGTGAAGGTTTTTTCACATTATATATACTTTATTAAGGTAAAGGATGTGCCTTTTTTTAACTGGTTTAATTGACATTTTAACTTTTATCTTTCCTCTAGAATGCATTCTGAAGGCTAAAATAGAAGAAATCAGCCAGTATACATATAAATAAACCAGAGGGTCCTACTAGTGAATATATAGATGAATGGTCTCTAACTACTTGATAATGAGAATACACCTATACCTTCCTCTTCCTAAGTGCTTAAAAGCTATACAAGTCTTAAAAAAAATACAGTTCTGATTATAATTATTAATTACTTTAATAGCTTATCTGTCAGGGCCTTTACCAGGTCAGGTAGGAGTTTAAGTGCAGGGATAGTGGAGGTGTCTGGTTGCATGTTAAATATAGTGCAAAGGGAGAACAGATAAAGAAACAGAGCTAGGTATTGGAATAAAGACTGAAGGAGAGACAAGAGGGAATTTAGAGGGAACACCCTGGAGAGGGTGACTAAGCAGCAACACCCTGGAGAGGGTGACTAAGCAGGAACACCCTGGAGAGGGTGACTAAGCAGGAACACCCTGGAGAGGGTGACTAAGCAGGAACACCCTGGAGAGGGTGACTAAGCAGGAACACCCTGGAGAGGGTGACTAAGCAGGAACACCCTGGAGAGGGTGACTAAGCAGGAACACCCTGGAGAGGGTGACTAAGCAGGAACACCCTGGAGAGGGTGACTAAGCAGGAACACCCTGGAGAGGGTGACTAAGCAGGAACACCCTAGAGAGGGTGACTAAGCAGGAACACCCTAGAGAGGATGAGAAATGAGAAGGATAGCTTAAAGGGAATAACTTAGCTGAAGATATCTTGATGTACTCAGAGGGTCTCAGGAGATGCTGAAAATCATATACTGAGATGGTTGAGCCACTCAGGGTCAGATTCCCAGTTCCTGGACAAGGTCACAATACAAATGGGCTTTAAGGAGAGTATCATGAACAGAAGCAGCAGCTCTCAGAAATCAGGGATCCACTTCAATGCAAAAGCACTGTTTGCCAGAAACTGCAGCTATTTAACCTGGGTGTGAGCAAAAGGTAACGAGCCCACCTGAAACCAAACAGAGGGGAAGGAATACAAGAAAAGTAAAGTAGGGAGACCTCTAGAGGAGGCAGGAGGAATATAAGCACATAAATAATGACTTAAATGCATGAGTCAGAAGGTCCGTGTTGAACCCTGACATTATCCTTTACATGTGATGTGCAAATGCTTACAATGTGGATTAAAATTACATAATACATTATAAATCTTTTTTCGTTAATGTGTCTCATTGATAGTGCTTGAATATTGAATTCAATAATAATAGCTATGTGATAATTCAAAAGGCTTGTACCTTGTCCCCTGTCCCCGTCACCGCTACTGTATATTTCAACAAAAGATGTGATGAACATGGCGTCTAGGGTCAATCAGGCTTACTTCCCAGTTATCTGTACATCTGTATGTGGACGATGTATTGGTTTCCGTCTCTAACCCACTAGATTCATTAAATGAACTAATTAATTAATGCTTTTGTTTCCAATTCCAAATTAAATGCTCAGTAGCACTTCCACTCAACATTAATTATCAACAGCTAGCTTGTTGGACTGAGAAGAAGTTTACTATTTAGGTACCAGGATAACAGCTGTCCCAAAGAGACTGTTTGTAAGCTAGTTTTTTTTTTACCTTTATTGAACTTACATTTTCCACAAATGCCTGTATATACTAAGGATGATCATGAAAAAACAAATAGTCAGAGAAGCACACCTAAATGAGTTTGTCAACACCACAAGAAAATCGACAGCAAGGTGCATCACCCCAAGGGGCGTCCACTATACACCCCCAATAGGTAGAGTAACAGAGAACAAAAATTGGGGGAGCACACCAAACAAAATAGATAAACAAGTAAAGGGTATAGTGCCAAAAATATTTTAATAAATATTAAATATGTAATAAATAACAAACAAATTAATGTTTAGACAAGATAAATTGAGAAATGACACACTATAAAATACAGAAAAATAAATAACAACCAAATGCACCAAAGTAAACACATAAAGTAAATTTAAGAAAAAGAAAAATCATAAATAAATACCCACATGATATGAAAAGAATTTGAAGAAAAAAATGCAGACAGGAATGGAACAAGGGAGGACACACAGCGCAAAAAAAATGGAGGACACCAACGTTTCGGCTAGAGGCCTTTATCAAGGTGTCCACACACAAAAATGAAACAAGAACGATATATGTACCTGAGTGCTGTAAAGAAAACTGATCTGGTTGGACAGACACTTAAGTGCCAGCCAACCAGAAAAAGCGCGATGGCGGCCGCCATCTTGACGCACAGCGTGACGTGATGACGTCACACGTCGCGTCAAGTAACTTTATTAAATGAGCAACAAGGAACAATTACACAGAAACAGTGCTGTGTGTCTGTAAAGCAAATAGGATAACAAAAAACAGTAAAACGGAAGAGCATATTGTACAATGCATGATCACATATAGAAGAAGAATAGATAATGAAAATGAAGCAAAAACGGAAGTGAAAAGAACATTATCTAAGAAATAAAAAAATAGAGAAAACCTCACATTACTAAAAATTCCCATGGAAGATAGAGTTTTTTGAAAAGGAGAAAATAAGAAATACAAAAATAATAACAATAAGCAATAGCGATATACCTAATGACAAAAAAATGAAAAAAAAAAATATATCCAAACAACAACACTAGGATAATAAAAAATATTACAAAAATAAGAAAATAAGAAAAATAAGAAAAAATGGCAAAAAATACAGTGTATATATGGAAGTATATTAACGCAAAAAAACATGGAAATATTAATAACAAATAGCAAAAAATGATACTAATACATAGAAGCACCAGAAAAAAAGGAAGACATGGGTAGAATAACCACAAAAAAATGCAAAAAAACAACCATAATGAAAAGGAACAATATTACAGAAAACAGGAGATAACCAGACTAGTATACACTATAAAAAATAAATTGCATGTGTCTGTAAAACATCATTCTTCACGGGAAGTTGAGTGCAGTAGGCGTAGCCGGACGGCCATCCACACCATGAACTACAATAAACAAGAAAAAATAAAAATATGTTTTGTAAAACACAAAAAAACAATACATGTACACAGCTGTAGGTGGCATGAGCAGAAAGCAAAAAGCCAAGGGGCCAGTGAGGGTCCCGATATAGTGGACAGACCATACGGACAATTCCTCAGACTTCGTCGCATTATCGACTGCGAGGAAAAATTTGTGGTCCGAGCAACAGAATTGACTAATGGCCTTACACAGAGAGGATATGATCCCACTAACATTGCACGATGTGCCAACAGGGCAAGGCGCCATACCCGAAGTGAGCTTCTTTCTCCACATTCACCTACCACTTCTCCCAATCGTATTCCCTGTGTTACTACCTTTTCCACCAAATCCAACCAGGTACGGCATATAATCAATAAATTTTGGTTTGTCTTACAATCGGACAAAAAAGTAGGGCCCCTTTTCCAACAGCCTCCTATGATGGCTTTCAAAAGGTCACGAAATCTACGCGACTGTCTGACCGACAATAAACGCGGTTCTCAGACAGATGTCACTTCTTCTACCACCAACTGGCTTGTTCCACCGCCAGGTATGCATAGATGTGGTAGATGTGTCAACTGTAATAATGCCATTCTTTCATCGTCATTTACCCATCCTAGAAAGGGCACTAGTTTTCGGATTTCCAAATATTTGAATTGCCAACACTCGTTTGTAGTGTATATGCTTAAATGCCCCTGTGGCCTTTGCTATGTGGGTGAAACCACTCGGCCACTCACTATTCGGATTGGTGAGCACAAAAGTGCTATTCGAACCAATAATCAAAAATCTCCAGTCGCTCGCCACTTCAATAATCAAAACCATGGAGTATCACAGTTACGGTTTCTTGCGATAGAACAAATTTCTATTACTACTACAGGCACTGATAGAGTGACTCTGTTGAAGCGCAGAGAACTACACTGGATCTATGTACTTCAGACACTTCACCCTCTTGGGCTTAATGAGGAAAGGGATCTGTCAGTATTCCTATAGTTTCTTTACGGTTTGTCCACTCCTTGCCTTAGGTGTCCCTTATGCCCGGTCTGTCCACTATATCGGGACCCTCACTGGCCCCTTGGCTTTTTGCTTTCTGCTCATGCCACCTACAGCTGTGTACATGTATTGTTTTTTTGTGTTTTACAAAACATATTTTTATTTTTTCTTGTTTATTGTAGTTCATGGTGTGGATGGCCGTCCGGCTACGCCTACTGCACTCAACTTCCCGTGAAGAATGATGTTTTACAGACACATGCAATTTATTTTTTATAGTGTATACTAGTCTGGTTATCTCCTGTTTTCTGTAATATTGTTCCTTTTCATTATGGTTGTTTTTTTGCATTTTTTTGTGGTTATTCTACCCATGTCTTCCTTTTTTTCTGGTGCTTCTATTTATTAGTATCATTTTTTGCTATTTGTTATTAATATTTCCATGTTTTTTTGCGTTAATATACTTCCATATATACACTGTATTTTTTGCCATTTTTTCTTATTTTTCTTATTTTCTTATTTTTGTAATATTTTTTATTATCCTAGTGTTGTTGTTTGGATATATTTTTTTAATTTTTTTTTCATTTTTTTGTCATTAGGTATATCGCTATTGCTTATTGTTATTATTTTTGTATTTCTTATTTTCTCCTTTTCAAAAAACTCTATCTTCCATGGGAATTTTTAGTAATGTGAGGTTTTCTCTATTTTTTTATTTCTTAGATAATGTTCTTTTCACTTCCGTTTTTGCTTCATTTTCATTATCTATTCTTCTTCTATATGTGATCATGCATTGTACAATATGCTCTTCCGTTTTACTGTTTTTTGTTATCCTATTTGCTTTACAGACACACAGCACTGTTTCTGTGTAATTGTTCCTTGTTGCTCATTTAATAAAGTTACTTGACGCGACGTGTGACGTCATCACGTCACGCTGTGCGTCAAGATGGCGGCCGCCATCGCGCTTTTTCTGGTTGGCTGGCACTTAAGTGTCTGTCCAACCAGATCAGTTTTCTTTACAGCACTCAGGTACATATATCGTTCTTGTTTCATTTTTGTGTGTGGACACCTTGATAAAGGCCTCTAGCCGAAACGTTGGTGTCCTCCATTTTTTTTGCGCTGTGTGTCCTCCCTTGTTCCATTCCTGTCTGCATTTTTTTCTTCAAATTCTTTTCATATCATGTGGGTATTTATTTATGATTTTTCTTTTTCTTAAATTTACTTTATGTGTTTACTTTGGTGCATTTGGTTGTTATTTATTTTTCTGTATTTTATAGTGTGTCATTTCTCTATTTATCTTGTCTAAACATTAATTTGTTTGTTATTTATTACATATTTAATATTTATTAAAATATTTTTGGCACTATACCCTTTACTTGTTTATCTATTTTGTTTGGTGTGCTCCCCCAATTTTTGTTCTCTGTTATACTAAGGATGATTCCTGTTTAGATTACATCTACCTGGAACAAGATGATGCAGTCCACATTTAAATATTACTTATACCATGAATGTAATAATAAAATGGTTGAAAATCTATACATTGTGTTAGCAAAAAATGAATTCCTGGAGTAGCAAAGGACGACTGTTATACCCAATGGGATGAACCCAAAGGTGTGGACACTCCCTGGAGAGATCTCTACATTGGCACTGCATATAGTGTTAAGACATCCTCTCTAATCTGCTGTTTATTCTTGGGTTTTTAGTTGAAACTTTTCTTGTCTCTCTTCCATTCCCCAATGTCCGTTTTAAGAACTGGTGCTCATAATTTGCATGAAACTAACTCCCATAGTGTACTGTGAGGAATACTTAAAAATAATAAATATTAATATAGAAATAATAAACAGTAATAATGCACAGTAGTGTAAAACACACCTAAGTCAAAAGAAAAAGCACACCAAAAATGTGCAATCATGGGGGAAAAAACAAACTGTAATGTAACATACATAACGTGGCAAAAAAAGTGAATGTACACTAATGAAAGCCTATATCTGCATATCTCACTACAAACATAGGGGAATCTCAGCGGATAATATAATAACTGAAGTTATTAGTGGATCGACCTGTAGTATAACTGCATAAAAATAAAAAAATATATAAGTAATGATCTTGAAATGTATTTTGTTTGAACACTTTTCTTCAGATCTTTGCATCCTGTGACTGCTTAGATGTCAAATAGTTTCTGTTCTTCAGAAGGAATTTGTGGACTTCAGCTTTTCAATCTTAATGCAATTCCATGTTTGCAATGCCTCCCTTTTGGATAGATGAGCAGCAAAGAAAGACCACAAACAACAACCATATGAACACATATGAATTATAAAGCAGGTTAAAGTTATGTTGTTTTTTAAAATTTCTATTTTAATTTTATTTTTTAAGTGGTCCTCATTGTATGCTATGGGAGTTTGCTTTGTTTACATATTGTGATCACAGTAGGAATTTGCTTGTGATATTCCCGAGCTGCCAGTGTATTGTGAACATCTCTTGATATTGAAATAATTTAACGACCCAGCACCATTACCCCATTTTTTTTTAGTATTATTCGGAGGTGCATAGCATATACAAGATACAATCTTACCATTCACTTCTAAGATAATCTTTCACCCACACTTTCAAGGAACATTGTACTTTGTTTTAACCCTTAAAAAAAAGCATGTCCCAGACTTTTAAGTAAACCCGGTTTACTATCTGCTGTGTCTCACATGCAAGACAGAGTAGTTCTTGGGTGTCATGCGCTGACCAATCAAAGCAGGGGCTCGCCCTGCTCTGACAGCCAAATGCGAGGGTCTCTCGCTGCTAGCACAGAGAGACACCCTCATTTTTGCATAGGATCAGCAGAGAGGACCTAGGTAAGGTCCCACCTGCTGATCCCATTCAAAAACGAGGGTCTCTTTCTGCACTAGCAGAGACAGCCAGTCACCAACCAGACGGCTGCCTGCTTCCTATGGAAGCATGGCACCTGTCGGTCAGAGGATAAACTGGCGTGTACTATTAAAAGTACACGCCAGTTTATCCTCACAATAGGAACAAATTATATTTCACTTAGAAGCACAAGTGAAATATAAAGTTTAGTGTTCCTTTAATAGTCCCTTTTTAGACATGTCAACACCTTACATGACATTGAAGCTGTAAAATGATATTGTGTACTATTGCCATGTTGTCCACAACTATTCTGAAATCCTTTTCATGAATAGTTTGCCACAGATTCAATTTGTATTGTTCAAATTCTTCCAAAAATACGCAACTTTACACTTTACATTGAACCTCATTTTTCACTTGCCTGTAGGGTTGCCACCTTTTCCTCAAACAAATACCGGCCATGTGTGGGCGGAGCTACAAGAGGGAGAAGCCATGAGGGGTGGGGCCACAAAGGGGGGGGGGGGATTATCACTGAAATGATTTATATTATTTGTATATCATGCCAGTGAGAAGCGTGTGTGTATAGACAGTCTAGTGTAATATGGAGGGTGGTTGGGAGCAGTTGGGCATATGCCAGTAATATTTTGCTACTCAATAAGTCTGTATTTTGCCCACAATATGTCAGGATTTAACCATTCAGTTTGCCATTCTTTTCCCATTTAATATGCCATTCCTTTGCCATTTAATATTACACTAGTTTGCCCCTCAATATGCCATTCTTTTCCCATTTTAAAATGCCAGGATATTGCCATTTAATATGCCAGGATATTGTCATTTAATATGCTAGGATATAGCCACTTAATATGCCAGGATATTGCTATTTAATATGTCAGGATATTGCCAATTAATATGCCAGGATATTGCCACTTAATATGCCAGGATATTGCCAATTAATATGCCAGGATATAGCCACTTAATATGCCAGGATATTGCTATTTAATATGCCAGGATATTGCTATTTAATATGCCAGGAAATAGCCACTTAATATGCCAGGATATAGCCAATTAATATGCCAGGATATAGCCACTTAATATGCCAGGATATTGCTATTTAATATGCCAGGATATAGCCACTTAATATGCCAGGAAAAGGCCAATTAATATACCAGGATATAGCCAATTAATATGCCAGGATAGAGCCAATTAATATGACATAATATTGCCACTTAATATGCCAGGATATTGCCAATTAATATACCAGGATAAGGCCAATTAATATACCAGAATATAGACAATTAATATGCCAGGATAGAGCCAATTAATATGCCAGGATTTAGCCGCTCAGTATGCTTGTAAGGACACTCTCCTCCCCCTTCCCCAGTCAGTACTTACCTCCTTCCTGCTCTGTCTCCCGGTGCAGGTCCGTGACTGTGAGGGAAGCGTTGTGCGCTCCTCTCCAGCCGCGCGGATCAATAAAGTTTGTTGAAAAAAAGTTTAAACAAACTTTATTGATCCGCGCGGCTGGAGGGGAGCGCTTCCGTCACAGCCACGGACCTGCACCGGGAGACAGCAGCAAGGAGGTAAGTACTGACTGGGGAAGGGGGAGGAAAATACCGGGCCTTGCGTGGCCGATATATTACATATATCGGCCCCGGCCCGAAGACCCAAAATACCGGCTATGCCGGTAAATTACCGGCCAGATGGCAACCCTACTTCCCTGCCCAGTATCCCAATTTATCCAAATGCCTTGCAGGGAAGAAACTTCAAGTTTAGAATTGTAATAAATAAATGAAACAGAAAAGGACTCCGGCAAACATATGATGTACGCCAATTAAATACGTTTCTTCGAGTTGAAAAAAAGTCCATTAGGTTGAACCCATTTATGTAGTCTTTGTCCTGCTGTTGATCCAAAGGCAGGCAAAAATCCCTAATTAAACAATTCTGAATTATAACAGTAGGAGAGTAAAATGCAATTTTTGATTATAAAAAGGCTTTCTGCTTGGATCAACAAGCTCTAAATATTAATGCTGATTTTTCTTTCTAAAAAAATAAATATCAAAAGCCTTTTTGAAGACATCTATTGTCTTTGATTTCACCACCTCTCTTGGCAGTGACTTCCATACCTTTATTATCCTTACTGTATAGAATCCCTTCTTTTGAGATTGGAAGAGCAAAGATTTCATAGGTAACAGGGGGGCGACTTCTTGTGCTTTGTACATTCCTGTTAAGGTCACTGGAGAGTTCTTTTCATTGAATAAGCTGTTGTTCTGAATGGTGTATGTAGCATTCGCAACTTGAGGCAAAATACAAAACAATTTTGGATAACGGATTTCTGGTTACTCAACCTGTATTGTAATTGAGTCCTGCATTGAAAGGGTTATCAGAAGATATTTATATGCATTAGTTCATGGGTTCCATTTTGAATATGGTGACATGATATGTACGTGAGGGGAGATGGACATTGCATCTCATTGACTTCATGCATTGTGTAGGGGCAAACCAGGTTTTTTAGGATTATTGACGTATAAAGTCAGGTTTTAGTGCATACTTTATAGCTTTCTCTGTGTATTTTGTAATTAAAAACATTAGTATTATTATTATTATTTCAAAGTTAAGGAAAATGTATGTCAAATCTTGTTTTTGCCTGTGAATAGCATAATTTGTCTTGATTTTGTCAGATCTCTTACCTGGCAACCTGGCAAACTATGGTTCACAGTCCGAGAATGTGAAGCAAATTTTGGAAACTCACATTAGCTTAGAAACCAGAGATGTAAAAGAAGTTAAAAAATCTACAAATGCCATATATATATTTTTCTTAAGTAGGAACTTTTAAAATGGTGAAAACATCCCATAAATACACCAAGGGTTGCCACCTAGACCATTTTTACAAGTCACAAATAGCTTTGCATGCTGCCTACGTAGTCGTATGTAAATACTGGGAAATCAATGAATGATATCAAAGATGGGATTCCGCAGAACCATATTGATTAGTTGCATGATTTTCTTCTGGTCTTATGTTTGACTGAGCATCATATGATAGATAGATCATGGTATATGGTTACCAAAAATCTGCAGCACCAATGCTTGTCAGCAATGGTTTTAAGCGACATGGTAAACATTTTTTATGTCACAGTCTGAGGACACTTACATTTTGTGGCTCTCAAACGTATTTTTCTAGATACCAGTTTTGAATAACCACATATTGCCAACATTGCTGAAAACCAGTGGTGTTACTGGGCTCTGCATGGCACAATATTACTGGTATCTGACTGGGACAATATTACTGGGCTCTGACTGGCACAATATTCCTGGTATCTGACTCTCTAGATTGTAAGCTTACGAGCAGGGTTCTCTACCTCATGTACCAGTCTGTACTAGTTTGTCTAAATTAGTATGTAGTTCCTTTCTTTGCTCTGTACCAAGCGCTTCGAGAATTCGTGGCGCTGTACAAATAAATGTTAATGTAATGTAATGGCACAATATTACTAGGTTCTGAGTGGCACAATATTACTGGGCTCTGACTGGCACAATATTACTGGTATCTGGCTGGCAGAATATTACTGGGCTCTGACTGGCACAATATTACTGGTATCTGAATGACACAATATTCCTGGTATCTGACTGGCACAATATTACTGGGCTCTGAGTGGCACAATATTACTGGTACCTGGCACAATATTACTGGTATCTGACTGGCACAATATTACTGGGCTCTGAGTGGCACAATATTACAGGTATCTGGCACAATATTACTGGTATCTGACTGGCACAATATTCCTGTTATTTATAATTGTACAATTGTCACCTTGTGGGGCTCCTGTGTGTTGCATAATTAATGGCGGTCCCATGTGTGCATAATTATGGGGCGCTTGTGTGTGGCATATTTATTGGGCCCCATGTGTGGCATAATTAAGGGACTCTTTTGTGTGGCGTAATTAAGGGACTCTTTTGTGTGGCATAATTATGGGGCACCTGTGTGTGTGTGTGGCATAATTATGGGGCACCTGTGTGTGTGGCATAATTAATTGAGCAGCGGTGAGGCATAAATAGTGGGGCTCTGGTGTGGCATAATTTATGGGGCTCTGGTGTGGCATAATTTATTGGGCTCCTGTTTGTGGCATAGTTAATAGGCCATCTAATTGGCATTACTAAGGAATCTGTTTGGCATTGTATTGGAGAAAATCCATGGCGGTGACACCATGAGTTTCCGCACCGGGTGACACCAAGCATAGTGACGCCCCTGCTGAAAACCAATACAAAAGAAGATAATGCACATAGAAATTTGTAACTGCAATTATAAATGCCCTAAATATTATACTGCTGCAAAGGTAATATTGTGACGTAATTAAAGGGACTGTCTGGTGCCCAAAATGCATCTTCCAAATATTAATGCATATTAATGTGTTTTCGAAGTACATGAAAATGCAAGTTTTCTATTTTGCATTGCTTAAAATATAAAAAAAAATCAGTAAGATGAAATATTTTTAATTAGATCAGTTTGCAAGAAACCAGGACTGGCCACACTAGCTGAGTAAAATCAATTTCCTTTTTTTTTTTGCTGCAGGAACCAATGAGAATAATGTCATTCAAATGAATTCAATATCCTGTTTCTCTAGCGATGTCATCAGACAATGTATTGCACTGTTAAGATATCCTAACGGGTGCAAGAGCAAGGTCACTTAGTCACTAGACTGTCCCTTTAAGCACATGGTGTAATTCCAAAAAAATATTGAATTATTTTCAGTTCATGTAGTATAGATTTGTGATATGGTACTAAAGGCAAGTTTTGCAGCAAAATGGTTTCCAAGTGTTTGGAATCTGGAAGTTTCAATAGATTTGAGCTTATGCTGAGCATCAACATTTTTATCTGGAAATACGGCAATATTACATCATACAGTCAGGTAATGATTATGTAAAGGGAGGACTGGTAATATCACTGTAGTCATACCTGATATCATGGGGAGGATTTCAGACTATAGATTGCTTCAGATACTTGGAGCACCATCTGAAAACCAAGTACCTTCATTAGGTACATATGTCACTTACCTTGGACGTTCTCTCTGAACTTATAATCTTATGACTGCAACAACATATTAAGGAGTGTGTGACTTCTGTGCTTATGAAAGCTTCATCTCCATCTATTTTCTTATAATACAGTTTCATGAGCATGTACCTCTATGCCATTGAAAAAGAGAGAGGAAAAAAGATGCTATAATTTGCCTATAAGTTAAGAAGAAAAAAAAGGTCAAATATAATTGTGTGTGGCACAGGACATGTATCAGTGTTGCCACCCAGCCGGTAACATACCAGCATTTTTATTTTTTGCACCCCCTTTAAATGCGGGTGTTTACCCTTTCGGTACGGAGAGTGTAGAGATTGCATGATCTCTCCCTCCCTCCCTGCTGACTCTCACACCCGGCAGCAGTAAGTGACTTATCACAGTCATTTTCTGTCTGCACAGAGGAGGGAAACCCAGCATGCTATTTGAAGACCAAGATGGCTCAGGTTAGTGGGGAGTGAGGCAGTTTGGAGTGGGTCAAAGGCAGGCGCAAATGCACGGAGCAGCGCTGTATATTTCCAGGGTTTGTCTGCCCCGGAAATACACAAAATACAATTGGGAGACAGACGGCAGCTGCAAAGCTCTAGCAAGACTTTTAAGTGCAGGCTGAGTGCTGTGGCAAGTCACATGGGAGCATGGTAGTGCTGTGGCAAGTTATGTGGGTGAAATAAGATGCTGTGGGCAGTATTGTATCTTCCACAAGGCAAACAAAGCATTCGCCTAGGGCGGCACTTAAACCACACTTCTGGTGCTTGAAACATTTTTGCTCCTTTCCCCACTGTTTAGCAAGCTTTATCTCCTTCCAGTTAATCGGGGTGATGGGGGCATGTAATAGACATGGTGGGGGTATGAAATGAGGGTGATGGTATCATGTAATGGGGTGATGGGGCATGTCGTGAGTGTGCAACGTGGGTGATGGGGCATGTCGTGGGTGTGCCATGTTGGTGGTGGTGGTGGTGGTGGGGGGGGGGGGGTTGCACGAATACTGTCTGCCTAGGGCAGCACAAAACCAAGATACACCACTGGCTGTGTGTGCAATGAAAGGAATGTGGTGGCAATAATGAAAGAAGGGCAGTAAAGGAAGGATATAAAAACAAGGACTTCTCTAAATCATTTTATTATACACTGCCTATTTCTGTCCAGTGCTGCATTCATTTTTCACCAAGATCTTGTAAAGCAAAGCCTTCTCCAACACATCCCAAAGATCCAGACATAGTTGTTCTGCAAAGTGTCCCTGGATAGTTTTTGATGAGTGGTGGGGCTTGGGAGGTCAATGGCCAGTACATCTGTGCATTCGCAAAAGCTCAGTCACCTAAACTGACAGTACTGCTGTGTATGTGTGGGTGCACTCCACAACCCTCTAACTCTAATGCCAAAAAAGTGGGACAGAGGTAGAGCTCAACGGGACAGCTGTACAGAGCCTCCAATCCTCGACTGCCCTGTGTAAAGTGGTACAGTTGTGGGGTATGCATGTGTGATTAATAGGACAATTATTACCAAACCTCAAAATACAGGCACTATTTGCTAAATCCTAGCATATTGATGGGCTAAATCCTGGCATATAGTAGGGCTAAATCCTGGCATATTAAATGGCTTAATCCTGGCATATTGAGGGGATAAATCCTGGCATATTTAATGGCTAAATCCTGGCATATTGAGTGGCAAAATTCTGGCATACTTAATGGCTAAATCACAGTGCATCCGGTGCTGTGAGGAAGAACAAAGTGCCATGCCTCCAGCACAACGTGGTCTGTGAGACCACTTTCAACATTGAGCACCTTTCCTTTTGGCTGAGTGTTTCTGTGATTGTGTGCTGGCTGAGTGTGATTGTGTGCTGGCTGAGTGTGTCTGTGAGTCAGTGTGTGCTCTCTATGTCTAGTGTTTATGAATGACTTTGGTGGCTGAATGTGTCTATGAATGAATGTGTTATATGTGTTAGTGTTCACATTTATGACACAGCAATAAGAATGTCAGTTACCGTATTTTCCGGCGTATAAGATGACTTTTTAACCCCTGAAAATCTTCTCAAAAGTTGGGGGGTCGTCTTATACGCCGGGTACTGGGATTTACTCACCTATTTTCTGCTCTGTCTCCGCTCGCGCTGTTAAGCCGGTCCGTGGCTGTGAGGGAAGCGTTGTGAGCTCCCCTCAGGCCGCGCGGCTCAATAAAGTCTGTTTAAACTTTTTTTTTAAACAAAACTTTATTGTCCGCGCGGCCTGAGGGGAGCTCACAACGCTTCCCTCACAGCCACGGACTGGCTTAACAGCGGGAGACAGAGCAGAAAATAGGTAAGTACTGGGGATTGAGGATTGGGGAAGGGGGGAGGAGGGTGGCAAACTCTATATTTTAACCTAAAAGGTTAAAATATAGATGCGATTTTTTCGGCTTATAAGACGACTTAGTTGGGGGGTCGTCTTATACGCCCAGTCGTCTTATACGCCGGAAAATACGGTAGTCACTCACACACTTTTTATCTATACCAAATGTTTATAGATATTTGTAGAATAATTATGAGACAAATACAATTCTAGGAGCTGTAAATTCCTAGAAGCTAGAATTTAAGTCTGATCTTAAATATGCTATTTATTCATAGTTCATTTTTATTATCACTTGCATATATTTTTTTTAATAATGCGTGTCCGTGAGGGCCTCATGTTCGATTTTCGCCTAAGGTCTCACAAAGTCTTGAGTCACTTCTGATCAGCAACATCTCCTGAGTACAGGGATACCACCCATGCATAGGTTGGTTAGGTTATTTGAGAGTTAAAAGGCCACATTTGAGAGGTGCACTTTTTGGTTTGCCAACTTCAAATTTTGATGCAGAAAACCTGCGCCCATGTCCCATCTGGGACATTTTTGAACCCAGACAATGTATTTTATCCCACAAAACCATATATTTTTGAAAACTAGACACTCTAGGGTATTTCAAATGGTAGTATTTTAACACTTTTCATGAACTAATTCTACCACCAGCCTATGTCAAAGATTTGGGTAGTCTTTTTTTTTCACGTACAATGTACTTCAGGCATTAATTCACAGATCCTGTTATGTGTCAATGCCAAACACCTCAATATGTGTTCAGTAACATCTCCTGAGTATGGGGATACCACGCATGCATAGGATTATTGGGTTGTTTGGGGGCTGAAAGGCAACATTTGTGATGGGCGCATTTTCAACTTGGAATTTTGACATGTAGTCAACCTGCGTCCATGTCCTTTATGGGATATATCTTTGAAGTCAGCCAATGTAATTTACCTCCACCAAACCATTTATTTTTTAAAAGTAGACACCCACTACTTGTGGCAAGGGCTCAGCATCCAAGGATACATCACTAGATCAGTATCAGAAAGCTGACCAGGGTCAAAATCGAACACTGAGTCAGCGACCTGTGAATCGGTGCCTAAGCAGTGATCTACAGCAAAGAATGGGTTAATAACTCTTAGAAGAAGAGCCTATCTAAAGAAATTAATCCATAAAAAATTGCAGACAGCAAAAAATACTGTTACTGTGCAAAATGACTGCTTACAGTGATGAATGGCAGTGAAGGAGTTAATTCACACATGTTATTTTATATCACTAATACTGATCTGTCTCTTTCCCTCACAAAAAGTGATGAGAGGGAAGCAGATCAAAATTGGTCGTATCAATATTCACAAATATTGATCTGACCAGGCGAATGTTGATGAAGCAATGATGTGATGAGGCAATCATGTGCCTGCTTGAAGAGCACAGGAAGCAGCTACTTCCTGCCTCCTGTTCTCTTACTCTTAGAAGGGCAGCGCCATCTTGGTCACGGTAAGATCGTGCATTTTGTGTGTGTTGCTGACTGCCTCGACTTGCAAGGCAAGTCAGCAACACTTACAGAGCATAGGAATTTTCTTACTATGCTCTTTTTACATGCCCTTGTTTTAAAGGCACTACGTCTTTAAAACTGGCATTTCACCAGACATGGGTGCCCTTTGGCGCCCTTACTTTACGCTCTTAATATGGAGCCATGGCGGCCCTTATCAGAGGCTCAACACAAATTAAAGGGATAGAAGGAAACTGAACATCCTGCAAAATAGCTTTGTATGCAGATGATGTTGTCCTCTCCCTAACCTCGCAGGAAATCTCGATCCCTGAGGTTATAACCCAGATTAACATCTTTAGTACCTACTCAAACTATAAAATAAACATCTCCAAGACACAGATCTTGAAATTCCATCTCTCCACACTTCAACTTAAAGAATTACAGAAGATAGGCCATTTAAATTGGTCTAATACTGTACTAAATTATCTAGGTATAAAAATTAAACATGATGTAAGACAAACTATCTCATATAATTTCGAGTGTCTGATACAGGTATTAAGGGACCTATTTACACATTGGAGGGGCTTGGAGCTGTCATGGATAGGGTGGTTTCAGATCCTTAAAGCATATGTCCTCCCCAAGGTCTTGTATTGTAGGCTTACCATTCCCTTAATAGTCCCTAATACCTATCTTACTCAACTTAGTCTTTTGTTTTCTTCATATGTATGGGAAGCTAAGAGACCCAGAACTGTAAAAGTCACACTGAAACAAGGTGTAAGACGAGGTGGTCTTGGATTCCCAGACCTATTTAGGTTGGCGGATTTGTGTCTGTTCACCCACTACCTGGCCTGGCGGCATGCGAGTGATTCACCTTCTGGTTACAGATTGAAAAGGCAGATTTAAAAGGGCTGAACCCCAGCCTTCTCTTTTGGTTAGATCAGGGTTCTTTTAAAAAGTGAAAAATCCCCCTCGTCTTACATTCGAGGTCGTTTTATAATTTGACCTCAAATTGAGGTCAGACTATAAGACATGGATCCAGGTCCCCAGCAGAGCTGCAGGGGACCTGGATCCCCCTCTCTAACAGCAGGGGATGTCTGCGCGATGAGCGCAGACACCCCCCTGCTGCCGCCCGGCACGCTCGCCGGGACTTCTGTGATGAAGCCGGAAGTACCCGGCTTCATCATAGAAGCCCCGGCGGTCGTGCCGGGCGGAAGCAGGGGAGTCTGCGCTCATCGCGCAGACATCCCCTGCTGTTAGAGAGGGGGATCCAGGTCCCCTGCAGCTCTGCTGGGGACCTGGATCCATGTCTTATAGTCTGACCTCAATTTGAGGTCAAATTATAAAACGACCTCGAATGTAAGACGAGGGGGATTTTTCAGAGCATTTGCTCTGAAAAAAACCTTGTCTTTTATTCGAGCAAATACGGTAATTATCAGTGGAATATTAACCCCTTAGTGACATGACTTTTTTGGCTTGTCCGACGCTTGGTGACATGGGCTGTTTTAACATTTCTGAGGTGTTTGTGTTTTGCTGTAATTTATTTCTGTCTCATTTAGTGTACCCGCACAAACTATATATCGTTTTTATCGTTATAAGAAGGGCTTTCTTTTGATACCATTATTTTGATAATAGCATATAATTTGATGTAAAAAAAATAATAAAATATGGCAAAAAAATTGAAAAAATAATTTTTTTATGACTTTTATTTGAAAAATCGTATACTCATGTACAAGAGACAACAAAAAAACACTACTAAAAAGTTTCATATATATGTCCTGAGTTCAGAAATAGCCCATGTTTTTATGTTTTTGTGCTTTTTTATTCATGTTACAGGGCCAGAACTATAAGTGGTGCAAAGCTATTTTAAAATCCTTTCTTTCAAAATTAGCGATAGTGACATTGTAACACTAATTTCTGTACTAAATCCATGAATGACCCCCAACATGTACATATTTTTGAAAACTAGACAACTCAGGGCATTTAACTTGGGGTATTTTGACACATTTCATGTAGCCATTTTACCACCAATCTATGCCAAAGTTTGCAGCAAAAAAAATCTTTTTTTGAAATTTTTCACATATATTGCAATTTAGGTAAACATTACCTTAAAATGTGAAGGGGTATTTCCAAATAACACCTCAATATGAGTTCAGCAACATCTCCTGAGTACAGGGATACAACCCATGCATAGGTTTGTTGGTTTGTTTTGGGGCTAAAAGGCCACATTTAGGGGGTGCGCATTTTGGTTTTCCAACTTGGAATTCTGACATGCAGAAAACTTGTGCCCATGTCCCATTTGGGACATTTTTGAAGCCAGAAAGTGTATTCTACCCCACAAAACCATATATTTTTTTAAACTAGACACCCTAGGGTATTTCAAATGGTAGTATTTTAACACTTTCCATGCACTAATTATACTACCAGCCTATGTCAATGTTTTGGGTAGTAATTTTTTTTCACATACATTGTACTTTGGGCATGAATTCACAGATCCTGTTATATGTCAGTGCCAAACAACACCTCAATATGTGTTCAGCAACATCTCCTGAGTACAGGGATACCCCCCATGTATAGGTTGGTTAGGTTATTTGGGGGTTAAAAGGCCACATTTGAGAGGTGCGCTTTTTGGTTTTCCAACTTGGAATTCTGATGTGCAGAAAACCTGCGCCCATGTCCCATTTGGGACATTTTTGAAGCCAAAAAGTGTATTCTATCCCACAAAACCATATATTTTTGAAAACTAGACACCCTAGGGTATTTCAAATGGTAGTATTTTAACACTTTCCATGCACTAATTATACTACCAGCCTATGTCAATGTTATGGATAGTAATTTTTTTTCACATACATAGTACTTTGGGCATGAATTCACAGATCCTGTTATATGTCAGTGCCAAACAACACCTCAATATGTGTTCAGCAACATCTCCTGAGTACAGGGATACCACCCATGTATAGGTTGGTTAGGTTATTTGGGGGTTAAAAGGCCACTTTTGAGAGGTGTGCTTTTTGGTTTTCCAACTTGGAATTCTGACGTGCAGAAAACCTGCGCCCATGTCCCATTTGGGACATTTTTGAAGCCAAAAAAGTGTATTCTACCCCACAAAACCATATATTTTTGAAAACTAGACACCCTAGGGTATTTCAAATGGTAGTATTTTAACACTTTTCATGCACTAATTCTACCACCAGCCTATGTCAATGTTATGGATAGTAATTTGTTTTTCACATTCATTGTACATCGGGCATGAATTCACAGATCCTATTATGTGTCAGTGCCAAACAACACCTTAATATGTGTTCAGCAACATCTCCTGAGTACAGGGATACCACCCATGTGTAGGTTAGTTAGATTATTTGGGGGCTAAAAGGCCACGTTTAGGGGGGGTGCATTTCCAACTTGGAATTTTTACATGTAGTCAGCCTGCGCCCATGTTCCATTTGGGACACTTTTGAAGCCTGTCAAAGTATTTTACCCCACAAAACCATATATTTTGGAAAACTAGACATCCTAGGGTATTTAAAATTGTGGTATTTTAACACTTTCCAAGTGCTAATTCTACCACCAACCTATGTCAAAGGGTTGGGATGTCATTTTTTCCCCAAACACATTGTAGTTCAGGCAGGAATTTTCAGATTATGGTATTTGCCACTTCCAACCAACACCTCAATATGTGTTCAGCAACATCTCCTGAGTACAGGGATACCCCCCATGCATAGGTTTGTTGGTTTGTATTGGGTCTAAAATTCCACATTTAGGGGGTGCGCAATTCCAACCTGGAATTTTGACATGTAGTCAGCCTGCGCCCATGTTCCATTTGGAACATTTTTGAAGCCGTCCAATGAATTTTACCCCATCAAACCATATATTTTTGGAAAATAGACATCCTAAGGTATTTTAAATGGTGGTATTTTAATACTGTATAGGTACTAATTCTACCACCAGCCTTTGTAAAAGTTTGTGGTAGTACTTTTTTGGGAGTTTTTTTTCCACATGCATTGTACTTCAGGCATGAATTCACAGATTCTGGTATATGTCACTGCCAAACAACAACCCAATATGTGTTCAGCAACATCTCCCGAGTACAGGGATAGCACCCATGCATAGGTTTGTTGGTTTGTTTTTGGCTAGAAGGCAACATTTGTGAGATGCGCATCTCAAAATTCCAACTTGGAATTTTGACATGTAGTCAACCTGCCTCCGTGTCCTTTATGGGATATATCTTTGACCCCCACCAAACCATATATTTTTTTATCGGTAGACCCCCATCACTACTTGTGGCAAGGGCTCAGCAGCCACCGATACATCGCTAGATGATGTATCAGAAAGCTGAATAGGGTCAAAATCGAACCCTGAGTCCGCGGCCTCAGAATCAGTGCGTAAGCAGTGATCTCGAGCAAAGAAGGGGTTAATAGCTCTTAGAAGAGCCTATCTAGTACTGTAATACATTACAGTACAAAGAAATTAATCCATAAAACATTGCAGACAGCAAAACATACTGTTGCTGTGCAAGATTACTGCTTACACAGTGATGAATGGCAGGGAAGGGGTTAATACACAGTGAAAGACTTTCATAAAACCTGCCAATTTTATAAAATGTTATTTTATATCACTAATACTGATCTGTCTCTTTCCGTCACAAAAATGTAAGTGAGGGGAGGGAGGCAGATCAATATTTGTGAATATTGATCCGACTAATTTTGATCTGACCAGGGCGAATGGTGAGCTTAATTGAGAAATCACCAAACCGCCTTTGCCACTAATTCGCTGTTACTGATCGCTATGCGCTCAGGCAGCTTAAAAAAAAAAATCTTAAATATTTTTACTTTACATGTAATCCCCTAGCGGGTATGTGTAAAAAAATAAAAATAAAATAAAAATATGCAGACAGATAAAAATTGCTTTGGCGTCAATATCATTGCGTAAGCAGTGATCGACGGCAAATAAGGGGTTAATAACTTTTAGAAGAGCCTTTTTAGTACTGTAATAAATTACAGTACAAAAAAAATGAACCCCTAAAAAATGCACAAACAGCAAAAATAAATGCGCTGATGTGCACGATCACTGCTTATGCAAGATCAGTGGCAGGGAAGGGGTTAAACGCAGTGAATTGCTTTAATAAATTTTTTTTTATTGTTTTATTATTTGTGTGTTGTGTATTTATTGTTTTTTTTTTAACTTTTACTTACTTTTAGAATTTTGATCTGTCTCTCTCCCTCACTAAAAAAAAATGTGAGGAGAGGGAGGCAGATCATAACTAGTCAGATCAATATAGAGTTTATATTGATCTGACCAGTCAGTGGGGATGTTCAGCAGAACATCCCCACAGCCTGTCAGTGTGCCTGGCAGTCACTGATTGCCTCTGTGAAGAGGCAATCGTGTGACAGCCAGAGAGCACAGGAAGCAGGTACTTCCTGCCTCCTGTGCTCTTGCCCTTAGAAGGGCAGCGCCATCGTGCATTTTTTTGTGTGTTTCTGATTGCCTCGACTTGCGAGGCAACCAGGAACACTTTCTGAAAAAAATTTCGCTTCCTATGCTCGTTTTTTAATGCCCGTCGTTTTAAAACCGGCATTTCGATCGCTCTCCGGAGCGATCGAAATGCCGACGGGCATTTTTTTTTAGCATTGTACGATGCTTCCACACGGAAGCATCGTTAAAATGCGGCTTGAGCACTGAAAGCGGAAAAACTCAGCTTTCAGTGCTCGTTTTGACACAGGACGGACTAGGTCCGTCCTGTGTCACTAACGCCTCGGCACGCAGGACGGACCTAGTCCGTCCTGTGTCGCCAAGGGGTTAAGTGTGTGTGTCTAAGTGGGAGTATGTGTGTCTAAGTGGGAGTGTGTGTGTGTGTCTAAGTGGGAGTGGGTGTGTGTATGTGTGTCTAAGTGGGAGTGTGTCTGTGTGTATGTGGTGAACTGGAATTTGAAATTTAAAACTAGAGTATCCAAACTAAAAGCATAGCTTGCTTAGAGAATTATTCCAGCTTGTCTACTTTGGCCTTACATTTTAAATTAACTTTAAATAACCCACATGATATAAATTGTAGAAAACATTTTTACTTTTTAGCAAAAAGCAAGTAGTTCTTATTTTATTTTGTTTGACATTAGAGAAAAACATATTACACCATGCTTGAAATTCGGAACTGGTTACTACATTTTTTGAATCCTACTACTGGAACCACCGTGTCTGTACAGTCCCTGTTCTAGTGTCTGCCTCTGTTTTCCTGGCTAAGGATCACTCAGGGCCAGGAAAACAAAATAACCTTGACTGCTTAGGCTCATGAGTCACTCCTCCCCAAAGACCACCCTGACCAAGCCCATTAAATGCACATAGGCAACTTGTTGATGGCTTGCTTTTATTAAACAATTTTCACCAGCACATACTATCCATTTAATGACCCACCAGCTGCACATCCATCAGCCTCAGCAGATGGTTGCCTCAATGACATATACCAGAGCTCTAGTCTCCTGGTGATGTCATCGACCGCCAACAGGAAATGGCTCCCCAAGCCCTATAGGGTGAGCTTCAAGTATATTACAACCAGTGCTGGTGAGGAACATTACCGCCACCACAAATGCGTAACCAGAGTGATGTGCCCCCCGCAGCTCGTGCTCGCTCAATGCTGTCCTGGAGTCCCACATTAAAAATATCCATGCTGACCTCTGTAAAATTGTACACCATCACGTCACATCATAGCGGAATTATTCCCCTCCAATTATTTATGCCTTACCACCAACTCTCTAATCTGAGAAACAAAACGGGACACTGCTGAATTGAGTTTTCTCCTATGTCAGAGGTATTGAACAGTAATGTAGAGACTGGTACATATGAATAAAGCAGAAGTCAAGGATAACAAGATGGATGCCAGCAGCATTTTGTACCATTTTTTGGGCATCCTTCTGTCTTTTCAAATCTTATTCTGTATCTTTGAGGACAAAAGAAAGTCTTCCACATTCCTAACTGTTATTTGAAACCAAATCTGTTGCTGATAAGAGTGGTAGAGATTTTCAGAGTACAGGTCGGAACAGATAATTGGGTCATTGCTAGTAGAAGGTTTATGACTCTAGCCACATTTCATTGTGCCAGCTGTGTCTACATACATACAAGAGGAGAAGGGGGCTAGAATGCAGCTTGCTAGCCCACTCAAACTGACAGAGACTCAGACACACTGTGAGACGATTTGGATCTTAGATTTGAAGAATCTAATAAGGGTTATTATAAACACCCCTAGTTTGTTCAAATCACTCATTAAAATATATAATCATATATCATATCTTCACTCCTAAATATGTAAAGTATAATTAATCCTATGTATTCATTAGAATATTGTTTTGATTGCTTTATTAGTGTTGTATACATTTTATTTTGAGTCTTAATCTAATGTAGCATGATAAGAATATTTACTCTAATTTGAAAATACAACACATTTCAACATATATATAATTACATTCTACTAACAATCCAGGTATAACTATCAATCATGACATCATCTTCTTTAAATTTAACACATGCATCACTTTTAATTGTCTGACAGTTACAGAGAACAGGGTGTGACTCTGAGATAAAGTTTGGTTGATAACTTGAGACTTGACATGTGAAGAAGAGAGAGGCTAGGAGAAACTCATCTTGGAAGAGGGAGTAAGATGCCACACTCTAGTGGGTTGGGAGATTGGACTGGATTAGACCAACGGGCTGAGTCTCTCTCCTTCTGGTTAGAATTCAGGGCTATGAGGCTTTTAATAGCGCTGGTTCACTAGAACCTAGACATCTCCATACACATCTTTATATACAAAAAAAATGCTGCAATACCTCTCTATTGTAAAAACCCCTGGTTACACCAACAATGTAATTTGTTTATAAATAGAGGGTGAGCAAGAAACTTATACAAATATATAAAATTACATAAATGCGCTTATCTCTCAACTGGTGTTGATTCTGTGAATAAACTTGTAGGTGGGAAATAAAGACAAATAAAACCATATATGGTGTAGCATAACTTCCAATGTTGGAATATATATCCTTCTAAAGGGAATAAACTCACATTTTTTTAGAGCCCTTTAAAAACCGGGCTCAGGATGTTTGCATGGTGATTAGAAAAATCGGCATCAGGTAAGGAGTAGATTTCGCATGTGGAAACAAGGGAGAAGACAGCAGGCTTTAAAACACATGTATCAATTTAATGTGCCAAATAATGTCCGCTTATGTTAGGGATCAGTAACTAATGTTTAAGCCGAAATAATATTTCAATGGGGAGATTCCCCGTTAGGTTCGTGTATAATCGGCGTTAAGCTCCTCTCCGTTGCATGGTGACGTTGATGCGTTTCGGCTTAATCCGCCTTCCCCTGGATACGTCCAGAGGAAGGCGGATTTAGCCGAAACGCGTCAACATCTTTTAATTTTTTTATGGATGTAATCAGCATATATATTTGGGTAAATAAACTTAATTCCCATATGGGTTTATCGGTTCTATATGGTTTATCTGTCATTTTATCTGTCATTCTATTCTACAGAGTAAATTCCTATAGATATTACCAAGAATCATATGTTTTTATAGTCTAGCTATTCACCCAAATATGTAATATCTAATCTCCAGAGATTATCTAAGATTCTTATTATTAAAGTCTAAACTAGAAACCATACATTAACAATGATTGGATAGACTGAGAAGTAGCCATCTTGAGTTACATGAATTAGGAATATTACCTTACCTAAGTATGCTGGTAATTTGTAGGTAATTATGGTGTACTATCATTGACTCGTTTGACTACTGAGAATTATCAATGTATGTGTGGTGGTATCTAAATAAAATGCACGGCCATCTTGTGGTCAGAAACCTACCTGCAGTTACATAGGTGCATAATTCATGTTTTATCTTATTTACATCTGTTATGCATGTGAATTATGATTAACATCTATTGATATGGTATTTTGGTTGTTACGATATTTCATGTATCTTTTGATCTTTAACTTATTTTCAATAAATGAATTATTATTTTATTAATAATTTTTGAATTGAATTAATTTTTTTAAAGACGTCACCCAAACTCTATATACATAACACATTCTTTATGTGGGTATTTTTAGTTGGAACCACATATGAATCATATACATTTTTCATATTTTTGGTGATTCCTAATTAATAACCCATATTCTTATTTTTATTGTTATTAATATCTGACTTCTACAGCTTTCCAGCTCCTTAGGATTTGCTGAAAGGCACCTGATGGGGCGGAGAATCACCTCTGACCACACTATGGCGAGATCCCGGCAGAGGGCAATGTCATTTTTAAAAACGCATACTAAGTCAATAGTACAGACATGACCCAGGTCATTACCCCCACATGAAGTACTAAAATAATAGAGGGACAAACTTCTATAGCTCTAAACATTCCCCAAATATTTGAACACCCTTTAACCCTGGGATGCCACGCCATCGGATGCAAACCTCCTCAAAAGGTAGACAGAGGTTGTGGCCATAAACAAGGTCAGAGGCCCTCCGGGCAGCCCAGTAAATATAGGAGTGCCAGGGCTGGACTGGATGTAAGAATTCATCCAGTCCTGGATGCTGGGGCAAGACCTGTGACTGCATTCTAAGTGATGGGGTCAGTCCTGAGTACTGATGCATGTTATGTGAGTGCAATATGCATGCTGGGGTAAGTGATGGTTGCTTGGGCACGTCCTATGAGTGCAATCTAAGTACTGGATTAAGTCCTGGGTGCTGGGGCAAGTCATGTGAGTGTATTCTAAGTGATGGGGTAAGTCCGGAGTGCTGGAGCATATTAGGTGAGTGCAGTCTGCATTCTGTGATAAGTGCTGGGTGCTAAGAAAGTTTGGTGAGTGTAATTTGTGAGCTGGGGTAGGTCCTTGGTGCTGGGGTAAGCCCTGTGAGTGCAGTCTGCATGATGGGATAAGTCAGAACGGCTGGGGCATATCATGTGAGTGCAATCTTGGTGCTGGAGTAAATCCTGGCTGGGGCAAGTCTTGAGTGAAATCTAATAATGGGGTAAGTCCTGGCTGGGAGCTAATGTGAGCCATGAAAGTTCTGGGGCAAGTACTGGAAGTGTAATCTGGGTGCTGAGGTAAGTCTTGGATGCAATCTGCATGCTGGGGTAAGTCCTGTGAGTGCAACCTGCATACTGGGGTAAGTACTGGATGTCAAGTGAGTGCAATATTGGGGCTGAGGTAAGTCCTTGGTGTTAGGGCAAGTCATGTGAGTGGAATCTGAGTGATAGCGTAAATTAGTATATCCACCCAGTATGTTCAAAAGGTTATATCTCACACACTGCCTTGATATATACCCCAGCACATGGCAATTCATATAACCTTGTGTACATACTGGGGCTTATGTATTGCTTTGTGTATATATCAGTCTTAACTATAAATAATACACTCATCAAATGTGCTTTAAAATGAATGGTTTTCCTCTTTATAACTAAAATTACAATAGGTTTGTTCTGATGTACAAACAATCCCTAGCCCTTCTGGGGTGATGAGCCTGCTAAGCTTGCCAAAGTGGCTGCACTAATGGCTAATCTGAATGAGTTAGTGATAAAGGTGGCAGACACATATTTTTCTCTAATAATATTGGCGAGGACCAAAAAGCCCTGCAGCCTTTTAGAAAACGCATAGGGCTGCTGCTTCCCCTTCTCCGTGTCAGTTTGTTCTCCTGCCATGGTTTGTCACAGAGTCTCTGTCTGCAGGAATCAGGGACAGCAGATCAACAAAATTGCCCTGCCAGATCTTGTCCCAATGGAGAAAGCTCACATACTGTCGGGGCCACCAAGGGGTGGGTGGATGATCTGCCATGTGGGTATGGGGTCTGGAAAGGGGAACCCATCCAAACTAGTGTCCTGAGTAGGTCTTAAATGTCCTCCTGATACCCTGGGACCCCTGTGTGTGTGGTTTGCATGGATGGGCGCAGTTAGTTGCCATAGAGCATACTCACTGATGGCAGGAGCCGGGATGGCAGGGGTCATGGCTGGTGCAAGGGGATCTTCATCTTCTTCCTGGTCCGAGGCAGAGTTTGATGACCGGGTGGTCAGTGGGATAGTTCACAATGTGTCCATGGGTGATTGTGTGTGTGTGTATGTGTGTAAGGGTGACTGTGTATGCGTGTCTGTGTGTGTTTAAGGGTGTTTGTGCGTGTGCCAGGGTGTGTGAGTGGAAGCGAGTCTGTGTATAGGTGTATGTGTGACAGTATGTCAGTGTGTGTGTGTATGTATCAGGATGTGTGTTTTATATTTATGTATATCATTTAACATTTTCTCACAATGAAAAATGAATGCGGCCCACACACACCCACATTACTGGTGAAGTGGCCCTCTGCAGAAAAAAATGGACACCTCTGCATTATTGCATTTTATCCATAGATGTGACAGAAGCAGCACCGAAATAGTATACTGCCCGAGCCAGAGGCTCCACCAGTCCTCCCAAATATAAATGAAAACAGGTAGCTCAGCACTGTTGAAGGGAAACAGATTTTATTCTGAAATAACTGGAAACTTTTCGATCAAATAGGTCTTTCTCAAAATAGAAAGACCTATTTGGTCAAAATGTTGGCAGTTGATTCGAAATAAAATCCATTTCACTTTGACAATGCTGAGCTGCCTGTTTTCATTTATTATTGCATTTTAGGTCAGAGACTCAATAAAACTTTAAAATATAAAGGTGGAAATGTAGCATGCGCTGTGATTGGCTGGATTGCCCAAACCTGGATAATCACAATCTCAATTTCTTAGGGGTACTTTTTCTCGCGATGTTTCAGCATGAACCCTAGGTCTGTATAGAACCTGATGAGGTGGCTGTCTCTGTGACCCTGGCTCCCAAAAATTGTAAGCCAGGAACACAAAATGGCATTATTGGTGTTATTCTCCCTAAAGAGTCCTTAAAGAAGGTTGCCAACACATGTAGATCTCTTTGAAAAGGAGCTGACACATGGTTGTGTTGCTAGATCTCTTTACTCATCTTTTCTTCTCATCTCTGTTTCGTTACAATTATTTTTCTTTCTTCCTTTTGGATATCTTCCCTATGTATTAAATATTTTGAAGGAGATTTAAGCTTTGACATGTCTATCTTTCTATGTTTCAATCTTCAGATCTCTATGTCAGTGCATTGACGCTCTGCAAATCACTTTGCCGGTTTGCCGACACAATGCAGATCTCTTTGCCAGGGAGCCGACACTTTGATATATCTTGGTTGCTTTGTTGGTCCACTTTACTCATCTTTTCTTCTTATCTCTGATTCTTTACATTTTGTCTTTTGTCTTCTTTTTGTAGATCGTCCCCATATATTAAGTATTGTCAAGAAATTTTAAGCTTTGACATGTCTATATTTCTCTGTTTCAATCTTCAGATCTCTATGTCGGTGCACTGACGCTCTGCAAATCACTTTGCTGGGTTGCCGACACAATGCAGATCTCTTTGCCAGGGAGCCGACACTTTGAAATATCTTGGTTCGTTTTGTTGTTCCACTTTACTCATCTTTTCTTCTCATCTCTGTTTCGTTACAATTATTTTTCTTTCTTCCTTTTGGATATCTTCCCTATGTATTAAATATTTTGAAGGAGATTTAAGCTTTGACATGTCTTTCTTTCTATGTTTCAATCTTCAGATCTCTATGTAGGTGCACTGACGCTCTGCAAATCACTTTGCCGGGTTGCCGACACAATGCAGATCTCTTTGACAGGGAGCCGACACTTTGATATATCCTGGTTGCTTTGTTGGTCCACTTTACTCATCTTTTCTTCTTATCTCTGATTATTTACATATTTTTTCTTTTGTCTTCTTTTTGTAGATTGACCCATGTATTAAGTATTTTCAAGAAATGTTAAGCTTTGACATGTCTATCTTTCTCTGTTGCAATCTTCAGATCTCTATGTCGGTGCACTGACGCTCTGCAAATCACTTTGCCGGGTTGCCGACACAATGTAGATCTCTTTGCCAGGGAGCCGACACTTTGAAATATCTTGGTTGTATTGTTGGTCCACTTTACTCATCTTTTCTTCTTATCTCTGATTCTTTACATTTTATCTTTTGTCTTCTTTTTGTAGGTTGACCAATATATTAAGTATTTTCAAGAAATTTTAAGCTTTGACATGTCTTTGTTTCTCTGTTGCAATCTTCAGATCTCTATGTCGGTGCACTGACACTCTGCAAATCACTTTGCCGGGTTGTCGACACAATCCAGATCTCTTTGCCAGGGAGCGGACAGTTTGAAATATCTTGGTTGCTTTGTTGGTCCACTTTACTCATCTTTTCTTCTCTGATTCTTTGCATTTTATCTTTTGTCTTCTTTTTGTAGATCTTCCCCATGTATTAAGTATTTTCAAGAAATTTTATGCTTTGAAATGTCTATCTTTCTCTGTTTCAATCTTCAGATCTCTATGTCGGTGCACTAACGCTCTGCAAATCACTTTGCCGGGTTGCCGACACAATGCAGATCTCTTTGCCAGGGAGCCGACAGTTTTAAATATCTTGGTTGCTTTGTTGGTCCAATTTACTCATCTTTTCTTCTCATCTCTGTTTCTTTACAATTACTTTTCTTTCTTCCTTTTGGAAATCTTCCCCATGTATTAAATATTTTGAAGGAGTTTTAAGCTTTGACATATCTATCTTTCTATGTTTCAATCTTCAGATCTCTATGTCGGTGCACTGACGCTCTGCAAATCACTTTGCCGGGTTGCCGACACAATGCAGATCTCTTTGCCAGGGAGCCGACACTTTGATATATCTTGGTTGCTTTGTTGGTCCACTTTACTCATCTTTTCTTCTTATCTCTGATTCTTTACATTTTATCTTTTGTCTTCTTTTTGTAGATCGTCCCCATATATTAAGTATTGTCAAGAAATTTTAAGCTTTGACATGTCTATCTTTCTCTGTTGCAATCTTCAGATCTCTATGTCAGTGCACTGACGCTCTGCAAATCACTTTGCCGGGTTGCCGACACAATGTAGATCTCTTTGCCAGGGAGCCGACACTTTGAAATATCTTGGTTGTATTGTTGGTCCACTTTACTCATCTTTTCTTCTTATCTCTGATTCTTTACATTTTATCTTTTGTCTTCTTTTTGTAGGTTGACCAATATATTAAGTATTTTCAAGAAATTTTAAGCTTTGACATGTCTTTGTTTCTCTGTTGCAATCTTCAGATCTCTATGTCGGTGCACTGACGCTCTGCAAATCACTTTGCCGGGTTGCCGACACAATGCAGATCTCTTTGCCAGGGAGCCGACACTTTGAAATATCTTGGTTGCTTTGTTTGTCCACTTTATTCATCTTTTCTTCTTATCTCTGATTCTTTACATTTTATCTTTTGTCTTCTTTTTGTAGATCTTCCCCATGTATTAAGTATTTTCAAGAAATTTTAAGCTTTGACATGTCTATCTTTCACTGTTGCAATCTTCAGATCTCTATGTCGGTGCACTGACGCTCTGCAAATCACGTTGCTGGGTTGCCGACACAATGCAGATCTCTTTGCCAGGGAGCCGACACTTTGAAATATCTTGGTTCGTTTTGTTGTTCCACTTTACTCATCTTTTCTTCTCATCTCTGTTTCTTTACAATCATTTTTCTTTCTTCCTTTTGGAGATCTTCCCCATGTATTAAGTATTTTGAAGGAGATTTAAGCTTTGACATGTCTTTCTTTCTATGTTTCAATCTTCAGATCTCTATGTAGGTGCACTGACGCTCTGCAAATCACTTTGCCGGGTTGCCGACACAATGCAGATCTCTTTGCCAGGGAGCCGACACTTTGATATATCCTGGTTGCTTTGTTGGTCCACTTTACTCATCTTTTCTTCTTATCTCTGATTATTTACATATTTTTTCTTTTGTCTTCTTTTTGTAGATTGACCCATGTATTAAGTATTTTCAAGAAATTTTAAGCTTTGACATGTCTATCTTTCTCTGTTGCAATCTTCAGATCTCTATGTCGGTGCACTGACGCTCTGCAAATCACTTTGCCGGGTTGCCGACACAATGCAGATCTCTTTGCCAGGGACCTGACACTTTGAAATATCTTGGTTCGTTTGTTGGTCCACTTTACTCATCTTTTCTTCTCATCTCTGTTTCTTTACAATTATTTTTCTTTCTTCCTTTTCAAGATCTTCCCCATATTTAAATATTTTGAAGGAGATTTAAGCTTTGACATGTCTATCTTTCTATGTTTCAGTTTTCAGATCTCTATGTCGGTGCACTGACGCTCTGCAAATCACTTTGCCGGGATGCCGACACATTGCAGATCTCTTTGCCAGGGATCCGACACTTTGAAATAACATGGTTGCTTTGTTTGTCTACTTTACTCATCTTTTCTTCTTATCTCTGATTCTTTACATTTTATCTTTTGTCTTCTTTTTGTAGATCTTCCCCACGTATTATGTATTTTCAGAATTTTTTAAGCTTTGACATGTCTATCTTTCTCTGTTTCAATCTACATATCTCTATGTAGGTGCACTGACGCTCTGCAAATCACTTTGCCGGGTTGCCGACACAATGCAGATCTCTTTGCCAGGGAGCCGACACTTTGATATATCCTGGTTGCTTTGTTGGTCCACTTTACTCATCTTTTCTTCTTATCTCTGATTATTTACATATTTTTTCTTTTGTCTTCTTTTTGTAGATTGACCCATGTATTAAGTATTTTCAAGAAATTTTAAGCTTTGACATGTCTATCTTTCTCTGTTGCAATCTTCAGATCTCTATGTCGGTGCACTGACGCTCTGCAAATCACTTTTCCGGGTTGCCGACACAATGCAGATCTCTTTGCCAGGGAGCCGACACTTTGAAAAAGCTTTGTTGTTTTGTTGGTCCACTTTACTCATCTTTTCTTCACATCTTTGTTTCTTTACAATTTTTTTTCTTTCTTCCTTTTGGAGATCTTCCCCATATATTAAATATTTTGAAGGAATTTTAAGCTTTGACATGTCTATCTTTCTCTGTTGCAATCTTCAGATCTCTATGTCGGTAAACTGACGCTCTGCAAATCACTTTTCCGGGTTGCCGACACAATGCAGATCTCTTTGCCAGGGAGCCGACACTTTGAAATATCTTTGTTGCTTTGTTGGTCCACTTTACTCATCTTTTCTTCTTATCTCTGATTCTTTGCATTTTATCTTTTGTCTTCTTTTTGTAGATCTTCCCCATGTATTAAGTATTTTCAAGAAATTTTTAGCTTTGACATGTCCATCTTTCTCTGTTTCAATCTTCATATCTCTATGTCGGTGCACTGACGCTCTGCAAATCACTTTTCCGGGTTGCCGACACAATGCAGATCTCTTTGCCAGGGAGCCGACACTTTGAAATATCTTTGTTGCTTTGTTGGTCCACTTTACTCATCTTTTCTTCTTATCTCTGATTCTTTACATTTTATCTTTGTCTTCTTTTTGTAGATCTTCCCCATGTATTAAGTATTTTCAAGAAATTCTAAGCTTTGACATGCCTATTTTTCTGTGTTTCAATCCTCAGATCTCTATGTCAGTGCACTGACGCTCTGCAAATCACTTTGCCGGGTTGCCGACACAATGCAGATCTCTTTGCCAGTGAGCCGACACTTTGAAATATCTTGGTTGCTTTGTTGGTCCACTTTACTCATCTTTTCTTCTTATCTCTGATTTTATCTTTTGTCTTCTTTTTGTAGATTGTCCCCATATATTAAGTATTGTCAAGAAATTTTAAGCTTTAACATGTCTATATTTCTCTGTTTCAATCTTCAGATCTCTATGTCGGTGCACTGACGCTCTGCAAATCACTTTGCCGGGTTGCCGACACACATAGCAGATCTCTTTGCCAGGGATCCGACACTTTGAAATATCTTGGTTGCTTTGGTTGTCCACTTTACTCATCTTTTCTTCTTATCTCTGATTGTTTACATTTTATCTTTTGTCTTCTTTTTGTAGATTGACCCATATATTAAGTATTTTCAAGAAATTTTAAGCTTTGACATGTCTATCTTTCTTTGTTGCAATCTTCAGATCTCTATGTCGGTGCACTGACCCTCTGCAAATCACTTTGCCGGGTTGCCGACACAATGCAGATCTCTTTGCCAGGGAGCCATCACTTTGAAATATCTTGGTTCGTTTTGTTGGTCCACTTTACTCATCTTTTCTTCTCATCTCTGTTTCTTTACAATTATTTTTCTTTCTTCCTTTTGGAGATGTTCCCGATGTATTAAATATTTTGAAGGAGATTTAAGCTTTGACATGTCTATCTTTCTCTGTTGCAATCTTCAGATCTCTATGTCGGTAAACTGACGCTCTGCAAATCACTTTTCCGGGTTGCCGACACAATGCAGATCTCTTTGCCAGGGAGCCGACACTTTGAAATATCTTTGTTGCTTTGTTGGTCCACTTTACTCATCTTTTCTTCTTATCTCTGATTCTTTACATTTTATCTTTTGTCTTCTTTTTGTAGATTGCCCCATGTATTAAGTATTTTCAAGAAATTTTAAGCTTTGACATGTCTATCTTTCTCTGTTGCAATCTTCAGATCTCTATGTCGGTAAACTGACGCTCTGCAAATCACTTTGCCGGGTTGCCAACACAATGCAGATCTCTTTGCCAGGGAGCCGACACTTTGAAATATCTTTGTTGCTTTGTTGGTCCACTTTACTCATCTTTTCTTCTCTGATTCTTTGCATTTTATCTTTTGTCTTCTTTTTGTAGATCTTCCCCATGTATTAAGTATTTTCAAGAAATTTTTAGCTTTGACATGTCCATCTTTCTCTGTTTCAATCTTCATATCTCTATGTCGGTGCACTGACGCTCTGCAAATCACTTTTCCGGGTTGCCGACACAATGCAGATCTCTTTGCCAGGGAGCCGACACTTTGAAATATCTTTGTTGCTTTGTTGGTCCACTTTACTCATCTTTTCTTCTTATCTCTGATTCTTTACATTTTATCTTTGTCTTCTTTTTGTAGATCTTCCCCATGTATTAAGTATTTTCAAGAAATTCTAAGCTTTGACATGCCTATTTTTCTGTGTTTCAATCCTCAGATCTCTATGTCAGTGCACTGACGCTCTGCAAATCACTTTGCCGGGTTGCCGACACAATGCAGATCTCTTTGCCAGTGAGCCGACACTTTGAAATATCTTGGTTGCTTTGTTGGTCCACTTTACTCATCTTTTCTTCTTATCTCTGATTTTATCTTTTGTCTTCTTTTTGTAGATTGTCCCCATATATTAAGTATTGTCAAGAAATTTTAAGCTTTAACATGTCTATATTTCTCTGTTTCAATCTTCAGATCTCTATGTCGGTGCACTGACGCTCTGCAAATCACTTTGCCGGGTTGCCGACACACATAGCAGATCTCTTTGCCAGGGATCCGACACTTTGAAATATCTTGGTTGCTTTGGTTGTCCACTTTACTCATCTTTTCTTCTTATCTCTGATTGTTTACATTTTATCTTTTGTCTTCTTTTTGTAGATTGACCCATATATTAAGTATTTTCAAGAAATTTTAAGCTTTGACATGTCTATCTTTCTTTGTTGCAATCTTCAGATCTCTATGTCGGTGCACTGACCCTCTGCAAATCACTTTGCCGGGTTGCCGACACAATGCAGATCTCTTTGCCAGGGAGCCATCACTTTGAAATATCTTGGTTCGTTTTGTTGGTCCACTTTACTCATCTTTTCTTCTCATCTCTGTTTCTTTACAATTATTTTTCTTTCTTCCTTTTGGAGATGTTCCCGATGTATTAAATATTTTGAAGGAGATTTAAGCTTTGACATGTCTATCTTTCTATGTTTCAATCTTCAGATCTCTATGTCGGTGCACTGACACTCTGCAAATCACTTTGCAGGGTTGCCGACACAATGCAGATCTCTTTGCCAGTGAGCCGACACTTTGAAATATCTTGGTTGCTTTGTTGGTCCACTTTACTCATCTTTTCTTCTCTGATTCTTTGCATTTTATCTTTTGTCTTCTTTTTGTTGATCTTCCCCATGTATTAAGTATTTTCAAGAAATTTTTAGCTTTGACATGTCTATCTTTCTCTGTTTCAATCTTCATATCTCTATGTCGGTGCACTGACGCTCTGCAAATCACTTTGCCGGGTTGCCGACACAATGCAGATCTCTTTGCCAGGGAGCCGACACTTTGAAATATCTTTGTTGCTTTGTTGGTCCACTTTACTCATCTTTTCTTCTTATCTCTGATTCTTTACATTTTATCTTTGTCTTCTTTTTGTAGATCTTCCCTATGTATTAAGTATTTTCAAGAAATTCTAAGCTATGACATGTCTATTTTTCTGTGTTTCAATCCTCAGATCTCTATGTCAGTGCACTGACGCTCTGCAAATCACTTTGCCGGTTGCCGACACAATGCAGATCTCTTTGCCAGGGAGCCGACACTTTGAAATATCTTGGTTGCTTTGTTGGTCCACTTTACTCATCTTTTCTTCTTATCTCTGATTCTTTACATTTTATCTTTTGTCTTCTTTTTGTAGACTGACAAATGTATTTAGTATATTGAAAATTTTTTAAGCTTTGACATGTCTATCTTTCTCTGTTGCAATCTTCAGATCTCTATGTCGGTAAACTGACGCTCTGCAAATCACTTTGCCGGGTTGCCGACACAATGCAGATCTCTTTGCCAGGGAGCCGACACTTTGAAATATCTTTCTTGCTTTGTTGGTCCACTTTACTCATCTTTTCTTCTCTGATTCTTTGCATTTTATCTTTTGTCTTCTTTTTGTAGATCTTCCCCATGTATTAAGTATTTTCAAGAAATTTTTAGCTTTGACATGTCTATCTTTCTCTGTTTCAATCTTCATATCTCTATGTCCGTGCACTGACGCTCTGCAAATCACTTTTCCGGGTTGCCGACACAATGCAGATCTCTTTGCCAGGGAGCCGACACTTTGAAATATCTTTGTTGCTTTGTTGGTCCACTTTACTCATCTTTTCTTCTTTTCTCTGATTCTTTACATTTTATCTTTGTCTTCTTTTTGTAGATCTTCCCCATGTATTAAGTATTTTCAAGAAATTCTAAGCTTTGACATGTCTATTTTTCTGTGTTTCAATCCTCAGATCTCTATGTCAGTGCACTGACGCTCTGCAAATCACTTTGCCGGGTTGCCGACACAATGCAGATCTCTTTGCAAGGGAGCCGACACTTTGAAATATCTTGGTTGCTTTGTTTGTCCACTTTACTCATCTTTTCTTCTTATATCTGATTGTTTACATTTTATCTTTTGTCTTCTTTTTGTAGATTGACCCATATATTAAGTATTTTCAAGAAATGTTAAGCTTTGACATGTCTATCTTTCTTTGTTGCAATCTTCAGATGTCTATGTCGGTGCACTGAGGCTCTGCAAATCACTTTGCCGGGTTGCCGACACAATGCAGATCTCTTTGCCAGGGAGCCGACACTTTGAAATATCTTGGTTCATTTGTTGGTCCACTTTACTCATCTTTTATTCTCATCTCTGTTTCTTTACAATAATTTTTCTTTCTTCCTTTTGGAGACCTTCCCCATATTTAAATATTTTGAAGGAGATTTAAGCTTTGACATGTCTATCTTTCTATGTTTCAATCTTCATATCTCTATGTCGGTGCACTGACGCTCTGCAAATCACTTTGCCGGGTTGCCGACACAATGCAGATCTCTTTGCCAGGGAGCCGACACTTTGAAATATCTTTGTTGCTTTGTTGGTCCACTTTACTCATCTTTTCTTCTTATCTCTGATTCTTTACATTTTATCTTTGTCTTCTTTTTGTAGATCTTCCCTATGTATTAAGTATTTTCAAGAAATTCTAAGCTATGACATGTCTATTTTTCTGTGTTTCAATCCTCAGATCTCTATGTCAGTGCACTGACGCTCTGCAAATCACTTTGCCGGTTGCCGACACAATGCAGATCTCTTTGCCAGGGAGCCGACACTTTGAAATATCTTGGTTGCTTTGTTGGTCCACTTTACTCATCTTTTCTTCTTATCTCTGATTCTTTACATTTCATCTTTTGTCTTCTTTTTGTAGACTGACAAATGTATTTAGTGTATTGAAAATTTTTTAAGCTTTGACATGTCTATCTTTCTCTGTTGCAATCTTCAGATCTCTATGTCGGTAAACTGACGCTCTGCAAATCACTTTGCCGGGTTGCCGACACAATGCAGATCTCTTTGCCAGGGAGCCGACACTTTGAAATATCTTTCTTGCTTTGTTGGTCCACTTTACTCATCTTTTCTTCTCTGATTCTTTGCATTTTATCTTTTGTCTTCTTTTTGTAGATCTTCCCCATGTATTAAGTATTTTCAAGAAATTTTTAGCTTTGACATGTCTATCTTTCTCTGTTTCAATCTTCATATCTGTATGTCCGTGCACTGACGCTCTGCAAATCACTTTTCCGGGTTGCCGACACAATGCAGATCTCTTTGCCAGGGAGCCGACACTTTGAAATATCTTTGTTGCTTTGTTGGTCCACTTTACTCATCTTTTCTTCTTTTCTCTGATTCTTTACATTTTATCTTTGTCTTCTTTTTGTAGATCTTCCCCATGTATTAAGTATTTTCAAGAAATTCTAAGCTTTGACATGTCTATTTTTCTGTGTTTCAATCCTCAGATCTCTATGTCAGTGCACTGACGCTCTGCAAATCACTTTGCCGGGTTGCCGACACAATGCAGATCTCTTTGCAAGGGAGCCGACACTTTGAAATATCTTGGTTGCTTTGTTTGTCCACTTTACTCATCTTTTCTTCTTATATCTGATTGTTTACATTTTATCTTTTGTCTTCTTTTTGTAGATTGACCCATATATTAAGTATTTTCAAGAAATGTTAAGCTTTGACATGTCTATCTTTCTTTGTTGCAATCTTCAGATGTCTATGTCGGTGCACTGAGGCTCTGCAAATCACTTTGCCGGGTTGCCGACACAATGCAGATCTCTTTGCCAGGGAGCCGACACTTTGAAATATCTTGGTTCGTTTTGTTGGTCCACTTTACTCATCTTTTCTTCTCATCTCTGTTTCTTTACAATAATTTTTCTTTCTTCCTTTTGGAGACCTTCCCCATATTGAAATATTTTGAAGGAGATTTAAGCTTTGACATGTTTATCTTTCTATGTTTCAATCTTCACATCTCTATTTTGGTTGCACTGACGCTCTGCAAATCACTTTGCCGGGTTGCCGACACAATGCAGATCTCTTTGCCAGGAAGCCGACACTTTGAAATATCTTTGTTGCTTTGTTGGTCCACTTTACTCATCTTTTCTTCTTATCTCTGATTCTTTACATTTTATCTTTGTCTTCTTTTTGTAGATCTTCCCCATGTATTAAGTATTTTCAAGAAATTCTAAGCTTTGACATGTCTATTTTTCTGTGTTTCAATCCTCAGATCTCTATGTCAGTGCACTGACGCTCTGCAGATCACTTTGCCGGGTTGCCGACACAATGCAGCTCTCTTTGCAAGGGAGCCGACACTTTGAAATATCTTGGTTGCTTTGTTGGTCCACTTTACTCATCTTTTCTTCTTATCTCTGATTCTTTACATTTTATCTTTTGTCTTCTTTTTGTAGATTGCCCCATGTATTAAGTATTTTCAAGAAATTTTAAGCTTAGACATGTCTATCTTTCTCTGTTTCAATCTTCATATCTCTATGTCGGTGCACTGACGCTATGCAAATCACTTTGCCGGGTTGCCGACACAGTGCAGATCTCTTTGCCAAGGAGCCGACACTTTGAAATATCTTGTTTCGTTTGTTGGTCCACTTTACTCATCTTTTCTTCTCATCTCTGTTTCTTTACAATTATTTTTCTTTCTTTCTTTTCGTGATCTTCCCCAGGTATTAAATATTTTGAAGGAGATTTAAGCTTTGACATGTCTATCTTTCTATGTTTCAATCTTCAGATCTCTGTGTCGGTACACTGACACTCTGCAAATCACTTTGCCGGGTTGCCGACACAATGCAGATCTCTTTGCCAGGGAGCCGACACTTTGATATATCTTGATTCGTTTGTTGGTACACTTTACTCATCTTTTCTTCTTATCTCTGATTCTTTATATTTTATCTTTTGTCTTCTTTTTGTAGATTGACCCATATATTAAGTATTTTCAAGAAATGTTAAGCTTTGACATGTCTATCTTTCTTTGTTGCAATCTTCAGATGTCTATGTCGGTGCACTGACGCTCTGCAAATCACTTTGCCGGGTTGCCGACACAATGCAGATGTCTTTGCCAGGGAGCCGACACTTTGAAATATCTTGGTTCGTTTTGTTGGTCCACTTTACTCATCTTTTCTTCTCATCTCTTTTTCTTTACAATTATTTTTCTTTCTTCCTTTTGGAGACCTTCCCCATATTTAAATATTTTGAAGGAGATTTAAGCTTTGACATGTCTATCTTTCTATGTTTCAATCTTCACATCTCTATTTTGGTTGCACTGACGCTCTGCAAATCACTTTGCCGGGTTGCCGACACAATGCAGATCTCTTTGCCAGGAAGCCGACACTTTGAAATATCTTTGTTGCTTTGTTGGTCCACTTTACTCATCTTTTCTTCTTATCTCTGATTCTTTACATTTTATCTTTGTCTTCTTTTTGAAGATCTTCCCCATGTATTAAGTATTTTCAAGAAATTATAGGCTTTGACATGTCTATTTTTCTGTGTTTCAATCCTCAGATCTCTATGTCAGTGCACTGACGCTCTGCAAATCACTTTGCCGGGTTGCCGACACAGTGCAGATCTCTTTGCCAAGGAGCCGACACTTTGAAATATCTTGTTTCGTTTGTTGGTCCACTTTACTCATCTTTTCTTCTCATCTCTGTTTCTTTACAGTTATTTTTCTTTCTTTCTTTTCGTGATCTTCCCCAGGTATTAAATATTTTGAAGGAGATTTAAGCTTTGACATGTCTATCTTTCTATGTTTCAATCTTCAGATCTCTGTGTCGGTACACTGACACTCTGCAAATCACTTTGCCGGGTTGCCGACACAATGCAGATCTCTTTGCCAGGGAGCCGATACTTTGATATATCTTGGTTCGTTTGTTGGTACACTTTACTCATCTTTTCTTCTTATCTCTGATTCTTTATATTTTATCTTTTGTCTTCTTTTTGTAGATCTTCCCCATGTATTAAGTATTTTCAAGAAATTTTAAGATTTGACATGTCAATTTTTCTGTGTTTCAATCTTCAGATCTCTATGTCGGTGCAATTACTTTGCCGGGTTGCCGACACAATGCAGATCTCTTTGCCAGGGAGCCGACACTTTGTAATATCTTGGTTGCTTTGTTGGTCCACTTTACTCATCTTTTCTTCTTATCTCTGATTCTTTATATTTTATCTTTTGTCTTCTTTTTGTAGATCTTCCCCATGTATTAAGTATTTTCAAGAAATGTTAAGCTTTGACATGTCTATCTTTCTTTGTTGCAATCTTCAGATGTCTATGTCGGTGCACTGACGCTCTGCAAATCACTTTGCCGGGTTGCCGACACAATGCAGATCTCTTTGCCAGGGAGCCGACACTTTGAAATATCTTGGTTGCTTTGTAGGTCCACTTTACTCATCTTTTCTTCTTATCTCTGATTCTTTACATTTTATCTTTTGTCTTCTTTTTGTAGACTGACAAATGTATTTAGTATTTTGAAATTTTTTTAAGCTTTGACATGTCTATCTTTCTCTGTTGCAATCTTCAGATCTCTATGTCGGTAAACTGACGCTCTGCAAATCACTTTGCCGGGTTGCCGACACAATGCAGATCTCTTTGCCAGGGAGCCGACACTTTGAAATATCTTTGTTGCTTTGTTGGTCCACTTTACTCATCTTTTCTTCTCTGATTCTTTGCATTTTATCTTTTGTCTTCTTTTTGTAGATCTTCCCCATGTATTAAGTATTTTCAAGAAATTTTTAGCTTTGACATGTCTATTTTTCTCTGTTTCAATCTTCATATCTCTATGTCGGTGCACTGACGCTCTGCAAATCACTTTGCCGGGTTGCCGACACAATGCAGATCTCTTTGCCAGGGAGCCGACACTTTGAAATATCTTTGTTGCTTTGTTGGTCCACTTTACTCATCTATTCTTCTTATCTCTGATTCTTTACATTTTATCTTTTGTCTTCTTTTTGTAGATTGACCCATGTATTTAGTATTTTGAAGAAATTTTAAGCTTTGACATGTCTATCTTTCTCTGTTGCAATCTTCAGATCTCTATGTCGGTAAACTGACGCTCTGTAAATCACTTTGCCGGGTTGCCGACACAATGCAGATCTCTTTGCCAGGGACCCGACACTTTGAAATATCTTGGTTCGTTTGTTGGTACACTTTCCTCATCTTTTCTTCTCATCTCTGTTTCTTTACAATTATTTTTCTTTCTTCCTTTTCGAGATCTTCCCCTTGTATTAAATATTTTGAAGGAGATTTAAGCTTTGACATGTCTATCTTTCTCTGTTTCAATCTTCATATCTCTATGTCGGTGCACTGACGCTCTGCAAATCACTTTGCCGGGTTGCCGACACAATGCAGATCCTTTGCCAGGGAGCCGACACTTTGAAATATCTTTGTTGCTTTGTTGGTCCACTTTACTCATCTTTTCTTCTCTGATTCTTTGCATTTTATCTTTTGTCTTCTTTTTGTAGATCTTCCCCATGTATTAAGTATTTTCAAGAAATTTTTAGCTTTGACATGTCTATCTTTCTCTGTTTCAATCTTCATATCTCTATGTCGGTGCACTGACGCTCTGCAAATCACTTTGCCGGTTCGCCGACACAATGCAGATCTCTTTGCCAGGGAGCCGACACTTTGATATATCTTGGTTGCTTTCTTGGTCAACTTTACTAATCTTTTCTTCTTATCTCTGATTCTTTACATTTTATCTTTTGTCTTCTTTTTGTAGATTGACCCATGTATTAAGTATTTTCAAGAAATTTTAAGCTTTGACATGTCTATATTTCTCTGTTTCAATCTTCATATCTCTATGTCGGTGCACTGACGCTCTGCAAATCACTTTGCCGGGTTGCCGACACAATGCAGATCTCTTTGCCAGGGACCCGACACTTTGAAATATCTTGGTTCGTTTGTTGGTACACTTTACTCATCTTTTCTTCTCATCTCTGTTTCTTTACAATTATTTTTCTTTCTTCCTTTTCGAGATCTTCCCCTTGTATTAAATATTTTGAAGGAGATTTAAGCTTTGACATGTCTATCTTTCTATGTTTCAATCTTCAGATCTCTATGTCGGTGCACTGACGCTCTGGAAATCACTTTGCCGGATTGCCGACACAATGCAGATCTCTTTGCCAGGGAGCCGACACTTTGATATATCTTGGTTGCTTTGTTGGTCCACTTTACTCATCTTTTCTTCTTATCTCTGATTCTTTACATATTATCTTTTGTCTTCTTTTTGTAGATCGTCCCCATATATTAAGTATTGTCAAGAAATTTTAAGCTTTGACATGTCTATATTTCTCTGTTTCAATCTTCAGATCTCTATGTCGGTGCACTGACGCTCTGCAAATCACTTTGCCGGGTTGCCGACACAATGCAGATCTCTTTGCCAGGGATCGGACACTTTGAAATATCTTGGTTGCTTTGTTTGTCCACTTTACTCATCTTTTCTTCTTATATCTGATTGTTTACATTTTATCTTTTGTCTTCTTTTTGTAGATTGACCCATATATTAAGTATTTTCAAGAAATGTTAAGCTTTGACATGTCTATCTTTCTATGTTTCAATCTTCACATCTCTATTTTGGTTGCACTGACGCTCTGCAAATCACTTTGCCGGGTTGCCGACAAAATGCAGATCTCTTTGCCAGGAAGCCGACACTTTGAAATATCTTTGTTGCTTTGTTGGTCCACTTTACTCATCTATTTTTCTTATCTCTGATTCTTTACATTTTATCTTTTGTCTTCTTTTTGTAGATTGACCCATGTATTTAGTATTTTGAAGAAATTTTAAGCTTTGACATGTCTATCTTTCTCTGTTGCAATCTTCAGATCTCTATGTCGGTAAACTGACGCTCTGTAAATCACTTTGCCGGGTTGCCGACACAATGCAGATCTCTTTGCCAGGGACCCGACACTTTGAAATATCTTGGTTCGTTTGTTGGTACACTTTCCTCATCTTTTCTTCTCATCTCTGTTTCTTTACAATTATTTTTCTTTCTTCCTTTTCGAGATCTTCCCCTTGTATTAAATATTTTGAAGGAGATTTAAGCTTTGACATGTCTATCTTTCTCTGTTTCAATCTTCATATCTCTATGTCGGTGCACTGACGCTCTGCAAATCACTTTGCCGGGTTGCCGACACAATGCAGATCCTTTGCCAGGGAGCCGACACTTTGAAATATCTTTGTTGCTTTGTTGGTCCACTTTACTCATCTTTTCTTCTCTGATTCTTTGCATTTTATCTTTTGTCTTCTTTTTGTAGATCTTCCCCATGTATTAAGTATTTTCAAGAAATTTTTAGCTTTGACATGTCTATCTTTCTCTGTTTCAATCTTCATATCTCTATGTCGGTGCACTGACGCTCTGCAAATCACTTTGCCGGTTCGCCGACACAATGCAGATCTCTTTGCCAGGGAGCCGACACTTTGATATATCTTGGTTGCTTTCTTGGTCAACTTTACTAATCTTTTCTTCTTATCTCTGATTCTTTACATTTTATCTTTTGTCTTCTTTTTGTAGATTGACCCATGTATTAAGTATTTTCAAGAAATTTTAAGCTTTGACATGTCTATATTTCTCTGTTTCAATCTTCATATCTCTATGTCGGTGCACTGACGCTCTGCAAATCACTTTGCCGGGTTGCCGACACAATGCAGATCTCTTTGCCAGGGACCCGACACTTTGAAATATCTTGGTTCGTTTGTTGGTACACTTTACTCATCTTTTCTTCTCATCTCTGTTTCTTTACAATTATTTTTCTTTCTTCCTTTTCGAGATCTTCCCCTTGTATTAAATATTTTGAAGGAGATTTAAGCTTTGACATGTCTATCTTTCTATGTTTCAATCTTCAGATCTCTATGTCGGTGCACTGACGCTCTGGAAATCACTTTGCCGGATTGCCGACACAATGCAGATCTCTTTGCCAGGGAGCCGACACTTTGATATATCTTGGTTGCTTTGTTGGTCCACTTTACTCATCTTTTCTTCTTATCTCTGATTCTTTACATATTATCTTTTGTCTTCTTTTTGTAGATCGTCCCCATATATTAAGTATTGTCAAGAAATTTTAAGCTTTGACATGTCTATATTTCTCTGTTTCAATCTTCAGATCTCTATGTCGGTGCACTGACGCTCTGCAAATCACTTTGCCGGGTTGCCGACACAATGCAGATCTCTTTGCCAGGGATCGGACACTTTGAAATATCTTGGTTGCTTTGTTTGTCCACTTTACTCATCTTTTCTTCTTATATCTGATTGTTTACATTTTATCTTTTGTCTTCTTTTTGTAGATTGACCCATATATTAAGTATTTTCAAGAAATGTTAAGCTTTGACATGTCTATCTTTCTATGTTTCAATCTTCACATCTCTATTTTGGTTGCACTGACGCTCTGCAAATCACTTTGCCGGGTTGCCGACAAAATGCAGATCTCTTTGCCAGGAAGCCGACACTTTGAAATATCTTTGTTGCTTTGTTGGTCCACTTTACTCATCTATTCTTCTTATCTCTGATTCTTTACATTTTATCTTTTGTCTTCTTTTTGTAGATTGACCCATGTATTTAGTATTTTGAAGAAATTTTAAGCTTTGACATGTCTATCTTTCTCTGTTGCAATCTTCAGATCTCTATGTCGGTAAACTGACGCTCTGTAAATCACTTTGCCGGGTTGCCGACACAATGCAGATCTCTTTGCCAGGGACCCGACACTTTGAAATATCTTGGTTCGTTTGTTGGTACACTTTCCTCATCTTTTCTTCTCATCTCTGTTTCTTTACAATTATTTTTCTTTCTTCCTTTTCGAGATCTTCCCCTTGTATTAAATATTTTGAAGGAGATTTAAGCTTTGACATGTCTATCTTTCTATGTTTCAATCTTCAGATCTCTATGTCGGTGCACTGACGCTCTGCAAATCACTTTGCTGGTTTGCCGACACAATGCAGATCTCTTTGCCAGGGAGCAGACACTTTGATATATCTTGGTTGCTTTGTTGGTCCACTTTACTCATCTTTTCTTCTTATCTCTGATTCTTTACATTTTATCTTTTGTCTTCTTTTTGTAGATTGACCCATGTATTAAGTATTTTCAAGAAATTTTAAGCTTTGACATGTCTATCTTTCTCTGTTTCAATCTTCATATCTCTATGTCGGTGCACTGACGCTCTGCAAATCACTTTGCCGGGTTGCCGACACAATGCAGATCTCTTTGCCAGGGAGCCGACACTTTGAAATATCTTTGTTGCTTTGTTGGTCCACTTTACTCATCTTTTCTTCTCTGATTCTTTGCATTTTATCTTTTGTCTTCTTTTTGTAGATCTTCCCCATGTATTAAGTATTTTCAAGAAATTTTTAGCTTTGACATGTCTATCTTTCTCTGTTTCAATCTTCATATCTCTATGTTGGTGCACTGACGCTCTACAAATCACTTTGCCGGGTTGCCGACACAATGCAGATCTGTTTGCCATTGAGCCGACACTTTGAAATATCTTTGTTGCTTTGTTGGTCCACTTTACCCATCTTTTCTTCTTATCTCTGATTCTTTACATTTTATCTTTGTCTTCTTTTTGAAGATCTTCCCCATGTATTAAGTATTTTCAAGAAATTATAAGCTTTGACATGTCTATTTTTCTGTGTTTCCATCCTCAGATCTCTATGTCAGTGCACTGACGCTCTGCAAATCACTTTGCCGGTTGCCGACACAATGCAGATCTCTTTGCCAGTGAGCCGACACTTTGAAATATCTTGGTTGCTTTGTTGGTCCACTTTACTCATCTTTTCTTCTTATCTCTGATTCTTTACATTTTATCTTTTGTCTTCTTTTTGTAGACTGACAAATGTATTTAGTATTTAGAATTTTTTTTAAGCTTTGACATGTCTATCTTTCTCTGTTGCAATCTTCAGATCTCTATGTCGGTAAACTGACGCTCTGCAAATCACTTTGCCGGGTTGCCGACACAATGCAGATCTCTTTGCCAGGGAGCCGACACTTTGAAATATCTTTGTTGCTTTGTTGGTCCACTTTACTCATCTTTTCTTCTCTGATTCTTTGCATTTTATCTTTTGTCTTCTTTTTGTAGATCTTCCCCATGTATTAAGTATTTTCAAGAAATTTTTAGCTTTGACATGTCTATCTTTCTCTGTTTCAATCTTCATATCTCTATGTTGGTGCACTGACGCTCTACAAATCACTTTGCCGGGTTGCCGACACAATGCAGATCTCTTTGCCAGGGAGCCGACACTTTGAAATATCTTTGTTGCTTTGTTGGTCCACTTTACTCATCTATTCTTCTTATCTCTGATTCTTTACATTTTATCTTTTGTCTTCTTTTTGTAGATTGACCCATGTATTAAGTATTTTCAAGAAATTCTAAGCTTTGACATGCCTATTTTTCTGTGTTTCAATCCTCAGATCTCTATGTCAGTGCACTGACGCTCTGCAAATCACTTTGCCGGGTTGCCGACACAATGCAGATCTCTTTGCCAGTGAGCCGACACTTTGAAATATCTTGGTTGCTTTGTTGGTCCACTTTACTCATCTTTTCTTCTTATCTCTGATTTTATCTTTTGTCTTCTTTTTGTAGATCGTCCCCATATATTAAGTATTGTCAAGAAATTTTAAGCTTTAACATGTCTATATTTCTCTGTTTCAATCTTCAGATCTCTATGTCGGTGCACTGACGCTCTGCAAATCACTTTGCCGGGTTGCCGACACACAATGCAGATCTCTTTGCCAGGGATCCGACACTTTGAAATATCTTGGTTGCTTTGGTTGTCCACTTTACTCATCTTTTCTTCTTATCTCTGATTGTTTACATTTTATCTTTTGTCTTCTTTTTGTAGATTGACCCATATATTAAGTATTTTCAAGAAATTTTAAGCTTTGACATGTCTATCTTTCTTTGTTGCAATCTTCAGATCTCTATGTCGGTGCACTGACCCTCTGCAAATCACTTTGCCGGGTTGCCGACACAATGCAGATCTCTTTGCCAGGGAGCCATCACTTTGAAATATCTTGGTTCGTTTTGTTGGTCCACTTTACTCATCTTTTCTTCTCATCTCTGTTTCTTTACAATTATTTTTCTTTCTTCCTTTTGGAGATGTTCCCGATGTATTAAATATTTTGAAGGAGATTTAAGCTTTGACATGTCTATCTTTCTATGTTTCAATCTTCAGATTTCTATGTCGGTGCACTGACACTCTGCAAATCACTTTGCAGGGTTGCCGACACAATGCAGATCTCTTTGCCAGTGAGCCGACACTTTGAAATATCTTGGTTGCTTTGTTGGTCCACTTTACTCATCTTTTCTTCTCTGATTCTTTGCATTTTATCTTTTGTCTTCTTTTTGTAGATCTTCCCCATGTATTAAGTATTTTCAAGAAATTTTTAGCTTTGACATGTCTATCTTTCTCTGTTTCAATCTTCATATCTCTATGTCGGTGCACTGACGCTCTGCAAATCACTTTGCCGGGTTGCCGACACAATGCAGATCTCTTTGCCAGGGAGCCGACACTTTGAAATATCTTGGTTGCTTTGTTGGTCCACTTTACTCATCTTTTCTTCTCTGATTCTTTGCATTTTATCTTTTGTCTTCTTTTTGTAGATCTTCCCCATGTATTAAGTATTTTCAAGAAATTTTTAGCTTTGACATGTCTATCTTTCTCTGTTTCAATCTTCATATCTCTATGTCGGTGCACTGACGCTCTGCAAATCACTTTGCCGGGTTGCCGACACAATGCAGATCTCTTTGCCAGGGAGCCGACACTTTGAAATATCTTTGTTGCTTTGTTGGTCCACTTTACTCATCTTTTCTTCTTATCTCTGATTCTTTACATTTTATCTTTGTCTTCTTTTTGTAGATCTTCCCTATGTATTAAGTATTTTCAAGAAATTCTAAGCTATGACATGTCTATTTTTCTGTGTTTCAATCCTCAGATCTCTATGTCAGTGCACTGACGCTCTGCAAATCACTTTGCCGGTTGCCGACACAATGCAGATCTCTTTGCCAGGGAGCCGACACTTTGAAATATCTTGGTTGCTTTGTTGGTCCACTTTACTCATCTTTTCTTCTTATCTCTGATTCTTTACATTTTATCTTTTGTCTTCTTTTTGTAGACTGACAAATGTATTTAGTATATTGAAAATTTTTTAAGCTTTGACATGTCTATCTTTCTCTGTTGCAATCTTCAGATCTCTATGTCGGTAAACTGACGCTCTGCAAATCACTTTGCCGGGTTGCCGACACAATGCAGATCTCTTTGCCAGGGAGCCGACACTTTGAAATATCTTTCTTGCTTTGTTGGTCCACTTTACTCATCTTTTCTTCTCTGATTCTTTGCATTTTATCTTTTGTCTTCTTTTTGTAGATCTTCCCCATGTATTAAGTATTTTCAAGAAATTTTTAGCTTTGACATGTCTATCTTTCTCTGTTTCAATCTTCATATCTCTATGTCCGTGCACTGACGCTCTGCAAATCACTTTTCCGGGTTGCCGACACAATGCAGATCTCTTTGCCAGGGAGCCGACACTTTGAAATATCTTTGTTGCTTTGTTGGTCCACTTTACTCATCTTTTCTTCTTTTCTCTGATTCTTTACATTTTATCTTTGTCTTCTTTTTGTAGATCTTCCCCATGTATTAAGTATTTTCAAGAAATTCTAAGCTTTGACATGTCTATTTTTCTGTGTTTCAATCCTCAGATCTCTATGTCAGTGCACTGACGCTCTGCAAATCACTTTGCCGGGTTGCCGACACAATGCAGATCTCTTTGCAAGGGAGCCGACACTTTGAAATATCTTGGTTGCTTTGTTTGTCCACTTTACTCATCTTTTCTTCTTATATCTGATTGTTTACATTTTATCTTTTGTCTTCTTTTTGTAGATTGACCCATATATTAAGTATTTTCAAGAAATGTTAAGCTTTGACATGTCTATCTTTCTTTGTTGCAATCTTCAGATGTCTATGTCGGTGCACTGAGGCTCTGCAAATCACTTTGCCGGGTTGCCGACACAATGCAGATCTCTTTGCCAGGGAGCCGACACTTTGAAATATCTTGGTTCGTTTTGTTGGTCCACTTTACTCATCTTTTCTTCTCATCTCTGTTTCTTTACAATAATTTTTCTTTCTTCCTTTTGGAGACCTTCCCCATATTGAAATATTTTGAAGGAGATTTAAGCTTTGACATGTCTATCTTTCTATGTTTCAATCTTCACATCTCTATTTTGGTTGCACTGACGCTCTGCAAATCACTTTGCCGGGTTGCCGACACAATGCAGATCTCTTTGCCAGGAAGCCGACACTTTGAAATATCTTTGTTGCTTTGTTGGTCCACTTTACTCATCTTTTCTTCTTATCTCTGATTCTTTACATTTTATCTTTGTCTTCTTTTTGTAGATCTTCCCCATGTATTAAGTATTTTCAAGAAATTCTAAGCTTTGACATGTCTATTTTTCTGTGTTTCAATCCTCAGATCTCTATGTCAGTGCACTGACGCTCTGCAGATCACTTTGCCGGGTTGCCGACACAATGCAGCTCTCTTTGCAAGGGAGCCGACACTTTGAAATATCTTGGTTGCTTTGTTGGTCCACTTTACTCATCTTTTCTTCTTATCTCTGATTCTTTACATTTTATCTTTTGTCTTCTTTTTGTAGATTGCCCCATGTATTAAGTATTTTCAAGAAATTTTAAGCTTAGACATGTCTATCTTTCTCTGTTTCAATCTTCATATCTCTATGTCGGTGCACTGACGCTATGCAAATCACTTTGCCGGGTTGCCGACACAGTGCAGATCTCTTTGCCAAGGAGCCGACACTTTGAAATATCTTGTTTCGTTTGTTGGTCCACTTTACTCATCTTTTCTTCTCATCTCTGTTTCTTTACAATTATTTTTCTTTCTTTCTTTTCGTGATCTTCCCCAGGTATTAAATATTTTGAAGGAGATTTAAGCTTTGACATGTCTATCTTTCTATGTTTCAATCTTCAGATCTCTGTGTCGGTACACTGACACTCTGCAAATCACTTTGCCGGGTTGCCGACACAATGCAGATCTCTTTGCCAGGGAGCCGACACTTTGATATATCTTGATTCGTTTGTTGGTACACTTTACTCATCTTTTCTTCTTATCTCTGATTCTTTATATTTTATCTTTTGTCTTCTTTTTGTAGATTGACCCATATATTAAGTATTTTCAAGAAATGTTAAGCTTTGACATGTCTATCTTTCTTTGTTGCAATCTTCAGATGTCTATGTCGGTGCACTGACGCTCTGCAAATCACTTTGCCGGGTTGCCGACACAATGCAGATGTCTTTGCCAGGGAGCCGACACTTTGAAATATCTTGGTTCGTTTTGTTGGTCCACTTTACTCATCTTTTCTTCTCATCTCTTTTTCTTTACAATTATTTTTCTTTCTTCCTTTTGGAGACCTTCCCCATATTTAAATATTTTGAAGGAGATTTAAGCTTTGACATGTCTATCTTTCTATGTTTCAATCTTCACATCTCTATTTTGGTTGCACTGACGCTCTGCAAATCACTTTGCCGGGTTGCCGACACAATGCAGATCTCTTTGCCAGGAAGCCGACACTTTGAAATATCTTTGTTGCTTTGTTGGTCCACTTTACTCATCTTTTCTTCTTATCTCTGATTCTTTACATTTTATCTTTGTCTTCTTTTTGAAGATCTTCCCCATGTATTAAGTATTTTCAAGAAATTATAGGCTTTGACATGTCTATTTTTCTGTGTTTCAATCCTCAGATCTCTATGTCAGTGCACTGACGCTCTGCAAATCACTTTGCCGGGTTGCCGACACAGTGCAGATCTCTTTGCCAAGGAGCCGACACTTTGAAATATCTTGTTTCGTTTGTTGGTCCACTTTACTCATCTTTTCTTCTCATCTCTGTTTCTTTACAGTTATTTTTCTTTCTTTCTTTTCGTGATCTTCCCCAGGTATTAAATATTTTGAAGGAGATTTAAGCTTTGACATGTCTATCTTTCTATGTTTCAATCTTCAGATCTCTGTGTCGGTACACTGACACTCTGCAAATCACTTTGCCGGGTTGCCGACACAATGCAGATCTCTTTGCCAGGGAGCCGATACTTTGATATATCTTGGTTCGTTTGTTGGTACACTTTACTCATCTTTTCTTCTTATCTCTGATTCTTTATATTTTATCTTTTGTCTTCTTTTTGTAGATCTTCCCCATGTATTAAGTATTTTCAAGAAATTTTAAGATTTGACATGTCAATTTTTCTGTGTTTCAATCTTCAGATCTCTATGTCGGTGCAATTACTTTGCCGGGTTGCCGACACAATGCAGATCTCTTTGCCAGGGAGCCGACACTTTGTAATATCTTGGTTGCTTTGTTGGTCCACTTTACTCATCTTTTCTTCTTATCTCTGATTCTTTATATTTTATCTTTTGTCTTCTTTTTGTAGATCTTCCCCATGTATTAAGTATTTTCAAGAAATGTTAAGCTTTGACATGTCTATCTTTCTTTGTTGCAATCTTCAGATGTCTATGTCGGTGCACTGACGCTCTGCAAATCACTTTGCCGGGTTGCCGACACAATGCAGATCTCTTTGCCAGGGAGCCGACACTTTGAAATATCTTGGTTGCTTTGTAGGTCCACTTTACTCATCTTTTCTTCTTATCTCTGATTCTTTACATTTTATCTTTTGTCTTCTTTTTGTAGACTGACAAATGTATTTAGTATTTTGAAATTTTTTTAAGCTTTGACATGTCTATCTTTCTCTGTTGCAATCTTCAGATCTCTATGTCGGTAAACTGACGCTCTGCAAATCACTTTGCCGGGTTGCCGACACAATGCAGATCTCTTTGCCAGGGAGCCGACACTTTGAAATATCTTTGTTGCTTTGTTGGTCCACTTTACTCATCTTTTCTTCTCTGATTCTTTGCATTTTATCTTTTGTCTTCTTTTTGTAGATCTTCCCCATGTATTAAGTATTTTCAAGAAATTTTTAGCTTTGACATGTCTATTTTTCTCTGTTTCAATCTTCATATCTCTATGTCGGTGCACTGACGCTCTGCAAATCACTTTGCCGGGTTGCCGACACAATGCAGATCTCTTTGCCAGGGAGCCGACACTTTGAAATATCTTTGTTGCTTTGTTGGTCCACTTTACTCATCTATTCTTCTTATCTCTGATTCTTTACATTTTATCTTTTGTCTTCTTTTTGTAGATTGACCCATGTATTTAGTATTTTGAAGAAATTTTAAGCTTTGACATGTCTATCTTTCTCTGTTGCAATCTTCAGATCTCTATGTCGGTAAACTGACGCTCTGTAAATCACTTTGCCGGGTTGCCGACACAATGCAGATCTCTTTGCCAGGGACCCGACACTTTGAAATATCTTGGTTCGTTTGTTGGTACACTTTCCTCATCTTTTCTTCTCATCTCTGTTTCTTTACAATTATTTTTCTTTCTTCCTTTTCGAGATCTTCCCCTTGTATTAAATATTTTGAAGGAGATTTAAGCTTTGACATGTCTATCTTTCTCTGTTTCAATCTTCATATCTCTATGTCGGTGCACTGACGCTCTGCAAATCACTTTGCCGGGTTGCCGACACAATGCAGATCCTTTGCCAGGGAGCCGACACTTTGAAATATCTTTGTTGCTTTGTTGGTCCACTTTACTCATCTTTTCTTCTCTGATTCTTTGCATTTTATCTTTTGTCTTCTTTTTGTAGATCTTCCCCATGTATTAAGTATTTTCAAGAAATTTTTAGCTTTGACATGTCTATCTTTCTCTGTTTCAATCTTCATATCTCTATGTCGGTGCACTGACGCTCTGCAAATCACTTTGCCGGTTCGCCGACACAATGCAGATCTCTTTGCCAGGGAGCCGACACTTTGATATATCTTGGTTGCTTTCTTGGTCAACTTTACTAATCTTTTCTTCTTATCTCTGATTCTTTACATTTTATCTTTTGTCTTCTTTTTGTAGATTGACCCATGTATTAAGTATTTTCAAGAAATTTTAAGCTTTGACATGTCTATATTTCTCTGTTTCAATCTTCATATCTCTATGTCGGTGCACTGACGCTCTGCAAATCACTTTGCCGGGTTGCCGACACAATGCAGATCTCTTTGCCAGGGACCCGACACTTTGAAATATCTTGGTTCGTTTGTTGGTACACTTTACTCATCTTTTCTTCTCATCTCTGTTTCTTTACAATTATTTTTCTTTCTTCCTTTTCGAGATCTTCCCCTTGTATTAAATATTTTGAAGGAGATTTAAGCTTTGACATGTCTATCTTTCTATGTTTCAATCTTCAGATCTCTATGTCGGTGCACTGACGCTCTGGAAATCACTTTGCCGGATTGCCGACACAATGCAGATCTCTTTGCCAGGGAGCCGACACTTTGATATATCTTGGTTGCTTTGTTGGTCCACTTTACTCATCTTTTCTTCTTATCTCTGATTCTTTACATATTATCTTTTGTCTTCTTTTTGTAGATCGTCCCCATATATTAAGTATTGTCAAGAAATTTTAAGCTTTGACATGTCTATATTTCTCTGTTTCAATCTTCAGATCTCTATGTCGGTGCACTGACGCTCTGCAAATCACTTTGCCGGGTTGCCGACACAATGCAGATCTCTTTGCCAGGGATCGGACACTTTGAAATATCTTGGTTGCTTTGTTTGTCCACTTTACTCATCTTTTCTTCTTATATCTGATTGTTTACATTTTATCTTTTGTCTTCTTTTTGTAGATTGACCCATATATTAAGTATTTTCAAGAAATGTTAAGCTTTGACATGTCTATCTTTCTATGTTTCAATCTTCACATCTCTATTTTGGTTGCACTGACGCTCTGCAAATCACTTTGCCGGGTTGCCGACAAAATGCAGATCTCTTTGCCAGGAAGCCGACACTTTGAAATATCTTTGTTGCTTTGTTGGTCCACTTTACTCATCTATTCTTCTTATCTCTGATTCTTTACATTTTATCTTTTGTCTTCTTTTTGTAGATTGACCCATGTATTTAGTATTTTGAAGAAATTTTAAGCTTTGACATGTCTATCTTTCTCTGTTGCAATCTTCAGATCTCTATGTCGGTAAACTGACGCTCTGTAAATCACTTTGCCGGGTTGCCGACACAATGCAGATCTCTTTGCCAGGGACCCGACACTTTGAAATATCTTGGTTCGTTTGTTGGTACACTTTCCTCATCTTTTCTTCTCATCTCTGTTTCTTTACAATTATTTTTCTTTCTTCCTTTTCGAGATCTTCCCCTTGTATTAAATATTTTGAAGGAGATTTAAGCTTTGACATGTCTATCTTTCTATGTTTCAATCTTCAGATCTCTATGTCGGTGCACTGACGCTCTGCAAATCACTTTGCTGGTTTGCCGACACAATGCAGATCTCTTTGCCAGGGAGCAGACACTTTGATATATCTTGGTTGCTTTGTTGGTCCACTTTACTCATCTTTTCTTCTTATCTCTGATTCTTTACATTTTATCTTTTGTCTTCTTTTTGTAGATTGACCCATGTATTAAGTATTTTCAAGAAATTTTAAGCTTTGACATGTCTATCTTTCTCTGTTTCAATCTTCATATCTCTATGTCGGTGCACTGACGCTCTGCAAATCACTTTGCCGGGTTGCCGACACAATGCAGATCTCTTTGCCAGGGAGCCGACACTTTGAAATATCTTTGTTGCTTTGTTGGTCCACTTTACTCATCTTTTCTTCTCTGATTCTTTGCATTTTATCTTTTGTCTTCTTTTTGTAGATCTTCCCCATGTATTAAGTATTTTCAAGAAATTTTTAGCTTTGACATGTCTATCTTTCTCTGTTTCAATCTTCATATCTCTATGTTGGTGCACTGACGCTCTACAAATCACTTTGCCGGGTTGCCGACACAATGCAGATCTGTTTGCCATTGAGCCGACACTTTGAAATATCTTTGTTGCTTTGTTGGTCCACTTTACCCATCTTTTCTTCTTATCTCTGATTCTTTACATTTTATCTTTGTCTTCTTTTTGAAGATCTTCCCCATGTATTAAGTATTTTCAAGAAATTATAAGCTTTGACATGTCTATTTTTCTGTGTTTCCATCCTCAGATCTCTATGTCAGTGCACTGACGCTCTGCAAATCACTTTGCCGGTTGCCGACACAATGCAGATCTCTTTGCCAGTGAGCCGACACTTTGAAATATCTTGGTTGCTTTGTTGGTCCACTTTACTCATCTTTTCTTCTTATCTCTGATTCTTTACATTTTATCTTTTGTCTTCTTTTTGTAGACTGACAAATGTATTTAGTATTTAGAATTTTTTTTAAGCTTTGACATGTCTATCTTTCTCTGTTGCAATCTTCAGATCTCTATGTCGGTAAACTGACGCTCTGCAAATCACTTTGCCGGGTTGCCGACACAATGCAGATCTCTTTGCCAGGGAGCCGACACTTTGAAATATCTTTGTTGCTTTGTTGGTCCACTTTACTCATCTTTTCTTCTCTGATTCTTTGCATTTTATCTTTTGTCTTCTTTTTGTAGATCTTCCCCATGTATTAAGTATTTTCAAGAAATTTTTAGCTTTGACATGTCTATCTTTCTCTGTTTCAATCTTCATATCTCTATGTTGGTGCACTGACGCTCTACAAATCACTTTGCCGGGTTGCCGACACAATGCAGATCTCTTTGCCAGGGAGCCGACACTTTGAAATATCTTTGTTGCTTTGTTGGTCCACTTTACTCATCTATTCTTCTTATCTCTGATTCTTTACATTTTATCTTTTGTCTTCTTTTTGTAGATTGACCCATGTATTAAGTATTTTCAAGAAATTCTAAGCTTTGACATGCCTATTTTTCTGTGTTTCAATCCTCAGATCTCTATGTCAGTGCACTGACGCTCTGCAAATCACTTTGCCGGGTTGCCGACACAATGCAGATCTCTTTGCCAGTGAGCCGACACTTTGAAATATCTTGGTTGCTTTGTTGGTCCACTTTACTCATCTTTTCTTCTTATCTCTGATTTTATCTTTTGTCTTCTTTTTGTAGATCGTCCCCATATATTAAGTATTGTCAAGAAATTTTAAGCTTTAACATGTCTATATTTCTCTGTTTCAATCTTCAGATCTCTATGTCGGTGCACTGACGCTCTGCAAATCACTTTGCCGGGTTGCCGACACACAATGCAGATCTCTTTGCCAGGGATCCGACACTTTGAAATATCTTGGTTGCTTTGGTTGTCCACTTTACTCATCTTTTCTTCTTATCTCTGATTGTTTACATTTTATCTTTTGTCTTCTTTTTGTAGATTGACCCATATATTAAGTATTTTCAAGAAATTTTAAGCTTTGACATGTCTATCTTTCTTTGTTGCAATCTTCAGATCTCTATGTCGGTGCACTGACCCTCTGCAAATCACTTTGCCGGGTTGCCGACACAATGCAGATCTCTTTGCCAGGGAGCCATCACTTTGAAATATCTTGGTTCGTTTTGTTGGTCCACTTTACTCATCTTTTCTTCTCATCTCTGTTTCTTTACAATTATTTTTCTTTCTTCCTTTTGGAGATGTTCCCGATGTATTAAATATTTTGAAGGAGATTTAAGCTTTGACATGTCTATCTTTCTATGTTTCAATCTTCAGATTTCTATGTCGGTGCACTGACACTCTGCAAATCACTTTGCAGGGTTGCCGACACAATGCAGATCTCTTTGCCAGTGAGCCGACACTTTGAAATATCTTGGTTGCTTTGTTGGTCCACTTTACTCATCTTTTCTTCTCTGATTCTTTGCATTTTATCTTTTGTCTTCTTTTTGTAGATCTTCCCCATGTATTAAGTATTTTCAAGAAATTTTTAGCTTTGACATGTCTATCTTTCTCTGTTTCAATCTTCATATCTCTATGTCGGTGCACTGACGCTCTGCAAATCACTTTGCCGGGTTGCCGACACAATGCAGATCTCTTTGCCAGGGAGCCGACACTTTGAAATATCTTGGTTGCTTTGTTGGTCCACTTTACTCATCTTTTCTTCTCTGATTCTTTGCATTTTATCTTTTGTCTTCTTTTTGTAGATCTTCCCCATGTATTAAGTATTTTCAAGAAATTTTTAGCTTTGACATGTCTATCTTTCTCTGTTTCAATCTTCATATCTCTATGTCGGTGCACTGACGCTCTGCAAATCACTTTGCCGGGTTGCCGACACAATGCAGATCTCTTTGCCAGGGAGCCGACACTTTGAAATATCTTTGTTGCTTTGTTGGTCCACTTTACTCATCTTTTCTTCTTATCTCTGATTCTTTACATTTTATCTTTGTCTTCTTTTTGTAGATCTTCCCTATGTATTAAGTATTTTCAAGAAATTCTAAGCTATGACATGTCTATTTTTCTGTGTTTCAATCCTCAGATCTCTATGTCAGTGCACTGACGCTCTGCAAATCACTTTGCCGGTTGCCGACACAATGCAGATCTCTTTGCCAGGGAGCCGACACTTTGAAATATCTTGGTTGCTTTGTTGGTCCACTTTACTCATCTTTTCTTCTTATCTCTGATTCTTTACATTTTATCTTTTGTCTTCTTTTTGTAGACTGACAAATGTATTTAGTATATTGAAAATTTTTTAAGCTTTGACATGTCTATCTTTCTCTGTTGCAATCTTCAGATCTCTATGTCGGTAAACTGACGCTCTGCAAATCACTTTGCCGGGTTGCCGACACAATGCAGATCTCTTTGCCAGGGAGCCGACACTTTGAAATATCTTTCTTGCTTTGTTGGTCCACTTTACTCATCTTTTCTTCTCTGATTCTTTGCATTTTATCTTTTGTCTTCTTTTTGTAGATCTTCCCCATGTATTAAGTATTTTCAAGAAATTTTTAGCTTTGACATGTCTATCTTTCTCTGTTTCAATCTTCATATCTCTATGTCCGTGCACTGACGCTCTGCAAATCACTTTTCCGGGTTGCCGACACAATGCAGATCTCTTTGCCAGGGAGCCGACACTTTGAAATATCTTTGTTGCTTTGTTGGTCCACTTTACTCATCTTTTCTTCTTTTCTCTGATTCTTTACATTTTATCTTTGTCTTCTTTTTGTAGATCTTCCCCATGTATTAAGTATTTTCAAGAAATTCTAAGCTTTGACATGTCTATTTTTCTGTGTTTCAATCCTCAGATCTCTATGTCAGTGCACTGACGCTCTGCAAATCACTTTGCCGGGTTGCCGACACAATGCAGATCTCTTTGCAAGGGAGCCGACACTTTGAAATATCTTGGTTGCTTTGTTTGTCCACTTTACTCATCTTTTCTTCTTATATCTGATTGTTTACATTTTATCTTTTGTCTTCTTTTTGTAGATTGACCCATATATTAAGTATTTTCAAGAAATGTTAAGCTTTGACATGTCTATCTTTCTTTGTTGCAATCTTCAGATGTCTATGTCGGTGCACTGAGGCTCTGCAAATCACTTTGCCGGGTTGCCGACACAATGCAGATCTCTTTGCCAGGGAGCCGACACTTTGAAATATCTTGGTTCGTTTTGTTGGTCCACTTTACTCATCTTTTCTTCTCATCTCTGTTTCTTTACAATAATTTTTCTTTCTTCCTTTTGGAGACCTTCCCCATATTGAAATATTTTGAAGGAGATTTAAGCTTTGACATGTCTATCTTTCTATGTTTCAATCTTCACATCTCTATTTTGGTTGCACTGACGCTCTGCAAATCACTTTGCCGGGTTGCCGACACAATGCAGATCTCTTTGCCAGGAAGCCGACACTTTGAAATATCTTTGTTGCTTTGTTGGTCCACTTTACTCATCTTTTCTTCTTATCTCTGATTCTTTACATTTTATCTTTGTCTTCTTTTTGTAGATCTTCCCCATGTATTAAGTATTTTCAAGAAATTCTAAGCTTTGACATGTCTATTTTTCTGTGTTTCAATCCTCAGATCTCTATGTCAGTGCACTGACGCTCTGCAGATCACTTTGCCGGGTTGCCGACACAATGCAGCTCTCTTTGCAAGGGAGCCGACACTTTGAAATATCTTGGTTGCTTTGTTGGTCCACTTTACTCATCTTTTCTTCTTATCTCTGATTCTTTACATTTTATCTTTTGTCTTCTTTTTGTAGATTGCCCCATGTATTAAGTATTTTCAAGAAATTTTAAGCTTAGACATGTCTATCTTTCTCTGTTTCAATCTTCATATCTCTATGTCGGTGCACTGACGCTATGCAAATCACTTTGCCGGGTTGCCGACACAGTGCAGATCTCTTTGCCAAGGAGCCGACACTTTGAAATATCTTGTTTCGTTTGTTGGTCCACTTTACTCATCTTTTCTTCTCATCTCTGTTTCTTTACAATTATTTTTCTTTCTTTCTTTTCGTGATCTTCCCCAGGTATTAAATATTTTGAAGGAGATTTAAGCTTTGACATGTCTATCTTTCTATGTTTCAATCTTCAGATCTCTGTGTCGGTACACTGACACTCTGCAAATCACTTTGCCGGGTTGCCGACACAATGCAGATCTCTTTGCCAGGGAGCCGACACTTTGATATATCTTGATTCGTTTGTTGGTACACTTTACTCATCTTTTCTTCTTATCTCTGATTCTTTATATTTTATCTTTTGTCTTCTTTTTGTAGATTGACCCATATATTAAGTATTTTCAAGAAATGTTAAGCTTTGACATGTCTATCTTTCTTTGTTGCAATCTTCAGATGTCTATGTCGGTGCACTGACGCTCTGCAAATCACTTTGCCGGGTTGCCGACACAATGCAGATGTCTTTGCCAGGGAGCCGACACTTTGAAATATCTTGGTTCGTTTTGTTGGTCCACTTTACTCATCTTTTCTTCTCATCTCTTTTTCTTTACAATTATTTTTCTTTCTTCCTTTTGGAGACCTTCCCCATATTTAAATATTTTGAAGGAGATTTAAGCTTTGACATGTCTATCTTTCTATGTTTCAATCTTCACATCTCTATTTTGGTTGCACTGACGCTCTGCAAATCACTTTGCCGGGTTGCCGACACAATGCAGATCTCTTTGCCAGGAAGCCGACACTTTGAAATATCTTTGTTGCTTTGTTGGTCCACTTTACTCATCTTTTCTTCTTATCTCTGATTCTTTACATTTTATCTTTGTCTTCTTTTTGAAGATCTTCCCCATGTATTAAGTATTTTCAAGAAATTATAGGCTTTGACATGTCTATTTTTCTGTGTTTCAATCCTCAGATCTCTATGTCAGTGCACTGACGCTCTGCAAATCACTTTGCCGGGTTGCCGACACAGTGCAGATCTCTTTGCCAAGGAGCCGACACTTTGAAATATCTTGTTTCGTTTGTTGGTCCACTTTACTCATCTTTTCTTCTCATCTCTGTTTCTTTACAATTATTTTTCTTTCTTTCTTTTCGTGATCTTCCCCAGGTATTAAATATTTTGAAGGAGATTTAAGCTTTGACATGTCTATCTTTCTATGTTTCAATCTTCAGATCTCTGTGTCGGTACACTGACACTCTGCAAATCACTTTGCCGGGTTGCCGACACAATGCAGATCTCTTTGCCAGGGAGCCGACACTTTGATATATCTTGATTCGTTTGTTGGTACACTTTACTCATCTTTTCTTCTTATCTCTGATTCTTTATATTTTATCTTTTGTCTTCTTTTTGTAGATTGACCCATATATTAAGTATTTTCAAGAAATGTTAAGCTTTGACATGTCTATCTTTCTTTGTTGCAATCTTCAGATGTCTATGTCGGTGCACTGACGCTCTGCAAATCACTTTGCCGGGTTGCCGACACAATGCAGATGTCTTTGCCAGGGAGCCGACACTTTGAAATATCTTGGTTCGTTTTGTTGGTCCACTTTACTCATCTTTTCTTCTCATCTCTTTTTCTTTACAATTATTTTTCTTTCTTCCTTTTGGAGACCTTCCCCATATTTAAATATTTTGAAGGAGATTTAAGCTTTGACATGTCTATCTTTCTATGTTTCAATCTTCACATCTCTATTTTGGTTGCACTGACGCTCTGCAAATCACTTTGCCGGGTTGCCGACACAATGCAGATCTCTTTGCCAGGAAGCCGACACTTTGAAATATCTTTGTTGCTTTGTTGGTCCACTTTACTCATCTTTTCTTCTTATCTCTGATTCTTTACATTTTATCTTTGTCTTCTTTTTGAAGATCTTCCCCATGTATTAAGTATTTTCAAGAAATTATAGGCTTTGACATGTCTATTTTTCTGTGTTTCAATCCTCAGATCTCTATGTCAGTGCACTGACGCTCTGCAAATCACTTTGCCGGGTTGCCGACACAGTGCAGATCTCTTTGCCAAGGAGCCGACACTTTGAAATATCTTGTTTCGTTTGTTGGTCCACTTTACTCATCTTTTCTTCTCATCTCTGTTTCTTTACAGTTATTTTTCTTTCTTTCTTTTCGTGATCTTCCCCAGGTATTAAATATTTTGAAGGAGATTTAAGCTTTGACATGTCTATCTTTCTATGTTTCAATCTTCAGATCTCTGTGTCGGTACACTGACACTCTGCAAATCACTTTGCCGGGTTGCCGACACAATGCAGATCTCTTTGCCAGGGAGCCGATACTTTGATATATCTTGGTTCGTTTGTTGGTACACTTTACTCATCTTTTCTTCTTATCTCTGATTCTTTATATTTTATCTTTTGTCTTCTTTTTGTAGATCTTCCCCATGTATTAAGTATTTTCAAGAAATTTTAAGATTTGACATGTCAATTTTTCTGTGTTTCAATCTTCAGATCTCTATGTCGGTGCAATTACTTTGCCGGGTTGCCGACACAATGCAGATCTCTTTGCCAGGGAGCCGACACTTTGTAATATCTTGGTTGCTTTGTTGGTCCACTTTACTCATCTTTTCTTCTTATCTCTGATTCTTTATATTTTATCTTTTGTCTTCTTTTTGTAGATCTTCCCCATGTATTAAGTATTTTCAAGAAATGTTAAGCTTTGACATGTCTATCTTTCTTTGTTGCAATCTTCAGATGTCTATGTCGGTGCACTGACGCTCTGCAAATCACTTTGCCGGGTTGCCGACACAATGCAGATCTCTTTGCCAGGGAGCCGACACTTTGAAATATCTTGGTTGCTTTGTAGGTCCACTTTACTCATCTTTTCTTCTTATCTCTGATTCTTTACATTTTATCTTTTGTCTTCTTTTTGTAGACTGACAAATGTATTTAGTATTTTGAAATTTTTTTAAGCTTTGACATGTCTATCTTTCTCTGTTGCAATCTTCAGATCTCTATGTCGGTAAACTGACGCTCTGCAAATCACTTTGCCGGGTTGCCGACACAATGCAGATCTCTTTGCCAGGGAGCCGACACTTTGAAATATCTTTGTTGCTTTGTTGGTCCACTTTACTCATCTTTTCTTCTCTGATTCTTTGCATTTTATCTTTTGTCTTCTTTTTGTAGATCTTCCCCATGTATTAAGTATTTTCAAGAAATTTTTAGCTTTGACATGTCTATTTTTCTCTGTTTCAATCTTCATATCTCTATGTCGGTGCACTGACGCTCTGCAAATCACTTTGCCGGGTTGCCGACACAATGCAGATCTCTTTGCCAGGGAGCCGACACTTTGAAATATCTTTGTTGCTTTGTTGGTCCACTTTACTCATCTATTCTTCTTATCTCTGATTCTTTACATTTTATCTTTTGTCTTCTTTTTGTAGATTGACCCATGTATTTAGTATTTTGAAGAAATTTTAAGCTTTGACATGTCTATCTTTCTCTGTTGCAATCTTCAGATCTCTATGTCGGTAAACTGACGCTCTGTAAATCACTTTGCCGGGTTGCCGACACAATGCAGATCTCTTTGCCAGGGACCCGACACTTTGAAATATCTTGGTTCGTTTGTTGGTACACTTTCCTCATCTTTTCTTCTCATCTCTGTTTCTTTACAATTATTTTTCTTTCTTCCTTTTCGAGATCTTCCCCTTGTATTAAATATTTTGAAGGAGATTTAAGCTTTGACATGTCTATCTTTCTCTGTTTCAATCTTCATATCTCTATGTCGGTGCACTGACGCTCTGCAAATCACTTTGCCGGGTTGCCGACACAATGCAGATCCTTTGCCAGGGAGCCGACACTTTGAAATATCTTTGTTGCTTTGTTGGTCCACTTTACTCATCTTTTCTTCTCTGATTCTTTGCATTTTATCTTTTGTCTTCTTTTTGTAGATCTTCCCCATGTATTAAGTATTTTCAAGAAATTTTTAGCTTTGACATGTCTATCTTTCTCTGTTTCAATCTTCATATCTCTATGTCGGTGCACTGACGCTCTGCAAATCACTTTGCCGGTTCGCCGACACAATGCAGATCTCTTTGCCAGGGAGCCGACACTTTGATATATCTTGGTTGCTTTCTTGGTCAACTTTACTAATCTTTTCTTCTTATCTCTGATTCTTTACATTTTATCTTTTGTCTTCTTTTTGTAGATTGACCCATGTATTAAGTATTTTCAAGAAATTTTAAGCTTTGACATGTCTATATTTCTCTGTTTCAATCTTCATATCTCTATGTCGGTGCACTGACGCTCTGCAAATCACTTTGCCGGGTTGCCGACACAATGCAGATCTCTTTGCCAGGGAGCCGACACTTTGAAATATCTTGGTTCGTTTGTTGGTACACTTTACTCATCTTTTCTTCTCATCTCTGTTTCTTTACAATTATTTTTCTTTCTTCCTTTTCGAGATCTTCCCCTTGTATTAAATATTTTGAAGGAGATTTAAGCTTTGACATGTCTATCTTTCTATGTTTCAATCTTCAGATCTCTATGTCGGTGCACTGACGCTCTGGAAATCACTTTGCCGGATTGCCGACACAATGCAGATCTCTTTGCCAGGGAGCCGACACTTTGATATATCTTGGTTGCTTTGTTGGTCCACTTTACTCATCTTTTCTTCTTATCTCTGATTCTTTACATATTATCTTTTGTCTTCTTTTTGTAGATCGTCCCCATATATTAAGTATTGTCAAGAAATTTTAAGCTTTGACATGTCTATATTTCTCTGTTTCAATCTTCAGATCTCTATGTCGGTGCACTGACGCTCTGCAAATCACTTTGCCGGGTTGCCGACACAATGCAGATCTCTTTGCCACTGATCGGACACTTTGAAATATCTTGGTTGCTTTGTTTGTCCACTTTACTCATCTTTTCTTCTTATATCTGATTGTTTACATTTTATCTTTTGTCTTCTTTTTGTAGATTGACCCATATATTAAGTATTTTCAAGAAATGTTAAGCTTTGACATGTCTATCTTTCTATGTTTCAATCTTCACATCTCTATTTTGGTTGCACTGACGCTCTGCAAATCACTTTGCCGGGTTGCCGACAAAATGCAGATCTCTTTGCCAGGAAGCCGACACTTTGAAATATCTTTGTTGCTTTGTTGGTCCACTTTACTCATCTATTCTTCTTATCTCTGATTCTTTACATTTTATCTTTTGTCTTCTTTTTGTAGATTGACCCATGTATTTAGTATTTTTAAGAAATTTTAAGCTTTGACATGTCTATCTTTCTCTGTTGCAATCTTCAGATCTCTATGTCGGTAAACTGACGCTCTGTAAATCACTTTGCCGGGTTGCCGACACAATGCAGATCTCTTTGCCAGGGACCCGACACTTTGAAATATCTTGGTTCGTTTGTTGGTACACTTTCCTCATCTTTTCTTCTCATCTCTGTTTCTTTACAATTATTTTTCTTTCTTCCTTTTCGAGATCTTCCCCTTGTATTAAATATTTTGAAGGAGATTTAAGCTTTGACATGTCTATCTTTCTATGTTTCAATCTTCAGATCTCTATGTCGGTGCACTGACGCTCTGCAAATCACTTTGCTGGTTTGCCGACACAATGCAGATCTCTTTGCCAGGGAGCAGACACTTTGATATATCTTGGTTGCTTTGTTGGTCCACTTTACTCATCTTTTCTTCTTATCTCTGATTCTTTACATTTTATCTTTTGTCTTCTTTTTGTAGATTGACCCATGTATTAAGTATTTTCAAGAAATTTTAAGCTTTGACATGTCTATCTTTCTCTGTTTCAATCTTCATATCTCTATGTCGGTGCACTGACGCTCTGCAAATCACTTTGCCGGGTTGCCGACACAATGCAGATCTCTTTGCCAGGGAGCCGACACTTTGAAATATCTTTGTTGCTTTGTTGGTCCACTTTACTCATCTTTTCTTCTCTGATTCTTTGCATTTTATCTTTTGTCTTCTTTTTGTAGATCTTCCCCATGTATTAAGTATTTTCAAGAAATTTTTAGCTTTGACATGTCTATCTTTCTCTGTTTCAATCTTCATATCTCTATGTTGGTGCACTGACGCTCTACAAATCACTTTGCCGGGTTGCCGACACAATGCAGATCTGTTTGCCATTGAGCCGACACTTTGAAATATCTTTGTTGCTTTGTTGGTCCACTTTACCCATCTTTTCTTCTTATCTCTGATTCTTTACATTTTATCTTTGTCTTCTTTTTGAAGATCTTCCCCATGTATTAAGTATTTTCAAGAAATTATAAGCTTTGACATGTCTATTTTTCTGTGTTTCCATCCTCAGATCTCTATGTCAGTGCACTGACGCTCTGCAAATCACTTTGCCGGTTGCCGACACAATGCAGATCTCTTTGCCAGTGAGCCGACACTTTGAAATATCTTGGTTGCTTTGTTGGTCCACTTTACTCATCTTTTCTTCTTATCTCTGATTCTTTACATTTTATCTTTTGTCTTCTTTTTGTAGACTGACAAATGTATTTAGTATTTAGAATTTTTTTTAAGCTTTGACATGTCTATCTTTCTCTGTTGCAATCTTCAGATCTCTATGTCGGTAAACTGACGCTCTGCAAATCACTTTGCCGGGTTGCCGACACAATGCAGATCTCTTTGCCAGGGAGCCGACACTTTGAAATATCTTTGTTGCTTTGTTTGTCCACTTTACTCATCTTTTCTTCTCTGATTCTTTGCATTTTATCTTTTGTCTTCTTTTTGTAGATCTTCCCCATGTATTAAGTATTTTCAAGAAATTTTTAGCTTTGACATGTCTATCTTTCTCTGTTTCAATCTTCATATCTCTATGTTGGTGCACTGACGCTCTACAAATCACTTTGCCGGGTTGCCGACACAATGCAGATCTCTTTGCCAGGGAGCCGACACTTTGAAATATCTTGGTTGCTTTGTTGGTCCACTTTACTCATCTATTCTTCTTATCTCTGATTCTTTACATTTTATCTTTTGTCTTCTTTTTGTAGATTGACCCATGTATTAAGTATTTTCAAGAAATTCTAAGCTTTGACATGCCTATTTTTCTGTGTTTCAATCCTCAGATCTCTATGTCAGTGCACTGACGCTCTGCAAATCACTTTGCCGGGTTGCCGACACAATGCAGATCTCTTTGCCAGTGAGCCGACACTTTGAAATATCTTGGTTGCTTTGTTGGTCCACTTTACTCATCTTTTCTTCTTATCTCTGATTTTATCTTTTGTCTTCTTTTTGTAGATCGTCCCCATATATTAAGTATTGTCAAGAAATTTTAAGCTTTAACATGTCTATATTTCTCTGTTTCAATCTTCAGATCTCTATGTCGGTGCACTGACGCTCTGCAAATCACTTTGCCGGGTTGCCGACACACATTGCAGATCTCTTTGCCAGGGATCCGACACTTTGAAATATCTTGGTTGCTTTGGTTGTCTACTTTACTCATCTTTTCTTCTTATCTCTGATTGTTTACATTTTATCTTTTGTCTTCTTTTTGTAGATTGACCCATATATTAAGTATTTTCAAGAAATTTTAAGCTTTGACATGTCTATCTTTCTTTGTTGCAATCTTCAGATCTCTATGTCGGTGCACTGACCCTCTGCAAATCACTTTGCCGGGTTGCCGACACAATGCAGATCTCTTTGCCAGGGAGCCATCACTTTGAAATATCTTGGTTCGTTTTGTTGGTCCACTTTACTCATCTTTTCTTCTCATCTCTGTTTCTTTACAATTATTTTTCTTTCTTCCTTTTGGAGATGTTCCCGATGTATTAAATATTTTGAAGGAGATTTAAGCTTTGACATGTCTATCTTTCTATGTTTCAATCTTCAGATTTCTATGTCGGTGCACTGACACTCTGCAAATCACTTTGCAGGGTTGCCGACACAATGCAGATCTCTTTGCCAGTGAGCCGACACTTTGAAATATCTTGGTTGCTTTGTTGGTCCACTTTACTCATCTTTTCTTCTCTGATTCTTTGCATTTTATCTTTTGTCTTCTTTTTGTAGATCTTCCCCATGTATTAAGTATTTTCAAGAAATTTTTAGCTTTGACATGTCTATCTTTCTCTGTTTCAATCTTCATATCTCTATGTCGGTGCACTGACGCTCTGCAAATCACTTTGCCGGGTTGCCGACACAATGCAGATCTCTTTGCCAGGGAGCCGACACTTTGAAATATCTTGGTTGCTTTGTTGGTCCACTTTACTCATCTTTTCTTCTCTGATTCTTTGCATTTTATCTTTTGTCTTCTTTTTGTAGATCTTCCCCATGTATTAAGTATTTTCAAGAAATTTTTAGCTTTGACATGTCTATCTTTCTCTGTTTCAATCTTCATATCTCTATGTCGGTGCACTGACGCTCTGCAAATCACTTTGCCGGGTTGCCGACACAATGCAGATCTCTTTGCCAGGGAGCCGACACTTTGAAATATCTTTGTTGCTTTGTTGGTCCACTTTACTCATCTTTTCTTCTTATCTCTGATTCTTTACATTTTATCTTTGTCTTCTTTTTGTAGATCTTCCCTATGTATTAAGTATTTTCAAGAAATTCTAAGCTATGACATGTCTATTTTTCTGTGTTTCAATCCTCAGATCTCTATGTCAGTGCACTGACGCTCTGCAAATCACTTTGCCGGTTGCCGACACAATGCAGATCTCTTTGCCAGGGAGCCGACACTTTGAAATATCTTGGTTGCTTTGTTGGTCCACTTTACTCATCTTTTCTTCTTATCTCTGATTCTTTACATTTTATCTTTTGTCTTCTTTTTGTAGACTGACAAATGTATTTAGTATATTGAAAATTTTTTAAGCTTTGACATGTCTATCTTTCTCTGTTGCAATCTTCAGATCTCTATGTCGGTAAACTGACGCTCTGCAAATCACTTTGCCGGGTTGCCGACACAATGCAGATCTCTTTGCCAGGGAGCCGACACTTTGAAATATCTTTCTTGCTTTGTTGGTCCACTTTACTCATCTTTTCTTCTCTGATTCTTTGCATTTTATCTTTTGTCTTCTTTTTGTAGATCTTCCCCATGTATTAAGTATTTTCAAGAAATTTTTAGCTTTGACATGTCTATCTTTCTCTGTTTCAATCTTCATATCTCTATGTCCGTGCACTGACGCTCTGCAAATCACTTTTCCGGGTTGCCGACACAATGCAGATCTCTTTGCCAGGGAGCCGACACTTTGAAATATCTTTGTTGCTTTGTTGGTCCACTTTACTCATCTTTTCTTCTTTTCTCTGATTCTTTACATTTTATCTTTGTCTTCTTTTTGTAGATCTTCCCCATGTATTAAGTATTTTCAAGAAATTCTAAGCTTTGACATGTCTATTTTTCTGTGTTTCAATCCTCAGATCTCTATGTCAGTGCACTGACGCTCTGCAAATCACTTTGCCGGGTTGCCGACACAATGCAGATCTCTTTGCAAGGGAGCCGACACTTTGAAATATCTTGGTTGCTTTGTTTGTCCACTTTACTCATCTTTTCTTCTTATATCTGATTGTTTACATTTTATCTTTTGTCTTCTTTTTGTAGATTGACCCATATATTAAGTATTTTCAAGAAATGTTAAGCTTTGACATGTCTATCTTTCTTTGTTGCAATCTTCAGATGTCTATGTCGGTGCACTGAGGCTCTGCAAATCACTTTGCCGGGTTGCCGACACAATGCAGATCTCTTTGCCAGGGAGCCGACACTTTGAAATATCTTGGTTCGTTTTGTTGTTCCACTTTACTCATCTTTTCTTCTCATCTCTGTTTCTTTACAATAATTTTTCTTTCTTCCTTTTGGAGACCTTCCCCATATTTAAATATTTTGAAGGAGATTTAAGCTTTGACATGTCTATCTTTCTATGTTTCAATCTTCACATCTCTATTTTGGTTGCACTGACGCTCTGCAAATCACTTTGCCGGGTTGCCGACACAATGCAGATCTCTTTGCCAGGAAGCCGACACTTTGAAATATCTTTGTTGCTTTGTTGGTCCACTTTACTCATCTTTTCTTCTTATCTCTGATTCTTTACATTTTATCTTTGTCTTCTTTTTGTAGATCTTCCCCATGTATTAAGTATTTTCAAGAAATTCTAAGCTTTGACATGTCTATTTTTCTGTGTTTCAATCCTCAGATCTCTATGTCAGTGCACTGACGCTCTGCAGATCACTTTGCCGGGTTGCCGACACAATGCAGATCTCTTTGCAAGGGAGCCGACACTTTGAAATATCTTGGTTGCTTTGTTGGTCCACTTTACTCATCTTTTCTTCTTATCTCTGATTCTTTACATTTTATCTTTTGTCTTCTTTTTGTAGATTGCCCCATGTATTAAGTATTTTCAAGAAATTTTAAGCTTAGACATGTCTATCTTTCTCTGTTTCAATCTTCATATCTCTATGTCGGTGCACTGACGCTATGCAAATCACTTTGCCGGGTTGCCGACACAGTGCAGATCTCTTTGCCAAGGAGCCGACACTTTGAAATATCTTGTTTCGTTTGTTGGTCCACTTTACTCATCTTTTCTTCTCATCTCTGTTTCTTTACAATTATTTTTCTTTCTTTCTTTTCGTGATCTTCCCCAGGTATTAAATATTTTGAAGGAGATTTAAGCTTTGACATGTCTATCTTTCTATGTTTCACTCTTCAGATCTCTGTGTCGGTACACTGACACTCTGCAAATCACTTTGCCGGGTTGCCGACACAATGCAGATCTCTTTGCCAGGGAGCCGACACTTTGATATATCTTGATTCGTTTGTTGGTACACTTTGCTCATCTTTTCTTCTTATCTCTGATTCTTTATATTTTATCTTTTGTCTTCTTTTTGTAGATTGACCCATATATTAAGTATTTTCAAGAAATGTTAAGCTTTGACATGTCTATCTTTCTTTGTTGCAATCTTCAGATGTCTATGTCGGTGCACTGACGCTCTGCAAATCACTTTGCCGGGTTGCCGACACAATGCAGATGTCTTTGCCAGGGAGCCGACACTTTGAAATATCTTGGTTCGTTTTGTTGGTCCACTTTACTCATCTTTTCTTCTCATCTCTTTTTCTTTACAATTATTTTTCTTTCTTACTTTTGGAGACCTTCCCCATATTTAAATATTTTGAAGGAGATTTAAGCTTTGACATGTCTATCTTTCTATGTTTCAATCTTCACATCTCTATTTTGGTTGCACTGACGCTCTGCAAATCACTTTGCCGGGTTGCCGACACAATGCAGATCTCTTTGCCAGGAAGCCGACACTTTGAAATATCTTTGTTGCTTTGTTGGTCCACTTTACTCATCTTTTCTTCTTATCTCTGATTCTTTACATTTTATCTTTGTCTTCTTTTTGAAGATCTTCCCCATGTATTAAGTATTTTCAAGAAATTATAGGCTTTGACATGTCTATTTTTCTGTGTTTCAATCCTCAGATCTCTATGTCAGTGCACTGACGCTCTGCAAATCACTTTGCCGGGTTGCAGACACAATGCAGATCTCTTTGCCAGGGAGCCGACACTTTGTAATATCTTGGTTGCTTTGTTGGTCCACTTTACTCATCTTTTCTTCTCTGATTCTTTGCATTTTATCTTTTGTCTTCTTTTTGTAGATCTTCCCCATGTATTAAGTATTTTCAAGAAATTTTTAGCTTTGACATGTCTATCTTTCTCTGTTTCAATCTTCATATCTCTATGTCGGTGCACTGACGCTCTGCAAATCACTTTGCCGGGTTGCCGACACAATGCAGATCTCTTTGCCAGGGAGCCGACACTTTGAAATATCTTTGTTGCTTTGTTGGTCCACTTTACTCATCTTTTCTTCTTATCTCTGATTCTTTACATTTGATCTTTGTCTTCTTTTTGTAGATCTTCCCTATGTATTAAGTATTTTCAAGAAATTCTAAGCTATGACATGTCTATTTTTCTGTGTTTCAATCCTCAGATCTCTATGTCAGTGCACTGACGCTCTGCAAATCACTTTGCCGGTTGCCGACACAATGCAGATCTCTTTGCCAGTGAGCCGACACTTTGAAATATCTTGGTTGCTTTGTTGGTCCACTTTACTCATCTTTTCTTCTTATCTCTGATTCTTTACATTTTATCTTTTGTCTTCTTTTTGTAGACTGACAAATGTATTTAGTATTTTGAAAAATGTTTAAGCTTTGACATGTCTATCTTTCTCTGTTGCAATCTTCAGATCTCTATGTCGGTAAACTGACGCTCTGCAAATCACTTTGCCGGGTTGCCGACACAATGCAGATCTCTTTGCCAGGGAGCCGACACTTTGAAATATCTTTCTTGCTTTGTTGGTCCACTTTACTCATCTTTTCTTCTCTGATTCTTTGCATTTTATCTTTTGTCTTCTTTTTGTAGATCTTCCCCATGTATTAAGTATTTTCAAGAAATTTTTAGCTTTGACATGTCTATCTTTCTCTGTTTCAATCTTCATATCTCTATGTCCGTGCACTGACGCTCTGCAAATCACTTTGCCGGGTTGCCGACACAATGCAGATCTCTTTGCCAGGAAGCCGACACTTTGAAATATCTTTGTTGCTTTGTTGGTCCACTTTACTCATCTTTTCTTCTTATCTCTGATTCTTTACATTTTATCTTTGTCTTCTTTTTGTAGATCTTCCCCATGTATTAAGTATTTTCAAGAAATTCTAAGCTTTGACATGTCTATTTTTCTGTGTTTCAATCCTCAGATCTCTATGTCAGTGCACTGACGCTCTGCAGATCACTTTGCCGGGTTGCCGACACAATGCAGATCTCTTTGCAAGGGAGCCGACACTTTGAAATATCTTGGTTGCTTTGTTGGTCCACTTTACTCATCTTTTCTTCTTATCTCTGATTCTTTACATTTTATCTTTTGTCTTCTTTTTGTAGATTGCCCCATGTATTAAGTATTTTCAAGAAATTTTAAGCTTAGACATGTCTATCTTTCTCTGTTTCAATCTTCATATCTCTATGTCGGTGCACTGACGCTCTGCAAATCACTTTGCCGGGTTGCCGACACAGTGCAGATCTCTTTGCCAAGGAGCCGACACTTTGAAATATCTTGTTTCGTTTGTTGGTCCACTTTACTCATCTTTTCTTCTCATCTCTGTTTCTTTACAATTATTTTTCTTTCTTTCTTTTCGTGATCTTCCCCAGGTATTAAATATTTTGAAGGAGATTTAAGCTTTGACATGTCTATCTTTCTATGTTTCAATCTTCAGATCTCTATGTCGGTGCACTGACGCTCTGCAAATCACTTTGCCGGTTTGCCGACACAATGCAGATCTCTTTGCCAGGGAGCAGATACTTTGATATATCTTGGTTGCTTTCTTGGTCCACTTTACTAATCTTTTCTTCTTATCTCTGATTCTTTACATTTTATCTTTTGTCTTCTTTTTGTAGATTGACCCATGTATTAAGTATTTTCAAGAAATTCTAAGCTTTGACATGTCTATTTTTCTGTGTTTCAATCCTCAGATCTCTATGTCAGTGCACTGACGCTCTGCAAATCACTTTGCCGGGTTGCCGACACAATGCAGATCTCTTTGCAAGGGAGCCGACACTTTGAAATATCTTGGTTGCTTTGTTGGTCCACTTTACTCATCTTTTCTTCTTATCTCTGATTCTTTACATTTTATCTTTGTCTTCTTTTTGTAGATCTTCCCCATGTATTAAGTATTTTCAAGAAATTCTAAGCTTTGACATGTCTATCTTTCTTTGTTGCAATCTTCAGATGTCTATGTCGGTGCACTGACGCTCTGCAAATCACTTTGCCGGGTTGCCGACACAATGCAGATCTCTTTGCCAGGGAGCCGACACTTTGATATATCTTTGTTGCTTTGTTGGTCCACTTTACTCATCTTTTCTTCTTATCTCTGATTCTTTATATTTTATCTTTTGTCTTCTTTTTTGTATATCTTCCCCATGTATTAAATATTTTCAAGAAATGTTAAGCTTTGACATGTCTATTTTTCTGTGTTTCAATGCTCAGATCTCTATGTCAGTGCACTGACGCTCTGCAAATCACTTTGCCGGGTTGCCGACACAATGCAGATCTCTTTGCCAGTGACCCGACACTTTGAAATATCTTGGTTCGTTTGTAGGTACACTTTACTCATCTTTTCTTCTCATCTCTGTTTTTTTACAATTATTTTTCTTTCTTCCTTTTCGAGATCTTCCCCATGTATTAAATATTTTGAAGGAGATTTAAGCTTTGACATGTCTATCTTTCTATGTTTCAATCTTCAGATCTCTATATCGGTGCACTGACGCTCTGGAAATCACTTTGCCGGATTGCCGACACAATGCAGATCTCTTTGCCAGGGAGCCGACACTTTGATATATCTTGGTTGCTTTGTTGGTCCACTTTACTCATCTTTTCTTCTTATCTCTGATTCTTTACATATTATCTTTTGTCTTCTTTTTGTAGATAGTCCCCATATATTAAGTATTGTCAAGAAATTTTAAGCTTTGACATGTCTATATTTCTCTGTTTCAATCTTCAGATCTCTATGTCGGTGCACTGACGCTCTGCAAATCACTTTGCCGGGTTGCCGACACAATGCAGATCTCTTTGCCAGGGATCGGACACTTTGAAATATCTTGGTTGCTTTGTTTGTCCACTTTACTCATCTTTTCTTCTTATAACTGATTGTTTACATTTTATCTTTGTCTTCTTTTTGAAAATCTTCCCCATGTATTAAGTATTTTCAAGAAATTATAAGCTTTGACATGTCTATTTTTCTGTGTTTCCATCCTCAGATCTCTATGTCAGTGCACTGACGCTCTGCAAATCACTTTGCCGGTTGCCGACACAATGCAGATCTCTTTGCCAGTGAGCCGACACTTTGAAATATCTTGGTTGCTTTGTTGGTCCACTTTACTCATCTTTTCTTCTTATCTCTGATTTTATCTTTTGTCTTCTTTTTGTAGATCGTCCCCATATATTAAGTATTGTCAAGAAATTTTAAGCTTTAACATGTCTATATTTCTCTGTTTCAATCTTCAGATCTCTATGTCGGTAAACTGACGCTCTGCAAATCACTTTGCCGGGTTGCCGACACAATGCAGATCTCTTTGCCAGGGAGCCGACACTTTGAAATATCTTGGTTGCTTTGTTGTTCCACTTTACTCATCTTTTCTTCTCTGATTCTTTGCATTTTATCTTTTGTCTTCTTTTTGTAGATCTTCCCCATGTATTAAGTATTTTCAAGAAATTTTTAGCTTTGACATGTCTATCTTTCTCTGTTTCAATCTTCATATCTCTATGTTGGTGCACTGACGCTCTACAAATCACTTTGCCGGGTTGCCGACACAATGCAGATCTCTTTGCCAGGGAGCCGACACTTTGAAATATCTTTGTTGCTTTGTTGGTCCACTTTACTCATCTATTCTTCTTATCTCTGATTCTTTACATTTTATCTTTTGTCTTCTTTTTGTAGATTGACCCATGTATTAAGTATTTTCAAGAAATTCTAAGCTTTGACATGCCTATTTTTCTGTGTTTCAATCCTCAGATCTCTATGTCAGTGCACTGACGCTCTGCAAATCACTTTGCCGGGTTGCCGACACAATGCAGATCTCTTTGCCAGTGAGCCGACACTTTGAAATATCTTGGTTGCTTTGTTGGTCCACTTTACTCATCTTTTCTTCTTATCTCTGATTTTATCTTTTGTCTTCTTTTTGTAGATCGTCCCCATATATTAAGTATTGTCAAGAAATTTTAAGCTTTAACATGTCTATATTTCTCTGTTTCAATCTTCAGATCTCTATGTCGGTGCACTGACGCTCTGCAAATCATTTTGCCGGGTTGCCGACACACAATGCAGATCTCTTTGCCAGGGATCCGACACTTTGAAATATCTTGGTTGCTTTGGTTGTCCACTTTACTCATCTTTTCTTCTTATCTCTGATTGTTTACATTTTATCTTTTGTCTTCTTTTTGTAGATTGACCCATATATTAAGTATTTTCAAGAAATGTTAAGCTTTGACATGTCTATCTTTCTTTGTTGCAATCTTCAGATCTCTATGTCGGTGCACTGACCCTCTGCAAATCACTTTGCCGGGTTGCCGACACAATGCAGATCTCTTTGCCAGGGAGCCATCACTTTGAAATATCTTGGTTCGTTTTGTTGGTCCACTTTACTCATCTTTTCTTCTCATCTCTGTTTCTTTACAATTATTTTTCTTTCTTCCTTTTGGAGATGTTCCCGATGTATTAAATATTTTGAAGGAGATTTAAGCTTTGACATGTCTATCTTTCTATGTTTCAATCTTCAGATCTCTATGTCGGTGCACTGACACTCTGCAAATCACTTTGCAGGGTTGCCGACACAATGCAGATCTCTTTGCCAGTGAGCCGACACTTTGAAATATCTTGGTTGCTTTGTTGGTCCACTTTACTCATCTTTTCTTCTCTGATTCTTTGCATTTTATCTTTTGTCTTCTTTTTGTAGATCTTCCCCATGTATTAAGTATTTTCAAGAAATTTTTAGCTTTGACATGTCTATCTTTCTCTGTTTCAATCTTCATATCTCTATGTCGGTGCACTGACGCTCTGCAAATCACTTTGCCGGGTTGCCGACACAATGCAGATCTCTTTGCCAGGGAGCCGACACTTTGAAATATCTTTGTTGCTTTGTTGGTCCACTTTACTCATCTTTTCTTCTTATCTCTGATTCTTTACATTTGATCTTTGTCTTCTTTTTGTAGATCTTCCCTATGTATTAAGTATTTTCAAGAAATTCTAAGCTATGACATGTCTATTTTTCTGTGTTTCAATCCTCAGATCTCTATGTCAGTTCACTGACGCTCTGCAAATCACTTTGCCGGTTGCCGACACAATGCAGATCTCTTTGCCAGTGAGCCGACACTTTGAAATATCTTGGTTGCTTTGTTGGTCCACTTTACTCATCTTTTCTTCTTATCTCTGATTCTTTACATTTTATCTTTTGTCTTCTTTTTGTAGACTGACAAATGTATTTAGTATTTTGAAAATTTTTTAAGCTTTGACATGTCTATCTTTCTCTGTTGCAATCTTCAGATCTCTATGTCGGTAAACTGACGCTCTGCAAATCACTTTGCCGGGTTGCCGACACAATGCAGATCTCTTTGCCAGGGAGCCGACACTTTGAAATATCTTTCTTGCTTTGTTGGTCCACTTTACTCATCTTTTCTTCTCTGATTCTTTGCATTTTATCTTTTGTCTTCTTTTTGTAGATCTTCCCCATGTATTAAGTATTTTCAAGAAATTTTTAGCTTTGACATGTCTATCTTTCTCTGTTTCAATCTTCATATCTCTATGTCCGTGCACTGACGCTCTGCAAATCACTTTTCCGGGTTGCCGACACAATGCAGATCTCTTTGCCAGGGAGCCGACACTTTGAAATATCTTTGTTGCTTTGTTGGTCCACTTTACTCATCTTTTCTTCTTATCTCTGATTCTTTACATTTTATCTTTGTCTTCTTTTTGTAGATCTTCCCCATGTATTAAGTATTTTCAAGAAATTCTAAGCTTTGACATGTCTATTTTTCTGTGTTTCAATCCTCAGATCTCTATGTCAGTGCACTGACGCTCTGCAAATCACTTTGCCGGGTTGCCGACACAATGCAGATCTCTTTGCAAGGGAGCCGACACTTTGAAATATCTTGGTTGCTTTGTTTGTCCACTTTACTCATCTTTTCTTCTTATATCTGATTGTTTACATTTTATCTTTTGTCTTCTTTTTGTAGATTGACCCATATATTAAGTATTTTCAAGAAATGTTAAGCTTTGACATGTCTATCTTTCTTTGTTGCAATCTTCAGATGTCTATGTCGGTGCACTGACGCTCTGCAAATCACTTTGCCGGGTTGCCGACACAATGCAGATCTCTTTGCCAGGGAGCCATCACTTTGAAATATCTTGGTTCGTTTTGTTGGTCCACTTTACTCATCTTTTCTTCTCATCTCTGTTTCTTTACAATTATTTTTCTTTCTTCCTTTTGGAGATGTTCCCGATGTATTAAATATTTTGAAGGAGATTTAAGCTTTGACATGTCTATCTTTCTATGTTTCAATCTTCAGATCTCTATGTCGGCGCACTGACACTCTGCAAATCACTTTGCAGGGTTGCCGACACAATGCAGATCTCTTTGCCAGTGAGCCGACACTTTGAAATATCTTGGTTGCTTTGTTGGTCCACTTTACTCATCTTTTCTTCTTATCTCTGATTCTTTACATTTTATCTTTTGTCTTCTTTTTGTAGACTGACAAATGTATTTAGTATTTTGAAAAATTTTTAAGCTTTGACATGTCTATCTTTCTCTGTTGCAATCTTCAGATCTCTATGTCGGTAAACTGACGCTCTGCAAATCACTTTGCCGTGTTGCCGACACAATGCAGATCTCTTTGCCAGGGAGCCGACACTTTGAAATATCTTTGTTGCTTTGTTGGTCCACTTTACTCATCTTTTCTTCTCTGATTCTTTGCATTTTATCTTTTGTCTTCTTTTTGTAGATCTTCCCCATGTATAAAGTATTTTCAAGAAATTTTTAGCTTTGACATGTCTATCTTTCTCTGTTTCAATCTTCATATCTCTATGTCGGTGCACTGACGCTCTGCAAATCACTTTGCCGGGTTGCCGACACAATGCAGATCTCTTTGCCAGGGAGCCGACACTTTGAAATATCTTTGTTGCTTTGTTGGTCCACTTTACTCATCTATTCTTCTTATCTCTGATTCTTTACATTTTATCTTTTGTCTTCTTTTTGTAGATTGACCCATGTATTAAGTATTTTCAAGAAATTTTAAGCTTTGACATGTCTATATTTCTCTGTTTCAATCTTCATATCTCTATGTCGGTGGACTGACGCTCTGCAAATCACTTTGCCGGGTTGCCGACACAATGCAGATCTCTTTGCCAGGGACCCGACACTGAAATATCTTGGTTCGTTTGTTGGTACACTTTACTCATCTTTTCTTCTCATCTCTGTTTCTTTACAATTATTTTTCTTTCTTCCTTTTCGAGATCTTCCCATTGTATTAAATATTTTGAAGGAGATTTAAGCTTTGACATGTCTATCTTTCTATGTTTCAATCTTCAGATCTCTATGTCGGTGCACTGACGCTCTGCAAATCACTTTGCCGGTTTGCCGACACAATGCAGATCTCTTTGCCAGGGAGCAGACACTTTGATATATCTTGGTTGCTTTCTTGGTCCACTTTACTAATCTTTTCTTCTTATCTCTGATTCTTTACATTTTATCTTTTGTCTTCTTTTTGTAGATTGACCCATGTATTAAGTATTTTCAAGAAATTTTAAGCTTTGACATGTCTATCTTTCTCTGTTTCAATCTTCATATCTCTATGTCGGGGCACTGACGCTCTGCAAATCACTTTGCCGGTTTGCCGACACAATGCAGATCTCTTTGCCAGGGAGCCGACACTTTGATATATCTTGGTTGCTTTCTTGGTCAACTTTACTAATCTTTTCTTCTTATCTCTGATTCTTTACATTTTATCTTTTGTCTTCTTTTTGTAGATTGACCCATGTATTAAGTATTTTCAAGAAATTTTAAGCTTTGACATGTCTATATTTCTCTGTTTCAATCTTCATATCTCTATGTCGGTGCACTGACGCTCTGCAAATCACTTTGCCGGGTTGCCGACACAATGCAGATCTCTTTGCCAGGGACCCGACACTTTGAAATATCTTGGTTCGTTTGTTGGTACACTTTACTCATCTTTTCTTCTCATCTCTGTTTCTTTACAATTATTTTTCTTTCTTCCTTTTCGAGATCTTCCCCTTGTATTAAATATTTTGAAGGAGATTTAAGCTTTGACATGTCTTTCTTTCTATGTTTCAATCTTCAGATCTCTATGTAGGTGCACTGACGCTCTGCAAATCACTTTGCCGGGTTGCCGACACAATGCAGATCTCTATGCCAGGGAGCCGACACTTTGAAATATCTTTGTTGCTTTGTTGGTCCACTTTACTCATCTTTTCTTCTTTGATTCTTTGCATTTTATCTTTTGTCTTCTTTTTGTAGATCTTCCCCATGTATTAAGTATTTTCAAGAAATTTTTAGCTTTGACATGTCTATCTTTCTCTGTTTCAATCTTCATATCTCTATGTCGGTGCACTGACGCTCTGCAAATCACTTTGCCGGTTTGCCGACACAATGCAGATCTCTTTGCCAGGGAGCCGACACTTTGATATATCTTGGTTGCTTTCTTGGTCAACTTTACTAATCTTTTCTTCTTATCTCTGATTCTTTACATTTTATCTTTTGTCTTCTTCTTGTAGATTGACCCATGTATTAAGTATTTTCAAGAAATTTTAAGCTTTGACATGTCTATATTTCTCTGTTTCAATCTTCATATCTCTATGTCGGTGCACTGATGCTCTGCAAATCACTTTGCCGGGTTGCCGACACAATGCAGATCTCTTTGCCAGGGACCCGACACTTTGAAATATCTTGGTTCGTTTGTTGGTACACTTTACTCATCTTTTCTTCTTATCTCTGATTCTTTACATTTTATCTTTGTCTTCTTTTTGAAGATCTTCCCCATGTATTAAGTATTTTCAAGAAATTATAAGCTTTGACATGTCTATTTTTCTGTGTTTCAATCCTCAGATCTCTATGTCAGTGCACTGACGCTCTGCAAATCACTTTGCCGGTTGCCGACACAATGCAGATCTCTTTGCCAGTGAGCCGACACTTTGAAATATCTTGGTTGCTTTGTTGGTCCACTTTACTCATCTTTTCTTCTTATCTCTGATTCTTTACATTTTATCTTTTGTCTTCTTTTTGTAGACTGACAAATGTATTTAGTATTTTTTAATTTTTTTAAGCTTTGACATGTCTATCTTTCTCTGTTGCAATCTTCAGATCTCTATGTCGGTAAACTGACGCTCTGCAAATCACTTTGCCGGGTTGCCGACACAATGCAGATCTCTTTGCCAGGGAGCCGACACTTTGAAATATCTTTGTTGCTTTGTTGGTCCACTTTACTCATCTTTTCTTCTCTGATTCTTTGCATTTTATCTTTTGTCTTCTTTTTGTAGATCTTCCCCATGTATTAAGTATTTTCAAGAAATTTTTAGCTTTGACATGTCTATCTTTCTCTGTTTCAATCTTCATATCTCTCTGTCGGTGCACTGACGCTCTGCAAATCACTTTGCCGGGTTGCCGACACAATGCAGATCTCTTTGCCAGGGAGCCGACACTTTGAAATATCTTTGTTGCTATGTTGGTCCACTTTACTCATCTATTCTTCTTATCTCTGATTCTTTACATTTTATCTTTTGTCTTCTTTTTGTAGATTGACCCATGTATTAAGTATTTTCAAGAAATTTTAAGCTTTGACATGTCTATATTTCTCTGTTTCAATCTTCATATCTCTATGTCGGTGCACTGATGCTCTGCAAATCACTTTGCCGGGTTGCCGACACAATGCAGATCTCTTTGCCAGGGACCCGACACTTTGAAATATCTTGGTTCGTTTGTTGGTACACTTTACTCATCTTTTCTTCTTATCTCTGATTCTTTACATTTTATCTTTGTCTTCTTTTTGTAGATCTTCCCCATGTATTAAGTATTTTCAAGAAATTCTAAGCTTTGACATGTCTATTTTTCTGTGTTTCAATCCTCAGATCTCTATGTCAGTGCACTGACGCTCTGCAAATCACTTTGCCGGGTTGCCGACACAATGTAGATCTCTTTGCCAGGGAGCCGACACTTTGAAATATCTTTGTTGCTTTGTTGGTCCACTTTACTCATCTTTTCTTCTTATCTCTGATTCTTTACATTTTATCTTTGTCTTCTTTTTGTAGATCTTTCCCATGTATTAAGTATTTTTAAGAAATTCTAAGCTTTGACATGTCTATTTTTCTGTGTTTCAATCCTCAGATCTCTATGTCAGTGCACTGACGCTCTGCAAATCACTTTGCTGGGTTGCCGACACAATGCGGATCTCTTTGCCAGGGAGCCGACACTTTGAAATATCTTGGTTGCTTTGGTGGATCCAATTCACTCATCTTTTCTTCTTATCTCTGTTTCTTTACAATTATTTTTCTTTCTTTCTTTTCGTGATCTTCCCCAGGTATTAAATATTTTGAAGGAGATTTAAGCTTTGACATGTCTATCTTTCTATGTTTCAATCTTCAGATCTCTGTGTCGGTACACTGACGCTCTGCAAATCACTTTGCCGGGTTGCCGACACAATGCAGATCTCTTTGCCAGGGAGCCGACACTTTGATATATCTTGGTTCGTTTGTTGGTACACTTTACTCATCTTTTCTTCTTATCTCTGATTCTTTATATTTTATCTTTTGTCTTCTTTTTGTAGATCTTCCCCATGTATTAAGTATTTTCAAGAAATTTTAAGATTTGACATGTCAATTTTTCTGTGTTTCAATCTTCAGATCTCTATGTCGGTGCAATTACTTTGCCGGGTTGCAGACACAATGCAGATCTCTTTGCCAGGGAGCCGACACTTTGTAATATCTTGGTTGCTTTGTTGGTCCACTTTACTCATCTTTTCATCTTATCTCTGATTCTTTATATTTTATCTTTTGTCTTCTTTTTGTAGATTGACCCATGTATTAAGTATTTTCAAGAAATTTAAAGCTTTGACATGTCTATCTTTCTCTGTTTCAATCTTCATATCTCTATGTCGGTGCAGTGACGCTCTGCAAATCACTTTGCCGGGTTGCCGACACAATGCAGATCTCTTTGCCAGGGAGCCGACACTTTGAAATATCTTTGTTGCTTTGTTGGTCCACTTTACTCATCTTTTCTTCTCTGATTCTTTGCATTTTATCTTTTGTCTTCTTTTTGTAGATCTTCCCCATGTATTAAGTATTTTCAAGAAATTTTAAGCTTTGACATGTCTATCTTTCTCTGTTTCAATCTTCATATCTCTATGTCGGTGCACTGACGCTCTGCAAATCACTTTGCCGGTTTGCCGACACAGTGCAGATCTCTTTGCCAAGGAGCCGACATTTTGAAATATCTTGTTTCGTTTGTTGGTACACTTTACTCATCTTTTCTTCTCATCTCTGTTTCTTTACAATTATTTTTCTTTCTTCCTTTTCGAGATCTTCCCCATGTATGAAATATTTTGAAGGAGATTTAAGCTTTGACATGTCTATCTTTCTATGTTTCAATCTTCAGATCTCTATGTCGGTGCACTGACGCTCTGCAAATCACTTTGCCGGTTTGCCGACACAATGCAAATCTCTTTGCCAGGGAGCCGACACTTTAATATATCTTGGTTGCTTTGTTGGTCCACTTTACTCATCTTTTCTTTTTATCTCTGATTCTTTATATTTTATCTTTTGTCTTCTTTTTTGTATATCTTCCCCATGTATTAAGTATTTTCAAGAAATGTTAAGCTTTGACATGTCTATCTTTCTCTGTTGCAATCTTCAGATCTCTATGTCAGTAAACTGACGCTCTGCAAATCACTTTGCCGGGTTGCCGACACAATGCAGATCTCTTTGCCAGGGAGCCGACACTTTGACATATCTTTGTTGCTTTGTTGGTCCACTTTACTCATCTTTTCTTCTCTGATTCTTTGCATTTTATCTTTTGTCTTCTTTTTGTAGATCTTCCCCATGTATTAACTATTTTCAAGAAATTTTTAGCTTTGACATGTCTATCTTTCTCTGTTTCAATCTTCATATCTCTATGTCGGTGCACTGACGCTCTGCAAATCACTTTGCCGGGTTGCCGACACAATTCAGATCTCTTTGCCAGGGAGCCGACACTTTGAAATATCTTGGTTGCTTTGTTGGTCCACTTTACTCATCTTTTCTTCTAATCTCTGATTCTTTACATTTTATCTTTTGTCTTCTTTTTGTAGATTGCCCCATGTATTAAGTATTTTCAAGAAATTTTAAGCTTTGACATGTCTATCTTTCTCTGTTGCAATCTTCAGATCTCTATGTCGGTAAACTGACGCTCTGCAAATCACTTTGCCGGGTTGCCGACACAATGCAGATCTCTTTGCCAGGGAGCCGACACTTTGAAATATCTTTGTTGCTTTGTTGGTCCACTTTACTCATCTTTTCTTCTCTGATTCTTTGCATTTTATCTTTTGTCTTCTTTTTGTAGATCTTCCCCATGTATAAAGTATTTTCAAGAAATTTTTAGCTTTGACATGTCTATCTTTCTCTGTTTCAATCTTCATATCTCTATGTCGGTGCACTGACGCTCTGCAAATCACTTTGCCGGGTTGCCGACACAATGCAGATCTCTTTGCCAGGGAGCCGACACTTTGAAATATCTTTGTTGCTTTGTTGGTCCACTTTACTCATCTATTCTTCTTATCTCTGATTCTTTACATTTTATCTTTTGTCTTCTTTTTGTAGATTGACCCATGTATTAAGTATTTTCAAGAAATTTTAAGCTTTGACATGTCTATATTTCTCTGTTTCAATCTTCATATCTCTATGTCGGTGGACTGACGCTCTGCAAATCACTTTGCCGGGTTGCCGACACAATGCAGATCTCTTTGCCAGGGACCCGACACTTTGAAATATCTTGGTTCGTTTGTTGGTACACTTTACTCATCTTTTCTTCTCATCTCTGTTTCTTTACAATTATTTTTCTTTCTTCCTTTTCGAGATCTTCCCATTGTATTAAATATTTTGAAGGAGATTTAAGCTTTGACATGTCTATCTTTCTATGTTTCAATCTTCAGATCTCTATGTCGGTGCACTGACGCTCTGCAAATCACTTTGCCGGTTTGCCGACACAATGCAGATCTCTTTGCCAGGGAGCAGACACTTTGATATATCTTGGTTGCTTTCTTGGTCCACTTTACTAATCTTTTCTTCTTATCTCTGATTCTTTACATTTTATCTTTTGTCTTCTTTTTGTAGATTGACCCATGTATTAAGTATTTTCAAGAAATTTTAAGCTTTGACATGTCTATCTTTCTCTGTTTCAATCTTCATATCTCTATGTCGGGGCACTGACGCTCTGCAAATCACTTTGCCGGTTTGCCGACACAATGCAGATCTCTTTGCCAGGGAGCCGACACTTTGATATATCTTGGTTGCTTTCTTGGTCAACTTTACTAATCTTTTCTTCTTATCTCTGATTCTTTACATTTTATCTTTTGTCTTCTTTTTGTAGATTGACCCATGTATTAAGTATTTTCATGAAATTTTAAGCTTTGACATGTCTATATTTCTCTGTTTCAATCTTCATATCTCTATGTCGGTGCACTGACGCTCTGCAAATCACTTTGCCGGGTTGCCGACACAATGCAGATCTCTTTGCCAGGGACCCGACACTTTGAAATATCTTGGTTCGTTTGTTGGTACACTTTACTCATCTTTTCTTCTCATCTCTGTTTCTTTACAATTATTTTTCTTTCTTCCTTTTCGAGATCTTCCCCTTGTATTAAATATTTTGAAGGAGATTTAAGCTTTGACATGTCTTTCTTTCTATGTTTCAATCTTCAGATCTCTATGTAGGTGCACTGACGCTCTGCAAATCACTTTGCCGGGTTGCCGACACAATGCAGATCTCTATGCCAGGGAGCCGACACTTTGAAATATCTTTGTTGCTTTGTTGGTCCACTTTACTCATCTTTTCTTCTTTGATTCTTTGCATTTTATCTTTTGTCTTCTTTTTGTAGATCTTCCCCATGTATTAAGTATTTTCAAGAAATTTTTAGCTTTGACATGTCTATCTTTCTCTGTTTCAATCTTCATATCTCTATGTCGGTGCACTGACGCTCTGCAAATCACTTTGCCGGTTTGCCGACACAATGCAGATCTCTTTGCCAGGGAGCCGACACTTTGATATATCTTGGTTGCTTTCTTGGTCAACTTTACTAATCTTTTCTTCTTATCTCTGATTCTTTACATTTTATCTTTTGTCTTCTTCTTGTAGATTGACCCATGTATTAAGTATTTTCAAGAAATTTTAAGCTTTGACATGTCTATATTTCTCTGTTTCAATCTTCATATCTCTATGTCGGTGCACTGATGCTCTGCAAATCACTTTGCCGGGTTGCCGACACAATGCAGATCTCTTTGCCAGGGACCCGACACTTTGAAATATCTTGGTTCGTTTGTTGGTACACTTTACTCATCTTTTCTTCTTATCTCTGATTCTTTACATTTTATCTTTGTCTTCTTTTTGAAGATCTTCCCCATGTATTAAGTATTTTCAAGAAATTATAAGCTTTGACATGTCTATTTTTCTGTGTTTCAATCCTCAGATCTCTATGTCAGTGCACTGACGCTCTGCAAATCACTTTGCCGGTTGCCGACACAATGCAGATCTCTTTGCCAGTGAGCCGACACTTTGAAATATCTTGGTTGCTTTGTTGGTCCACTTTACTCATCTTTTCTTCTTATCTCTGATTCTTTACATTTTATCTTTTGTCTTCTTTTTGTAGACTGACAAATGTATTTAGTATTTTTTAATTTTTTTAAGCTTTGACATGTCTATCTTTCTCTGTTGCAATCTTCAGATCTCTATGTCGGTAAACTGACGCTCTGCAAATCACTTTGCCGGGTTGCCGACACAATGCAGATCTCTTTGCCAGGGAGCCGACACTTTGAAATATCTTTGTTGCTTTGTTGGTCCACTTTACTCATCTTTTCTTCTCTGATTCTTTGCATTTTATCTTTTGTCTTCTTTTTGTAGATCTTCCCCATGTATTAAGTATTTTCAAGAAATTTTTAGCTTTGACATGTCTATCTTTCTCTGTTTCAATCTTCATATCTCTCTGTCGGTGCACTGACGCTCTGCAAATCACTTTGCCGGGTTGCCGACACAATGCAGATCTCTTTGCCAGGGAGCCGACACTTTGAAATATCTTTGTTGCTTTGTTGGTCCACTTTACTCATCTATTCTTCTTATCTCTGATTCTTTACATTTTATCTTTTGTCTTCTTTTTGTAGATTGACCCATGTATTAAGTATTTTCAAGAAATTTTAAGCTTTGACATGTCTATATTTCTCTGTTTCAATCTTCATATCTCTATGTCGGTGCACTGACGCTCTGCAAATCACTTTGCCGGGTTGCCGACACAATGCAGATCTCTTTGCCAGGGACCCGACACTTTGAAATATCTTGGTTCGTTTGTTGGTACACTTTACTCATCTTTTCTTCTCATCTCTGTTTCTTTACAATTATTTTTCTTTCTTCCTTTTCGAGATCTTCCCCTTGTATTAAATATTTTGAAGGAGATTTAAGCTTTGACATGTCTATCTTTCTATGTTTCAATCTTCAGATCTCTATGTCGGTGCACTGACGCTCTGCAAATCACTTTGCCGGTTTGCCGACACAATGCAGATCTCTTTGCCAGGGAGCAGACACTTTGATATATCTTGGTTGCTTTCTTGGTCCACTTTACTAATCTTTTCTTCTTATCTCTGATTCTTTACATTTTATCTTTTGTCTTCTTTTTGTAGATTGACCCATGTATTAAGTATTTTCAAGAAATTTTAAGCTTTGACATGTCTATCTTTCTCTGTTTCAATCTTCATATCTCTATGTCGGGGCACTGACGCTCTGCAAATCACTTTGCCGGTTTGCCGACACAATGCAGATCTCTTTGCCAGGGAGCCGACACTTTGATATATCTTGGTTGCTTTCTTGGTCAACTTTACTAATCTTTTCTTCTTATCTCTGATTCTTTACATTTTATCTTTTGTCTTCTTTTTGTAGATTGACCCATGTATTAAGTATTTTCAAGAAATTTTAAGCTTTGACATGTCTATATTTCTCTGTTTCAATCTTCATATCTCTATGTCGGTGCACTGACGCTCTGCAAATCACTTTGCCGGGTTGCCGACACAATGCAGATCTCTTTGCCAGGGACCCGACACTTTGAAATATCTTGGTTCGTTTGTTGGTACACTTTACTCATCTTTTCTTCTCATCTCTGTTTCTTTACAATTATTTTTCTTTCTTCCTTTTCGAGATCTTCCCCTTGTATTAAATATTTTGAAGGAGATTTAAGCTTTGACATGTCTTTCTTTCTATGTTTCAATCTTCAGATCTCTATGTAGGTGCACTGACGCTCTGCAAATCACTTTGCCGGGTTGCCGACACAATGCAGATCTCTTTGCCAGGGAGCCGACACTTTGAAATATCTTTGTTGCATTGTTGGTCCACTTTACTCATCTTTTCTTCTTTGATTCTTTGCATTTTATCTTTTGTCTTCTTTTTGTAGATCTTCCCCATGTATTAAGTATTTTCAAGAAATTTTTAGCTTTGACATGTCTATCTTTCTCTGTTTCAATCTTCATATCTCTATGTCGGTGCACTGACGCTCTGCAAATCACTTTGCCGGTTTGCCGACACAATGCAGATCTCTTTGCCAGGGAGCCGACACTTTGATATATCTTGGTTGCTTTCTTGGTCAACTTTACTAATCTTTTCTTCTTATCTCTGATTCTTTACATTTTATCTTTTGTCTTCTTCTTGTAGATTGACCCATGTATTAAGTATTTTCAAGAAATTTTAAGCTTTGACATGTCTATATTTCTCTGTTTCAATCTTCATATCTCTATGTCGGTGCACTGATGCTCTGCAAATCACTTTGCCGGGTTGCCGACACAATGCAGATCTCTTTGCCAGGGACCCGACACTTTGAAATATCTTGGTTCGTTTGTTGGTACACTTTACTCATCTTTTCTTCTTATCTCTGATTCTTTACATTTTATCTTTGTCTTCTTTTTGTAGATCTTCCCCATGTATTAAGTATTTTCAAGAAATTCTAAGCTTTGACATGTCTATTTTTCTGTGTTTCAATCCTCAGATCTCTATGTCAGTGCACTGACGCTCTGCAAATCACTTTGCCGGGTTGCCGACACAATGCAGATCTCTTTGCCAGGGAGCCGACACTTTGAAATATCTTTGTTGCTTTGTTGGTCCACTTTACTCATCTTTTCTTCTTATCTCTGATTCTTTACATTTTATCTTTGTCTTCTTTTTTTAGATCTTTCCCATGTATTAAGTATTTTTAAGAAATTCTAAGCTTTGACATGTCTATTTTTCTGTGTTTCAATCCTCAGATCTCTATGTCAGTGCACTGACGCTCTGCAAATCACTTTGCTGGGTTGCCGACACAATGCGGATCTCTTTGCCAGGGAGCCGACACTTTGAAATATCTTGGTTGCTTTGGTGGATCCAATTCACTCATCTTTTCTTCTTATCTCTGTTTCTTTACAATTATTTTTCTTTCTTTCTTTTCGTGATCTTCCCCAGGTATTAAATATTTTGAAGGAGATTTAAGCTTTGACATGTCTATCTTTCTATGTTTCAATCTTCAGATCTCTGTGTCGGTGCACTGACGCTCTGCAAATCACTTTGCCGGGTTGCCGACACAATGCAGATCTCTTTGCCAGGGAGCCGACACTTTGATATATCTTGGTTCGTTTGTTGGTACACTTTACTCATCTTTTCTTCTTATCTCTGATTCTTTATATTTTATCTTTTGTCTTCTTTTTGTAGATCTTCCCCATGTATTAAGTATTTTCAAGAAATTTTAAGATTTGACATGTCAATTTTTCTGTGTTTCAATCTTCAGATCTCTATGTCGGTGCAATTACTTTGCCGGGTTGCAGACACAATGCAGATCTCTTTGCCAGGGAGCCGACACTTTGTAATATCTTGGTTGCTTTGTTGGTCCACTTTACTCATCTTTTCATCTTATCTCTGATTCTTTATATTTTATCTTTTGTCTTCTTTTTGTAGATTGACCCATGTATTAAGTATTTTCAAGAAATTTAAAGCTTTGACATGTCTATCTTTCTCTGTTTCAATCTTCATATCTCTATGTCGGTGCAGTGACGCTCTGCAAATCACTTTGCCGGGTTGCCGACACAATGCAGATCTCTTTGCCAGGGAGCCGACACTTTGAAATATCTTTGTTGCTTTGTTGGTCCACTTTACTCATCTTTTCTTCTCTGATTCTTTGCATTTTATCTTTTGTCTTCTTTTTGTAGATCTTCCCCATGTATTAAGTATTTTCAAGAAATTTTAAGCTTTGACATGTCTATCTTTCTCTGTTTCAATCTTCATATCTCTATGTCGGTGCACTGACGCTCTGCAAATCACTTTGCCGGTTTGCCGACACAGTGCAGATCTCTTTGCCAAGGAGCCGACATTTTGAAATATCTTGTTTCGTTTGTTGGTACACTTTACTCATCTTTTCTTCTCATCTCTGTTTCTTTACAATTATTTTTCTTTCTTCCTTTTCGAGATCTTCCCCATGTATGAAATATTTTGAAGGAGATTTAAGCTTTGACATGTCTATCTTTCTATGTTTCAATCTTCAGATCTCTATGTCGGTGCACTGACGCTCTGCAAATCACTTTGCCGGTTTGCCGACACAATGCAAATCTCTTTGCCAGGGAGCCGACACTTTAATATATCTTGGTTGCTTTGTTGGTCCACTTTACTCATCTTTTCTTTTTATCTCTGATTCTTTATATTTTATCTTTTGTCTTCTTTTTTGTATATCTTCCCCATGTATTAAGTATTTTCAAGAAATGTTAAGCTTTGACATGTCTATCTTTCTCTGTTGCAATCTTCAGATCTCTATGTCAGTAAACTGACGCTCTGCAAATCACTTTGCCGGGTTGCCGACACAATGCAGATCTCTTTGCCAGGGAGCCGACACTTTGACATATCTTTGTTGCTTTGTTGGTCCACTTTACTCATCTTTTCTTCTCTGATTCTTTGCATTTTATCTTTTGTCTTCTTTTTGTAGATCTTCCCCATGTATTAACTATTTTCAAGAAATTTTTAGCTTTGACATGTCTATCTTTCTCTGTTTCAATCTTCATATCTCTATGTCGGTGCACTGACGCTCTGCAAATCACTTTGCCGGGTTGCCGACACAATTCAGATCTCTTTGCCAGGGAGCCGACACTTTGAAATATCTTGGTTGCTTTGTTGGTCCACTTTACTCATCTTTTCTTCTAATCTCTGATTCTTTACATTTTATCTTTTGTCTTCTTTTTGTAGATTGCCCCATGTATTAAGTATTTTCAAGAAATTTTAAGCTTTGACATGTCTATCTTTCTCTGTTGCAATCTTCAGATCTCTATGTCGGTAAACTGACGCTCTGCAAATCACTTTGCCGGGTTGCCGACACAATGCAGATCTCTTTGCCAGGAAGCCGACACTTTGAAATATCTTTGTTGCTTTGTTGGTCCACTTTACTCATCTTTTCTTCTCTGATTCTTTGCATTTTATCTTTTGTCTTCTTTTTGTAGATCTTCCCCATGTATTAAGTATTTTCAAGAAATTTTAAGCTTTGACATGTCTATCTTTCTCTGTTTCAATCTTCATATCTCTATGTCGGTGCACTGACACTCTGCAAATCACTTTGCCGGGTTGCCGACACAGTGCAGATCTCTTTGCCAGGGAGCCGACACTTTGAAATATCTTGTTTCGTTTGTTGGTCCACTTTACTCATCTTTTCTTCTTATCTCTGATTCTTTACATTTTATCTTTGTCTTCATTTTGTAGATCTTCCCCATGTATTAAGTATTTTCAAGAAATTCTAAGCTTTGACATGTCTATTTTTCTGTGTTTCAATCCTCAGATCTCTATGTCAGTGCACTGACGCTCTGCAAATCACTTTGCCGGGTTGCCGACACAGTGCAGATCTCTTTGCCAGGGAGCCGACACTTTGAAATATCTTGTTTCGTTTGTTGGTCCACTTTACTCATCTTTTCTTCTTATCTCTGATTCTTTACATTTTATCTTTTGTCTTCTTTTTGTAGATTGACCCATGTATTAAGTATTTTCAAGAAATTTTAAGCTTTGACATGTCTATATTTCTCTGTTTCAATCTTCATATCTCTATGTCGGTGCACTGACGCTCTGCAAATCACTTTGCTCGGTTGCCGACACAATGCAGACCTCTTTGCCATGGAGATGACACCTTGAAAAAATCTTGGTTGTTGTGGTACTCATTACTAATCTTTTCTTCTTATGTCTGTTTCTTTACAATTATTTTTCTGTCTTCCTTTTGGAGATCTGATTATCTGATTATAAGACGAACCCTGAATATAAGGTCACTTGTTCAGCGCGTTTGCTAGGAAAATATTTTTTTTCTTGTATTTAAGCAAATATGGTATATACCAAAAGAAAACATTTGTTACAACCTGAAAAACTAATAGGGTCTACTCAATAAAGAGAGAATTGTAGGGAACTGATAACTGAAACTTAAGGCCAAAGTTGCTAAGTTGGAAAAAATCTCCCATTCAGCTGCATTTGGTTACATTGGCCTAAAGTCAGGGCCGCATTAAGACATTGTAGGCCCCTGGGTACAGGTACTGTGAGGACCTCAGTAATATCAGATTGGGCATAAGTTGCTTGACAAATGTTCCAGCAGGTAGATTGCACTCACAGGACTTACCCAAGCCCTTAGATTTGCCATATCATGGCAAAATCAACTGTAATGAAAAAACATGGCATTACATGGCAAAATCAGCAGCAATGTATAAACATGGAATTACATGAAAAAACCACCAGCAATGTATAAACATGGCATATCATGGCACAATCAGCAGAAATGTATAAATTTGGCATATCAAGGCACAATCAGCAGGAATATATACATTTGGCATATTATGGCAAAATCAGTAGTTATTTACAATCCCGGGATATACCCCATCAACCTCATTGCACACCCATTACTTACCCCAGTATCCCAAAATATGCCCCAAAAACCACCTGCATACCACGTGTTTATCCCAGGACCCCATTTTTTTCCCCAATACCACATTGCATACCCAGGTCTTACCCCAACAACCCAGTACATGCCCCATACCCACCTCGCACACTGTATGTCCCATTAACCACATTGTCCCATCAGGATTTACCCTGGTCATAATCTACCTCTCTGGCGTCTATTTCCAGGTGGCATGGAGTCTGTGCACTTCCTAGGAGTTTCTATGGTGGCATTGTCTCGCTCCCCGCCACTCTCATAGCGGCAGGTCATGTGACCTGTGGCGATCACGTGGCCTACCATGATGAGAGCAGCAGAGATAGTGGCAGCATGGAATCTTCCCTGAAGACACATGTCTGTGCTCCTACTTGCCGACAAAGATCTTCTGATCTCCCCAGGCAGCGCCTCTGCAGCAAGCTGGGGTTTTTGTTTTTTTTCCAATGCTCGGACCAAAGCATGGGCCTGGAGCTGCAGCTCTCGAAGCCCCCATTTTGTTGAGCCCCTGGGTTGCTGCCCCTAAAGGCCATGCCTTAATCCGGCCTAGTCTAATGTTTTAAATCCCAATCTCAATTCCTTGCAAGTTTCTCTTCATTGAGTATACTCTTATATGTTTTCTGTTATTAATATAATAGTGCATTGTATATTTCTTGATCATATACTGTGTCCATCATTAAAATAAGGTCCAATTATAATCGACAAACAGTAAAAGGCACATATAAAAAATAAGCAATCAGTTATGATAAGAAAGGGCAGTTTATCTTACTATTACTTGTCTTCTTCCATTGTCAGCTGCAGGATAGATCCAGTCATGTAGTGAAGATGGATCTTCAGGAATCGCTGGTCTGAACAAAAACCCACAAAGAGAATGGTGAGTTGTGCGCCAGTGGTAAGTGGAAGTATGTTCAGTGTCAGTGTGAATCAAGGATGTGTGCTGCCTGATAGAAATGTGAGTGTCTAAAGGGGATGGTGAGCACTTAGTGCAGACAGTTTCATGTAACATGTGAGGATGGAATGCTACCTTTAAACAAGCCCAGGGCCTCCATCAGGGGGGGACAGGCAATACAAAAAAAAAAAGTTTCCCTCACCGGGTGTGAGGTGAAGCTCCAAACCCCCCCTGTGAAGCAGAGCAGCGTCTGCTTCACTGGAAGATGCGAGCAACATAAGTAAGTGCTGCTCGCGCTCCCCATGCTTAGTGATAATGCAGGGTATAGGAAATAACATACCCTGCATTATCACTGTGTGTGGGGAGCACAGCCGGAGGCAGAGGAGACAGACATGAGGGTAGAGGGGGGAACCACGGGGGTGGCCCACACAGGGTGCTGGAACACCTAAGGCCGGTTATTTCTGAAGTTTCCAGTTTTCTAAACAGTGTTGACTGTTTCATATTACAACTGTAATGCAATGTAGCACTTTCACAAGACTTAAAGGACAACTGTAGCAAAAATTATCAGATTTTACTGTTAAAATATGATGTAAAGTCATGATTTATAAAGACACGGAGGTGAGTGCTATGCTTATCTCTTTCTTTAATATTTCCCTGAGCAGCAAAGAGAATGCATTAAAAAACTTTGACCAATAAGAACACTTTCCATAATAATACTTCCCTCCCCTCCTCTATAAATTCCAGTGCAATATAAACCACTTCCTTTTTCTTTGTGGGAAGAGAAATCATCCAACCATAATTTTAAAACTAAAAAAACAATCCAAGAACATGAAACGAAGGTGACCACATCAGAAAAAAACGGAAACACCAGGAAAACATTGGGTGGGAATAATACTCTGTGTCTTTATAAATCATGTCTTTACAACATAATTTAATAGTAAAATCTGGTAATTTACAAAGACATGGGGGCTCAAATTATGGTAGTTCAAAGCTGTGCTATAACCGTAGAGGTAAAAAGAAAAGGACCCCGAAAGTAATTCCCAAAATGTGGATTCCCGCGACCAATCCACAGCTTTCATCAAATCTTCGAGTCGACAACTCTAGAAGCCATAGCCTTTCTAGTTGAATGGGGACTGAACACCGAAGTGTCGACCCCTGCTTCCTGCAACACCCATTTAACCCATCAAGCCAAGGAGTTAGTAGATATAGGTCTATGTTGTTTCCGAAAGAGCAAAGATCAGTTCTGGTCTTGAAGGATCGTGAAGAGAAGAAGTTCAAAGTTTATATTATTTTAAACAAAGAACTGGACACAATTGAGCATTGTGAGGGAATACAGGGTAACAGATGGAAGAAACAGAAGTCTTAGTGCGACGAGAAATGTTGAAAGTAACACAGTCTGGAGTAAAAGATCGTGAAGCAATATCCAAAGCCCATACATCAGAAACACGTTTGCAAGAAATTAATCAACATAACATAACTAACTTAGTAGAAACTTGTTGAAGAGAGAGATTTGCATTATTAGGCCAATGTTGAAAAAGCAACAAAAGCAACAAAACCACATTAATAAAAACCACGTGGAATATCAAGGTAGATGGGGTTGAGACAAACAAATACCCTTGTGAAGTTTACAAACTAAGATAGCGGATCTATACCCATTAACATTCACGATAAGCCCAACCACTTTCAAACAAAGATGTAAGAAAATGCAAGATGATGCTCACGGGAGCTGATATGGGATATGCTTGCCGTTCCACGCAATCAACCAGCCCATGCCTCACAAGCATGTCGGTATAGGCGTCTGGTACCTGGTGCCCAAGCATCTTCCAGGAGTGCCAAAGTCATCAATGGAACGCCAGAGACGAACCAGTGATCCCTGAAATCAACCAGGCCATGAGTTGGAGTTGACCTGAGGTGGAAATCCCGACAGGTCGGTCACAAGGTCGTGCCATGATGGAAGTAGACAGGGGAATGTCCACCAAAAGTTCCATCAAGGTAGGGAACCACGGCTGAGAATCCCACCATGGAGCCGACAACACTACGGATGCAATGGTGCGACAAAGATCAACCAGCAAGAAAGATATCAGACAAAATGGAGGGAACGCGTAATGTCTGCCAACCAGGGCTTCTGGGTCCGGCCTCCAACTGAAGAACCGAGGAAGACTGGAGTTCAGCTGGGAGGTGAACAGATCAATGTCCAGCAGTCTCCAAAGAACCAGAAAGTACTTAGCGGGAGGGAGCAGCGAAGAAAGAGGAAGTGGTATATTGCACTGGACTTTATAGAGGAGGGAAGTATTATTATGGAATGTGTTCTTAATGGTCAAAGTTTTTTAATGCATTCTCTTTGCTGATGAGGAAAATATTAAAGAAAGAGATAAGCATAATATGAACCTCCGTGTCTCTATAAATTAAGTCCTTTTTAACTGAAAGATGATATCAAGTGTAGGCATTTTATACAGAAATGCTTAAAAGAAAGATTACAAATAAAATACCTTATTGACCCCTCTTTGCTCTACCAGGAGATAGACATTCTTTGGTCAGATGGGTCAGATCTTTGTTGATCTGAACCAAGGAGAGTGAAGATCTGAACTAAACAAGATCTAAACAACATGTCTTCCCCGTGAGGGATCTATATGGAGTAAAGAAAGCTTAATAATGTAATTTGTATTCTTTCATTAAATAATTTCTTTACACATAATCTAAACGTGATACAATTTTTCAGTTAAACATAAGGTAATTTTTGCTACAGTTGTCCTTTAATAACAACTTTAAGTTGGAAACTAGCTAATGTTTCCTTGAATTACAGTAAGACTGAGCTGAATAGTCAGAAGAACAGAGCGATATCTAAGGGAAAAAACTTCCCAAACCAATCACATAACCATCCCATAAAAGATTGCTTCATATGAACTATGTCTACATAATATAATTTAGTGATTAAATAAGGGAATACATCACATATTAACCTACACATGATTTGTGGGGGAAAAAATTATCAAAATAAACAACCACTGCTCTGTCTGTCTGTCTGTTCAGGTATCTTGTTTGTCTATCTCTCTACTTTATTTGTCAGCATATCTGTCTTGCCTGTTTATTTTTGTCTATCTTGGATGATAACTAGTGAGCTGATGAAGTTCCACCATGAAACCACTAAACTGCATTTGTCTACCTAGGTCAAATGTTGACCATTTTTCCATAACCAACTTGCAAACAAATTTAAATATTGAAAAACATTTAGATTTGTTTGAACTCTTCATGACACTAGGACATCCTATGCCATACTAGCATAGAACGTCCTGAATTTAACAGCTCATTGCAGCTCCCACTTTGAGTAGCCTCAAACTGACAGGAAAAATGAAGCCAATGTTCCAAGCGAGCACCAGTTACATTTAAGTAAATCACGACATTCCTGGACTTCCGGGTTCGGGCACGCTGCTGTGACAATCTGAATGTCTCGCGATTGTTTGCAGGAGACCCACAAGGTCTATTAAGACCCTATCAGGTCTCTGCCATTGTGTCCTGGCTACCGATCTCCTTGTGATCGGTGATTAGGAATAAAAAGTGGCATTTTGTTTCTGGCATCGTCTAGGACGCAAGCACGATGCTTGGAGTTAATTACTGGATAATGTAATTAAGTCAGTCATCACTAAATAATAACAAGAGCAAAATGTATTTTACATATACTGTCCTGATATTTTACTGTATATGAGCTGTGTAAATTTTGGATTATTATTCACCACAATAAAAAATGTATTACATTATTATTCTCAATTAGGATTATCAAAATAAAATGTGACAAGGACATTTGTGATCTCCCACCCAACCTGAAATACTGATAAGAACCTCACCTAAGATTGCCACCTAGTAAAAAATTGGCTTAATGCAAATGTTAAGCCTCTGGAGGCACCAGCAATGCCGGTATTTTTTTGTAGAAAAGGTGGCAACCATAACCTCACCAGGGGTTAGCCCCCATTTTTACAATTTTAACAAAAGATCATACCATTTGTGAGATCTTTGTTAGATCATTCTAGGTCAACTGTTTTTTTTCCGTTAGATCTACTCTAAAATATCCAAGATTAACAATCATATCCAGCCACCATTTTTGATAGATCTAGTCTAATTCCTGAGATTTTGAATTTTTAATAAGGGGAGCTGTCTTTTTTGTGTGAGATCTATCACACAAGAGGCGGTAATCACAATCCTATTTTGTGTGCAGGGGAGGGGTGAGTACAGCTTAGCCCCCCTCAGCTTAAATTTTTTATTGATTTTCGTAGATATTCATTAGATCAGGTAAGACTGTCAGTTTTTCTTCATTAGATCTATCACACAAAAGGCGGTATTCCCAATCCTATTTTGTGTGTAGGGGTGGAATGAGTACAGGTTAGCTCCCCTCAGCTTAATTTTTAATTTTTTATTGATTTTGGTAGATATTCGTTAGATCAGGTAAGACTGCCATTTTTTCTTCATTAGATCTATCACACAAGAGGCAGTATTCACAATACTGTTTTGTGTGCAGGGGAGGGCTCAGTACAGTTTAGCCCCTAAATTAGAATTTTGAAATTGTTTATGTAATATTTTGAGAGCCACATGTGTGTCCAATGCATTGCAAAGCCTTTTACATTCAGCAAGCAATGGGATGCAACAGTGAAAAAAAACACCTTGGCTTATCGTTAGCATACTTACTTACATTTGCTAATGGTAACATTCAGCCAAGCTGAGGTGAGGGTACGTAACATCATGATATGCAGCTTGACCCCACCTGAATTAGACCCAACCTCTGGTTTTGGCTGAGGCACATCCCAGGCACTGGATTTATCACCATGCACCTTTTTTTTTTTTAATTAAAATTTAAATATTAAGTCAACATAGCGCATAGCATTCAATAAAGGTTTTATCATATGAAACATAAAGAAGTGATTCTATTTTTTTTACATTATTGTAAACATATTTAACCTGGTTAATTTACATATTAAATCACATGAGGTATCTAACCTGAAAGTGTATCATTGAAGTACAAAGTTTCACTGGAACAATCAAACATAGCCATTAGAGCATTGACATAAACATGGATTGAATGGAGGGCTCGAACTGGGCACAAATTAGCCTTTCAGTAAATAAGAGTATACCCTATTGAGCGGGCTTCTCTCTCTAAGTGACCACCATAATATAACCTTAGCAGGAATTGTAAGCCAACCACATTAAAAACGAAAATGAAAGAAAGTAAGTAGGGGTTCTGGTTACTCATTACAAGATGCTAAAACATGTAGCATACATTATTTCAATATAGACATTTGGGATTCTGGAATGAGCCTTCTCGCGCCTTTCAGTAACTAAGAGCGTACCGTAGTGATCTGGCTTCTTTCTCACAATGACCAACATAAGGATAACTTTGCAGGGTTATAAACCAGCTTCAATATTAACGGGAATGAGAGAACCGATGTAGGGATTCTGGTACCCTATTACAAAATACTTATATGTATAGCAAGCCTTTGAACAATATAAATATAGAGCACACAAATATATTGAATATACATGAGATTCTGCAAGCTGTTGAGGCTGTGTAACGTTAAAAGCTCACATGGCTTTGAAACTGAAAACCTTAAAGGGGAAGAATAAAAGTGATATATGAGGAAGAATGTGGGAAAGAGAAGAGGAGAAGAAAAGCAAGAAAAATACCTTTTAATATGTATGTCTCATGAACAGACATAGTTTTTTTTAAATTTTCTATTCTGGTTACAGCACCGTTCCCCAGACGAGGGGACGGGGTGCACCACACGCAGGCAGCAGGGAGGTGAGGAGGGAGGGGGCGCCGCCGTAACACTGTGCGAGCAGTAACACTCACTATGCGGCACTATGCAGCTGCCTTCTTTTACCTTTGGCCAGTCACCAGATTGCATGCGTGAGTGAGTGGCAGAATATGCATGGGAGAGTGGCAGAACTGCATGTGTGTGTCTGAGTGAGTGCCAGATTGTGCATGTGAGATATTTGGCAGGATTACATGCGTGTGTCTGAGTGAGTGGCTGCATGTGCATGTGAGAGTGATATGATTGCATGTGTGTGTCTGAGTGAGTGGTAGAATGTCAGTGACATAGGTGTTTATAAAAGTAAATTTTTGGGGCAAAGTCTTGCAAGTGATTAACAACAACATTTCTTTGGTTTCCATAGTGACTGCTCCAGTTCTAGAACTGTGCTCCAGATCTTACTTTTATAAATAACTCCATAGCCTGTTTAGTGGTATGCTGTCAGCTGTTTACTTTTTATTCAATAAGGAAATTAAAGAAATTCACACAAATCACAATTTTGTGATTATTCCCCTATAAAAATATATATTTGTATAACTCAAACAACTATAAACACTTATGTAAACTATGTCCTCTGTTTAAATACTGACAGATTGTTCTCTGATTTGACACACATTTTTATAGATTTAATGCGGCACTTACTGCAGGAGAAACTTACCAATATATAGCTAAGTGGGTCAAATTAATCATTCTGTTCATTTTTGCAAATAGTAGCGGCCACACACTACTGGCCATGCTCATAATAATATCACTAGTTAGAATATCCCATTATATAGGTAGGGTCGCCCACACCCCCTACTCCTTTGATTCCATTGTTGCAAGAGGTCTTGATAAAGGTCCAGGAGGTGGACCGAAACGTCGACTACTTGTGATTATTGTATATGAGTAATGTATATGGCCTAATTATAAGTTTGAAAAAGTGTGAGAATGTGTGCTTAGTAGACCTGCTAACTTGGCCGTTTTTGTTTTACCGGCGGCATATGCCTTTTGCAATGTAATATGTGATCAGAGGAGATCAATTAACTAATCAACTAGTGGATCCCACAGGAGCGCATTGATTAGTTAATTGATTAACATTTGGTCACATATTACTTCTACATAATGCAACGCATAAGGCGAAAGTTAATACGATATATATGGCTGGTAAAACATATCCGAGGTAGCACCCCTAGTGCTTAGATGTGTGCTGACTACAGTCTTGGTCTCTTGCATTCATTTCCATGGGCTTTGAGCACCCAGGTGTATGGTATAATCTATGTGGCCTGGGCATAAAATACACATTTCAGCTGGGGGGGGGGGGGTTAGAGATAACCTGTAATCCCCAATCCCAACCCATACACACACAGTGGGATTGTGAAAACCTGCTCTTGTGTGATAGATCTAATGAAATAAACAGGGTTGATCTTACCTAATGTACTGAATATCTACCAAAATCAATAGCATTTTTTTTTTTTATTTCAGTTGAGGGGGGACTAACCTGGATTCATCCCTTCCGCGCACATATTGTGAATCCCGCCTCTTGCGTAGGGTTGCCACCCAGCTGGTACTTTACTGGCAGGTCAGTAAAAGGTTGGCTTGATGCCAATGTTAAGTCTATGGAGGCACCCGCAAGGCCGGTATCTTTTGTAGAAAAGGTGGCAACCCTACTCTTGCATGATAAATCTAACATACAAAAAGAAATAGTTTCTTACCTAATCTAATGAATATATACCAAAATCAACTTAAAAAATCCCAATTTCAGTTGAGTTGGGGTCAGCTCCCCTAATGAAAAAGGAAATATCTCACGAATTAGACAAGATCCAAGATTTTGGCTGTTCAAACCTCATCTTCCCCCAGCTGCCCATATCTCCCTGGTGGCTAGGACCGGCTGTCCGTGATAATGGACGGAAGTGTCGGGCAGCATGGAGGTGCGCATCTCAAACCAAAAAACCTATGCATGGGTGGTATCCTTTTACTCGGGAGATGTTGCTGAACACATATTGGGTTGTTGTTTGTTTTACCAGAATCTGTGAATTCATGCCTGAACTCCCAAAAACGTACTACCACAAATTTTTACAAAGTAAAAAGTTAGTACATATACAGTATTAAAATACCACCATGTGAAATTCCTTACGATGTCTATTTTCCAAACACATATGGTTTGGTGGGGTTAAATACATTGGACGACTTCAAAAATGTTCCAAATGGAACATGGGCGCAGGCTGACTACATGTCAAAATTCCATGTTGGAAATGCGCACCCCCTAAATGTGGCCTTTTAGCCCCAAAACAAACCAACAAACCTATGCATGGGTGGTATCCCTGTACTCAGGAGATGTTGCTGAACACATATTGAGGTGTTGGTTGGCAATGGCAAATACCAGAATCTGAAAATTCCTGCCTGAACTACAATGTATGTGGGAAAAAAACGACATCCCAACCCTTTGAAATAGGTTGGTGGTAGAATTAGTAATTGGAAAGTGTTAAAATATCACAATTTTCAATACCCTATGATGTCTAGTTTTCCAAAATATATGGTTTGATGAGGTTAAATACTTTGACAGGCTTCAAAAGTGTCCCAAATGGAACATGGACGCAGGCTGACTACATGTCAAAATTCCAAGTTGGAAATGCACCCCCCCGAAATGTGGCCTTTTAGCCCCTAAACAACCCAACAAACCTATGCATGCATGGTATCCCTGGACTCAGGAGATGTTGCTGAACACATATTGAGGTGTTGTTTTGCACTGACACATAACAGGATCTGTGAATTCATGCTCGAAGTACAATGTATGTGGAAACAAAACATAAAAAAATTACTAACCTAAAATTTGACAAAGGCTGGTGGTAGAATTAAGGCATGGAAAGTGTTAAAATACTATCATTTGAAATACCCTAGGGTGTCTAGTTTGCAAAAATGTATGGTTTTGTGGTGTAAAACACAAATTCTGGCTTCAAAAATTTCCCAAATGGAACATGGGCCCAGGTTTTCTACATGTCAGAATTCCAAGTTGAAAATCCAAAAAGCGTACCTTTAAAATGTGGCCTTTTAACCCCCAAATAATCTAACTAACCTACACATGGGTGGTATCCCTGTACTCAGGAGATGTTGCTGAACACATATTGAGGTGTTGTTTGGCACTGACACATAATAGGATCTGTGAATTCATGCCCGAAGTACAATGTATGTGAAAAGAAATTACTATCCAAAACATTGACATAGGCTGGTGGTAGAATTAGTGCATGGAAAGTGTTAAAATACTACCATTTGAAATACCCTAGGGTGTCTAGTTTTCAAAAATATATGGCTTTGTGGGGTAGAATACACTTTTTGGCTTCAAAAATGTCCCAAATGGGACATGGGCGCAAGTATTCTGCATGTCAGAATTCCAAGTTGGAAAACCAAAAAGCGCACCTCTCAAATGTGGCCTTTTAACCTCCAAATAACCTAACCAACCTATACATGGGTGGTGTCCCTGTACTCAGGAGATGTTGCTCAACACATATTGAGGTGTTGTTTGACACTGACATATAACAGGATCTGTTATACACTTTCTGGCTTCAAAAATGTCCCAAATGGGACATGGGCGCAGGTTTTCTGCATGCCAGAATTCCGACTGATATATTCTACACTATGGATGTGGCCAGCATCCCCTATGGGCAGAGGTGGGACCTGAAAAAAAGATTTTTACTCTATCTGTTCATTAACCATTTTCAGCACTGTTGTTGTTAACAGTGCTAAACCTATTTAAACCCATAACGCATTTGGACGGATATATACGTCCAAATGCATGGTCCTTAAGCACGTCCTCCGTTTACATGTAGTGTTGCCTGCAGCTACTCTCAGAGGCTGCTTCGCATCCGAAGGGTTGCAGGGTTACAGGGCGGTTCGGATGATTACAAGGGTTAGATTAAGAGGTGGGGGTAGATTTAGGGTTAGGGTGAATTTAGAGTTGGGGTAAATTTAGGGTTGGGGTAAAAAAGTCACTGTAGAAGAAAATGGTTAGAAAACAAAAAAAATAACACTAATATTGTTTATTGCCCTATTACTTGAAATAAAACATTGGTATTAATTAACTCAGGACAAATATTAGAAATATATAGACAGGGTCTTTTTTACCATTTGTAATTGTGTAAAAAAAAAAATTAGATCAAAGTTAGAAGAAGTGTTTTTATGTCATATTTTCATCATATTTTATATTTTTTTAAATAGTAAATTATATCACATGATGAAAATAATAGAATCAAATGAAAGCCCTATCTGTCCTTTAAAAAATGATATATAATGTGTGTGGGTGGACTGAACACAAAGAAAGAAATTCACAGTTCAGTAAACATATGACAAAAATAATGGAATTCTGGTCTTCAAGGCACATCAAATGCAACATAGCCCTCGGTCCCTAAGGGGTTAAAGAAACATTTGTTTCCAGTCTACAGTTGTCCTTTAAGGCCAAAGTAGCCGAGTTAGAAAAATTCGCTCATTCAGCTGCATTGGAGAATTGTTCCAATTTGGTTACATTCAGGGGCGTTGCTAGGCTCAAAAATGATCTGGGGCTATAGCCCACAGCTTTAATAATACTTAAAATACAATGATGTCTCATGATCGATAGGTAGACAGACAGAGGTACAGAATGCATAGGTATAGATATAGGATAGATGTAGATAGATATAGGTACATGGTGATGCATGAGTACATATATTATACAGATGTATATATAGATAAAGATACAGGATACATAGGTACAGATGTAGGCTATATGGACAGACACAGGTGCAGGATGCACAGGTACAGATATAAGATACAGGTATAGTAATGCATAGGTAAAGGTATAGATATAAGATAGATAAAGGTATAGGATGCATAGGTAAAGGTATAGATATAAGATAGATAAAGGTATAGGATGCATAGGTACAGATGTAGGATAGACACAGAGGTATAGAATGCATAGTTACAGATATAGACTAGAGGTACAGGATGCATATAGATAGCTTTGCCCTTTACCAATGAGCAATAGGTATACAGTATATAAGAAAAAAGCTATAGGCATACCTATTAACCATTGCTTATATATGTATAGGGCATTTCAATATTTTTTATAAATGAAAAAGAATAAGCTATTCGTATATTATTATATGCTATAATGAATATTATAAAAAGTGAATATAAGCAATGAGCACTACAAACAATAAATAAGCAATATGCCCTATCCCTGAGGATTGAAGACGTGCTATAGCTGGTGTGCACTAGTGCATTTGGTAAGAGAGTGATACACAAAATGAATAAATACAATGGCATATTTTCAGACATAAGAATGCTAGGGATAATAGATATTTAATAAGAAAAGATCTCCCACAATTTGTAATACCTTTCAGTCGCTCAGAACTTTTTTAATTGTTAAAGTAAAGAGGAGTAGGAAGGGCAGTTTAATGTGCAAGTTTAGTATTTGTATAACAATGGCAGATAAACATTACATTGTGTTGGTACAAGCAGCAGAGCTCCTCACCCTGCTGCCCATTTCACCAGTTTTCTCTCCAATGACTGCTATTTTTTTTTTTTAAACTTATAGATTTTTATTGCATTTTTGTATAGAAGAAAATAGGGTACAGAAATGAAAAAGGGGCTATTTTTTAATAAAGTATTCTGTTAACAGCTCTGTCTGAATTGAAAAGGGTCTATATCTGCTGAAGTGAGAACTTTATCTTCAAAGCACAGTGATGACTACACTTCAGCACTTGACCTGTTTTAGACTACATTCCCCATGATGCTCTTCCAATCATTTGGAAATATAGTCCAAATCAGCTAGCCATCATTGACATAGCTTTAGAAGATCTGACAGGTAGTAAGTCGCTTTGGGAAGCCTAAATTATAAAGCATAAGGGTGCACATACATTATATGCTTGGACACAGGTGGTACACTAAAGGTTCTACTCAATAAAGAGCACATTTCAGGAAATTGAGTGAGAAATTTCAAACTCAAGGCCAAAGTAGCTGATCTGGTAAAATGTTCCCATTCAGCTACATTAGAAATGTTTTCCAACTCTGCTACTTTGGCCTAAATTTCGAAATACCCATCAATTCTATGTTTATTGAGTAGACCTATATATATAGTATACTTGCAGACACATGACAGTTTGGGTCAGTTAAATTATTTTGCGACCCCCTCAATATTCTCATCTTAGCCATGGTGGCATAGCTCACATGGCAGAGGCGTCGCTAGGGGTGGGCTAAGGGGGCTGAAGCCCTGAATGTACTGAGCAAAGCCCCCAGCTCCGTGATAGCTCCGCCCCCTGACATCACACAGACAGTGTGTGAAAGCCCTACACTGATAGGATGCTGAGTGATGTGTCAGCCAATCAGTGCATGGCTTTTACACAGCATCATCACTGTGTGTGAAAGCTGAAAGGATTAATTTGGATCTGTGAGGGTTAAAAGCCGACAGTGTGTCAAAGAAGCTGATGTCTGCAGCACCTTCTGGAAGGCCAGATCATGCCAGTAGCATAATTGTTATTAGAATGGTCTTATCTTACTATTCCAAGGCTAGAACAGAGGTTTCTGGAACATCAACAAGTTGTCTCTGAAAGTTCTGTAATTTTCCATAAGAACGACTTTTGTAACACTATTTTACATATTACGTTTTAAGTGCATTTTCTTATAAAACACGCCTTTCTACATATTAGAATATTAGAATAACCAATTATATCGTAGTAACTAATGTTTTTATCTTCGTATATATATGCTTGTTTAAACAATTAAAATCAGAGTTGTTTCACAGTTGCATTGGTGTCGGTCTCAGTTATTCACTGTGAGATAGCTCTCCTGGATCCAGTATTTACAAGTCAAACCAAGACGGTCGCATTAAGGGACAGAGGGTATTTCCTTACAAAAGCCCTGCACTGATAGGATGCTGAGTGATGTGTCAGCCAATCAGTGCAGGGCTTTTACACAGCATGGTCACTGTGTGTGACTGCAGGGATGTGAGGGAAGCTCCACGTGGGACAATGAAGCAGCTCTGAAGGAATCCTTTCAGGCTGTCACCTTGTGGGAGATGCAGAGCAGGTCTATTCCCACTCAGGTAAGCTCTCGATATGGTGGAGAGATGGGAGGGTTGGGGTCATTGATTTACATCCACCTTTGTGTATTTAAGCAATATATATTGTTGGTTTGAGGTTCCTTATTACAGGACTGCTAAACAGCATGGGAATGATTTATGTTACATGTGTATATTTATATGTAACATAAATCATTCCCATGCTGTTTAGCAGTCCTGTAATAAGGAACCTCAAACCTACAATATATAGCTTAACCCCTTAAGGACAGAGCCTTTGAAACATTTTTGTCCTTTCTGGACAATGGCTATTTTAACATTTCTGTGCTGTTTGTGTTTAGCAGTAATTTTCTTCTTCGTCATTTGATGTACCCACACATATTATATATTGTTTTTATCGGGACAAAAAGGGCTTTCTATGGATGCCATATTTTTGATCATATCTTATCAAATTATTAAAAAAAAAAAAAAAAATATGGTAAAAAAAAAATAATACACAAATTTCTTTGTTTTTATTTGAAACAACTTCTCCTCATCGACAAAAGCGAACGAAAAAACATGCTAAATAGATTCTACTATTTCTCCTGAGTACAGGGATACCACCCATGCATAGGTTTGTTGGGTTGTTTGGGGGCTAAAATGCCAAATTTGTGAGGTGCAGTTTTTTGTTTTCCAACTTGAAATTTTTACATGCAGACAGCCTGCACCCATGTCCCATTTGGGACATATTTGAAACCAGCCAGTGTATTTTACCCCATCAACCCATATATTTTTTAAAAGTAGACACCCTAGGCTATCTCAAATGGTGGTATTTTAACACTTTCCATGCACTAATTCTACCACCAGCCTTTGTCAAAGTTTGTGGTAGTAATTTTTTTGTGTTTTTTTTTCACAAACCTTGTACTTCAGACATAAATTTACAGATTTTGGTATGTGTCACTGCCAAATAACACCCCAATAAGTGTTCAGCAACATCTCTTGAGTACAGGGATACCCCCCATGCATAGGTTTGTTTGATTGTTTGGGGTGTAAAAGGCCAAATTTGGGAGGTGAAGTTTTTGGTTTTCCAATTTGAAATTTTCACATGCAGACAGCCTGCACCCATGTCCCATTTGGGACATATTTGAAACCAGCCAGTGTATTTTACCCCATCAACCCATATATTTTTTAAAAGTAGACACCCTACGCTATTTCAAATGGTGGTATTTTAACACTTTCCATGCACTAATTCTACCACCAGCCTTTGTCAAAGTTTGTGGTAGTAATTTTTGTGTGTTTTTTTTTCACAAATATTGTATTTTAGACATAAATTCACAGATTTTGGTATGTGTCACTGCCAAACAATAACCCAATATGTGTTCAACAACATCTCCTGAGTACAGGGATACCACCCATGCATAGGTTTGTTGGGTTGTTTGGGGGCTAAAAGGGCCACATTGTGAAGGTGCGCATTTTCAACTTGGAATATTGACGTGTAGCCAGCCTGAGCCCATCTTTCATTTGGGACTTTTTTTTAAAGTAGGACAGTGTATTTTACCCCAAAAAGTATATATTTTGTAAAAGTAGACACCCTAGGCTATTTTAAATGGTGTTATTTTAACACTTTCCATGCACCAATTCTACCACCAGCCTTTGTCAAAGTTTGTGGTAGTCATTTTATTGTGTATTTTTTCCCACATACATTGTACTTTAGACACAAATTCACATATTTCGGTATGTGTCACTGACAAACAATACCACAATATATGTTCAGCAACATCTCCCGAGCACAGGGATACCACCCATGCATAGCTTTGTCAGCTTTGTTGGGTGTTGAAAGGCTACATTTGAGAGGTGCGCTTTTTGATTTTCAAACTTGGAATTTGAACATGTAGAGCAAGGAAGGGGTTAATAGCTCTTATAAGAGCCTTTGTAGTACTGTACAAAAAAATTAACCCCTAAAAATACACAGACAAGAAAAAATGTTCTGCTGTGCAGTGATCAGTGGCAGGGAAGGGGTTAATACACTACACTATACAAAGGGTATGGCTTTTATAAAAGCCCTTGGGACTCACAATTTTTTAACATTTTATTTAATTTATTACAATTAAAAAATTATGTTATACAGATCTGTCTCTTTCCCTCACTAAAACTCAAGTGAGGAGAGGGAGGCAGATCCATATGGGTCAGAACAATATTTACGAACCAGACGAATGGTGATGCTCATCTGAGAAATCACCAAACCACCTTTGCCACTGATCGGCTGTTACTGATCGCTATACACGCGTTCAGACAGCTTCAAAAGGAATACACGTAATCCCCTAGTGGGTATAACTAACCCCTAGCGAGTCTGACAAAAAAAATGCTGATAGCAAAAAAAAATCCTTCTGCGACTAGATTGCTCCATATGCGCTGCTTAGGCAGTGACCATATGCACTGCTTAGGCAGTGACCATATGTGCTGCTTAGGAAGTGATATACGGCAAGGAAGGGGTTAATAGCTCTTAAAAGAGCCTTTGATATACTGTAATAAATCAAAGTAAAAAAAAATAACCCCTAAAAAAATGCACAGACAGCAAAAAATGTGCTGCTGTGTAAGATCACTGCGTACACAGCGATCAATTGCAGGAAAGGGGTTAAATACTGGAAACGGCTTTTATAAAAGCCTTTGGGTCTCAATTCAATTAAATATATTATAATTAAAAACTTACATTATACAGCTCTGTCTCCCTCCCTCACTAAAACTCAAGTGAGAGGGAGGCAGATCTACACGGGTCAGATCAAATATTTACAAATATTGATCTAACCAGACGAATGGTGATGCTCATCTAAGCAAACGCCAACCCGCCTTTGTCACTTATCAGCTGTTACTGATCGCTATACATGCGGTCAGACAGCTAAAAAAAAAATTTTTACGTTAAAACGTAGTCCCCTAGCGGGTATAATTAACACGTGACGGGTGTAATAAAAAGTTTAAAAAAAATTAAAAATGCTTCTGCAGCAAGATTGCTGCATTTGCGTCAGATCGCTGCTTAGGCAGTGATCTACAGCAAGAAAGGGGTTAATCTCTCTTAAAAGAGCTTTTTTTTATACTGTAATGAATTACAGTAAAAAAAAAATGAACCCCTAAAAAATGCACAGACAGCAAAAAATGTGCTGCTGTGTATGATCACTGCGTACACAGCGATCAATGGCAGGGAAGGGGTTAAATGGCTTTTATAAAAGCCCTTGGTGTTTAAAATTGTATTAAATATTTTTTTTATTATTTTATTTTATTTTTTACTTTATCTGATCTGTCTCTCTCCAGGAGAGGCAGATCAATACTTGTCAAAGGCAATATTTACTAATATTGCCTTTGACAGTATGATAAGTGCTCATCAGAGCACTTACCATACATGCCTGCACACAGATCACATAGATCTGTTGTGCCGGCATTGATTGGCTCCCCCTAGAGCATCGGAAGTGAAATACTTTCACTTCCGATGCTCTTGCCATTAGAAGGGAAGCGCTTCTACTGAGCCGATGGGGTCGCTCAGGAGAGCGACCACCATCGGCTCTGGGGAGCATCAAGGTGTTACTAAGTGCCTCGCTAGCGAGGCACTTTAGAAACACCGCAGTTGCTTAGAAAGCGAACGATCGTTCGCTTTCTAAGCACATGTGTGCAGCCGGCGCAGCCATTTTTAAATGGCTGCTACGATCACTCCGTGGAGTGATCGTAGCGCGCCCCTGCACATTTGGGGGGTGTTGCACAATGCCTCTACCTATGCTGGTCACTTTCTTTACTCAGTTTAGTGCATGACGTGCCAGGCACGTCACCTGTCGGCAAGTCATCTGTCGTTAAGGGGTTAAATACACAAAGGTGGATGTAAATAAGTGATTTATGATATATATATATATATATATATATATATATATAATCATAAATCATTATGCTATATATAGCATAATGACTGACTGGATGTCTGTGAGGTGTGTGTATGTAACTTTCTGTGTATGGATGTGATTCTGTATGTGAGGTTTGTGTATGTGATTGTCTCTGTGTATGTATGCTTTTGTGATGAGCCATTGTCTGGCTCCTAAAATTTTTTGCTGGCTCCTAAAACTAAATTAAATTTGTCAAGCCCTGATATATATCATAAATCATTTCTATCCTGTTTAGCAGTCCTGTAATAAATAATGTCACACGTGTGTGTGTGAAATTTTTTTTTATTACAGGACTGCTAAGCAGCATAGGAAGGATTTATGTTTATATCAGGGTTTGAAAATGTTTATTTAGTTTTAGGAGCCAGCAAAAAAAAAGTAGGAGCCTGACAATGTCACATCACGAAAGCATACATACAATGAGACATTCACATTCACATACAGAATCACATACATACACAGAAAGTCACATACACACACCTCACAGACATCCAGTCAGTTACACACACACACCAGTCAGCAAGTTGAAGAAAAAAGTAATTCCTTAATGTGTCCCACATTACAAAGCAAAAAATGTAATTTAGTTTTAGGAGCCAGCAAAAAAAATTAGGAGCCAGACAATGGCACATCAGGAAAGCATACATACACAGAGACATTCACACACACACAACACATACACAGCCAGTTACAAACACACACACACCACTTACACAGCCAGTTACATACATACACACACACACACACACACCACTTACACAGCCAGTTACATACATACACACACACACCCCACTTACACAGCCAGTTACATACATACACACACACAACACTTACACAGCCAGTTACATACATACACACACACACACCCCACTTACACAGCCAGTTACATACATACACACATACAAACACACATCACTTACACAGCGAGTTACATACATACACACACCCCACTAACACAGCCAGTTACATACATACACACACACACACACACACCCCACTTACACAGCCAGTTACATACATACACACCCACAACACTTACACAGCCAGTTACATACATACACACACCCCACTTACACAGCCAGTTACATACATACACACACACACAAACACACACCACTTACACAGCCAGTTACATACATACACACACACACAACACTTACACAGCCAGTTACATACATACACACACACAACACTTACACAGCCAGTTACATACATACACACACACACACCCCACTTACACAGCCAGTTACATACATACACACACACACAAACACACCCCACTTACACAGCCAGTTACATACATACACACACACACCCCACTTACACAGCCAGTTACATACATACACACACAACACTTACACAGCCAGTTACATACATACACACACACACACCCCACTTACACAGCCAGTTACATACATACACACACACAACACTTACACAGCCAGTTACATACATACACACACACACACCCCACTTACACAGCCAGTTACATACATACACACACACACAAACACACACCACTTACACAGCCAGTTACATACATACACACACCCCACTTACACAGCCAGTTACATACATACACACACACACAACACTTACACAGCCAGTTACATACATACACATACACACACACCCCACTTACACAGCCAGTTACATACATACACACACACAACACTTACACAGCCAGTTACATACATACACACACACAACACTTACACAGCCAGTTACATAAAAACACAACACATACACAGCCAGTTACATACATATACACACACAACATATACACAGCCAGTTACATACATATACACAAACACACACACACACAGCCAGTTACATATATACACACAAGCACACACAGCCAGTTACATATATACACTCAAGCACACACAGCCAGTTACATACATAAACACACACAGCCAGTTACATGCCAGTATATGTATATAACTAGTTGCATTTATGCCAGGGCTTGACAAACTTAACTGAGTTTTAGGAGACAGTAAATAAATCTAGGAGCCAGTCAACAGCACATACACACAATCACATGCAGTCACATACATACAGACACACACTCATACATACACCAGTCTGTCACATACACTCGTACATGCATACATAGTCTGTCACATACACTCATCCATACAGTCTGTCACACACACTCATACAGTGTCAGATACACACTCATACATACAGTCTGTCACAGAGACACACTCATACATACATACCTACAGTCTGTCACAGACACACACTCATACAGTCTGTCACAGACACACACTCATACATACATACATACAGTCTGTCACAGACACACACACATACATACAGTCTGTCACAGACACAGACTCATACATCCAGTCTGTCACATAGACACAGACTCATACATACAGTCGGTAACATAGACACATACATTCATAGAGTCAGTCACATAGACATACACACCCATACAGTCTGTCACATAGATAAATACATACATACATACAATCTGTCACATAGACACACACACTCATACATAGTCTCACACATACATAGTCTATCACATACACTCATACATACATAGTCTGTCACACACATACGTACAGTCTGTCACATACATACAGTCTGTCACATACACTCATACAAGTGTTTTTTTTTTATCTTAAAATAAAAATAAAAAAAATGTTGATCAATATGTCCCCCCTCCCTGCTGCTATATCTCATTGCAGGGAAGGGGGCATTTCCGTTCCGCACAGACCATCACTACTTATTAATTATCATTAACCATCATTTGTCTGGGTTGCCAGGGTTAATTTCTCCATCATTTGCCAGGGTTAATTTCTCCATAATATGTCAGGGTTATTTATCCATCATTTGCCAGGGTTAATTTCCCCACCATTTGCCAGGGTTAATTTCCCCACCATTTGCCAGGGTTAATTTATCCATCATTTGCCAGGGTTAATTTATCCATCATTTGCCAGGGTTAATTTCCCCACCATTTGCCAGGGTTAATTTATACATCATTTGCAAGGGTTAATTTATACATCATTTGCCAGGGTTAATTCATACATCATTTGCCAGGGTTAATTCATACATCATTTGCCAGGGTTAAATCATACATAATTTGCCAGGGTTAATTTTACATCATTTGCCAGGATTAATTCATCTATCATTTGCCAGGGTTCATTTATCCATCATTTGCCAGGGTTATTCTGCCCATTAATGTCACCCTCCCTCCATCCTTCCCCAGTACTCACCTGTCAGCATAATATAACTCCACCTTATTGTCACAGTGTAGATTATATCACCAAGTTCCCACAAACATTACCAGCATCCTTGGTATACAACAGATACATTCAAAGCACAACATCTACATCAGGCATATGGATATTATCACCTTTACGTGAAATATAGTAAGACCTGGTGCAGATCTGCTTCAGTCAGAGAGCTGTGTGTACACCATAAAACATACATTAGTATGAACCTACCACTTCTGCTGGAAGGCCATTCAATGTATCCACTACCCTATCAGTCAAGTAATACTTTCATTAGTCCCTGGCCTTATCTTATATCTAGGATAGCCTTATACCTATCATATGCATGCTTAAACTCCTTCACTGTATTAACCTCTACCACTTCTACTGGAAGACTATTCCATACATCCACTACCCTCTCAGTAAAGTAATACTTTAATTAGTCCCTGGCCTTATCTTATATCTAGGATAGCCTTATACCTGTCCCACGCATGCTTAAACTCCTTCGCTGTATTAACCTCTACCACTTCTACTGAAAGGCTATTCCATGCACCCACCACCCTCGCAGCAAAAAAAATTACGTTTATAATCACAAAACAAAACCTGTAAAATATTAAATATTTCCAGCCTTTTCAAAAGCTTGAGGTAGACCCCAAATATATGTATATAACTAGTTGCATTTATGCCAGGGCTTGACAAACTTAACTGAGTTTTAGGAGACAGTAAATAAATCTAGGAGCCAGACAACAGCACATACACACAATCACATGCAGTCACATACAGACACACACTCATACATACAACAGTCTGTCACATACACTCGTACATGCATACATAGTCTGTCACATACACTCATCCATACAGTCTGTCACACACACTCATACAGTGTCAGATACACACTCATACATACAGTCTGTCACAGAGACACACTCATACATACATACCTACAGTCTGTCACAGACACACACTCATACAGTCTGTCACAGACACACACTCATACATACATACATACATACAGTCTGTCACAGACACACACACATACATACAGTCTGTCACAGACACACACTCATACATCCAGTCTGTCACATAGACACACACTCATACATAAAGTCGGTAACATAGACACATACATTCATAGAGTCAGTCACATAGACATACACACCCATACAGTCTGTCACATAGATAAATACATACATACATACAATCTGTCACATAGACACACACACTCATACATAGTCTCACACATACATAGTCTATCACATACACTCATACATACATAGTGTGTCACACACATACGTACAGTCTGTCACATACATACAGTCTGTCACATACACTCATACTTACATACAGTTTGTCACATACACTCATACAAGTGTTTTTTTTTATCTTAAAATAAAAATAAAAAAAATGTTGATCAATATGTCCCCCCTCCCTGCTGCTATATCTCATTGCAGGGAAGGGGGCATTTCTGTTCCGCACAGACCATCACTACTTAATTAATTATCATTAACCATCATTTGTCAGGGTTGCCAGGGTTAATTTCTCCATCATTTGCCAGGGTTAATTTCTCCATAATATGTCAGGGTTATTTATCCATCATTTGCCAGGGTTAATTTCCCCACCATTTGCCAGGGTTAATTTCCCCACCATTTGCCAGGGTTAATTTATCCATCATTTGCCAGGGTTAATTTATCCATCATTTGCCAGGGTTAATTTCCCCACCATTTGCCAGGGTTAATTTATACATCATTTGCAAGGGTTAATTTATACATCATTTGCCAGGGTTAATTCATACATAATTTGCCAGGGTTAAATCATATATCATTTGCCAGGGTTCATTTATCCATCATTTGCCAGGGTTAATTTCCCCACCATTTGCCAGGGTTAATTTCCCCACCATTTGCCAGGGTTAATTTATCCATCATTTGCCAGGGTTAATTTATCCATCATTTGCCAGGGTTAATTTCCCCACCATTTGCCAGGGTTAATTTATACATCATTTGCAAGGGTTAATTTATACATCATTTGCCAGGGTTAATTCATCCATCATTTGCCAGGGTTAATTCATACATCATTTGCCAGGGTTAAATCATCTATCATTTGCCAGGGTTCATTTATCCATCATTTGCCAGGGTTAATTTCCCCACCATTTGCCAGGGTTCATTTATACATCATTTGCAAGGGTTAATTTATACATCATTTGCCAGGGTTAATTCATACATAATTTGCCAGGGTTAATTTTACATCATTTGCCAGGATTAATTCATCCATCATTTGCCAGGGTTCATTTATCCATCATTTGCCAGGGTTATTGTGCCCATTAATGTCACCCTCCCTCCATCCTTCCCCAGTACTCACCTGTTGGTGATATTTATATAAAAATACATGGAGGTCCTACCTTGTGCAGCCTGTTCCTGGGTGGGAGGGAAGTGGCAGGTCATGGAGGAGGAGGGGAAGCTGAGCTTTCGTTTTCTGCAGCCCCTGGAGCAGAGAGCAGACTCTCCACAGCAGCACAGCATCCCTCGTGGTCTGTGCTGCGAGGGAGGACACAGCCATGTTCCTGCCGGTCACATGGGTTGGGGGCGGGGTTATCATTTCTTATACCCGCAGTCCCTTCCCTAATAGTGACAGAGCAGGAAACGCAGCAGCCTGAAGGGAGAGCAGGGCAAGCTTCACAGACTCGGGGCTAAAACATACTTTAGCCCCAGAGTCTCCATTCGGGGCTATGGTCAGGAGACTCGGGGATCCAGCCCCAGTATCCCCGCCCTAACGACGCCTCTGGTTACATTGTACATTGCTTAAAGTTTGACATTCCCATTTCAGTGCCAAGTCTCTCTTTATTTAGTAGATCCTTTTTTCCCATTATTTATATACAGGCTGAGTATCCCTTATTCAGAAATCCATTATCCAAACATTTTTTAGGATTTTGCCACAAGTTGTAAATTACACACAAACCTGTCTGACTGACATATCCAGAGGTCGCAATTTTTTTATTTTATTAGGACCCTGATCAGGTATCTGCAATTATGTCCCTGGCAAGATCTTGTGATCTTGTGATCAAACACCATGTGTCACTAAGGAGTTAATTACTGTATAAATAATGTATACTATTAACTGTGCATAATCAAACTGATGTAATTAAGGCATTTATCACTAAATAATAACAAGAGCAAAATGTATTTTACATATACTGTCCTGATATTTTACTGTACATGAGCTGTGTACATTTTAGATTATTATAAACCACAAGAAAACATTTATTACATTATCGGTCTGAATTAGGATTATTATAACAAAATGTGACAAGGACATTTGTGATCTCCCAAACAACCTAAACTATTGATAAGGCCTACTAAATAAAGACAGAATTGCAGGGAACTGGAGACAGGAATTTCACACTTAAGGCCAAAGTAGCTGAGTTGGAAAAATTCTCCCATTTAGCTGCATTGGAGAATTGTTTTCCAATTTGGTTACATTGGCCTAAAGTTTGAAATTCCCATATCAATTCCCTGCAAGTCTGTCCTTATTGAGTAGAATCTTATATGTTTTCTGTTACTAATATAATAGTTCACTGTATATTTCTAGATCATATACTGTGTCCATCATTATAATCAGGTCCATTAGTAATTGTCAGGCAGTAAAAGGCACATATAAAACATAAGACATTAGTTGTGATAAGAAAGGACTGTTTATCTTACATTTTCCTTGTCTCTTTCCATTGCCAGCTGCAGGACAGATCCAGTCATGTAGTGAAGATGGATCTTCAGTAATCGCTGGTCTGTACCACAAGCCACAAGGGCAATGGTGAGATGTGAGCCAGTGGTAAGTGGAAGTATGTTTAGTATCAGTTGAATCACGGATGTTTGCTGCTTGATAGAAATGTTAGTGTCTAAAGGTGATGGAGAGCACTGAGTGCAGACAGGTTCATGTACCGCGTGAGGATGGAAAGCTACCTTTATACAAGCCTGAAGGAGAAGGTGTGTTGTGTCCAGAAACCTATGGACCAGGAACTCAGAGAGTTTATCTTTGAATTTCCCAGTGTTCTAAACAGTGTTCTAAACAGTTAGGCCCAGTGTTGGCTGTTACATAAGACATCTGCAATGCAATGCAGCACGTTCACAAGGCTTTAAGGGCCACTACCACTTACATAAGATGTAACTAGATTACCTGTGAATTTATAACAAACACATATATAAGACATATGTCATTGTTTCTTTCCTCTATGTTTAAATAAATTGCATATAAACGTAAAAATAAAATTAGGTCTCACTTTACAACTGTGGCCAGAGCCTGCATGATGGTGTAATAAGATACACCTCTGCTCTCTTACTGCCTCCTGTGTATCACTAGTGGGCAGGACTAGGTGGCTGTATACAACTTTTTTTGTACCTGATCAAAACAGGATCATAACCCCTCCCCCTTGTATTGTAAATGTTACATTACCAACCCATCCAATGAAAGTCTATGATCAGAATTCTGACTTATAGACTGGATTCGGTGTCCCCAGTTCCAAGTGAGATACTAGTGCTGTAAAGTGACTGGGGGGGGGGGGGTGGTTGCACCCCAAAACACTCTATTTAACAAAACTAAGGTCCCTAGGGTGGTTCCCTCCCCCTGCATCCATAGTATCCCGGCACCTGCTTTTAAACCTGATGCTGATCACCAGCAGGCTGTTAGCTTGGTGGGCATGACCGCTATTATGACCTCCTTCATACTGCTCAGAGTTTAGTGGAGGGGCCTTCCCTGTCCATCCATATGAACTCAGTAACTTTCTTTCTTAATTATTTGATTGGCAAGGACAACCCTGCCCGCTGTGACAGAGAAAAACAATAGTACCGAAACATGAAAACATAACACACTCAAGAAAAGAGTGAGTGCAGGAAATTCACTGTGTCCATTACTAAAAGGGCTTCTGTAGGGGGGAAGGGGCCGCCCTATATAGAACAGGCATACCCAGCCACTCCCCCCAAACAGTCAATCACTCAAACACTCACACCCCCTCATACATACATGGTTCCCTGCCACCATGCATAGGCCTGTCTCCCAGGTAACTGATTACTGACTTATTATTAATACTCTTAAATGTATCTACTGTCAAATCCTCCTGTTAATTTTAAACAGGAACAGAATGTTCAGGACATTTTGTGCCCTACTGATCCTGTAAAATGTTACCAGCTCTCACAAACATATGGCAGACTTAGATGTTACATATGTATGGGCTGTGTCAATAGTCATAGTCAATAGTCATATGACTGATAGTTTCACTCACCCAAATTCTGTAAGCCTTTGGGGCCTAAGTCCAAACATTCATAATTAAAAATAGATATGCGAGCAATAATAAAAATGAATACACATATCAGGTTATATGCAACACTGTAAAATAACACCAATGTGTTGCATATGACCTGATATCTGTATTCACATCTATATTCAAGCATATTATTTTTTCCTGTTTTGCACGAATAATTCACAGACCTTGTTGATATTGTGTGTGTATTTCATGTGTTGTATCACATGCTATCATAGAGTCTATTTTTTTTATCTTATACCGATATTCAAGTGTCCAGACACTAAGCACCCGACTTTTCTTCCCTTTTTTTGCACTTTCACGCAGTTTTTTGAAGCTGTCTGTTCTTTGAGTTAGGCTGCTGGCTATAGTGGACACCCAGTACATTTTATAGTTTTATATATTACATCTGATAGCACTACTTTTGCTCGTCCTTCCCCTTTTTTCCTTTTACTATATAATACAAAATACAAACATTGATGCAGCCAGCATTCCCCAGAATGCTGCATGCTTCCTGTGTTGCAAAACCCATCACAATATGAGAATTGAATTGCTATCAGACAGATGGCCATGGAGATGCCGGGAATGTAAATAATCCATAAAATCTCTTATTCGCCACCTTCTTTTAGAGAATGTATAAAGTACAGCGGAAAAGGCTGAAGGGGAGAAGCACAAAAGGGGATGAGGAAGTGATAAGAGGACAGAGAAAAGAGGGAGAAAATATAACTTCATTGTACACTCAGTATAAGACCCCTGAGGAGTTGCAGTTTTTTACAACATAACTAATAAAAAATCCCTTCAAATTGATACACTCTGTTCAAGTCCATTTGGGTTTTACCATAACGTTTCCTTACTACCTCCCTTCTCCTCACATTATACCTTTTAAACTTATGCTACTTAGTTTATAGGAGGGGAGGCAGAAGGCAGAAAAGGGAAAAAGTAGTAATAACAATAATACAGTTTACATACTACCGTATATACTCGAGTATAAGCCGACCCGAATATAAGCCGACGCACCTAATTTTACCACAAAGAACTGGGAAAAAATATTGACTCGAGTATAAGTCTAGGGTGGGAAATGAGGCAGCTACTGGTAAATATTAAAAGAGCACTGGAGGACCTCCTGGTCAGATAAACCAAACATAAAGTAATCCCTCCGATTTCAGCCTGTTGAAATAACAAAGTGGAGCTTCCCTCAACGCCAGGCCATCCAGCCCGTACAATAGGAAAAAAAAAAAGGAAGCAAAAACGGTTTGCGGAAGGAGCTCACAATCAAGGCAGGTATGTGAAAATAAGCCAGAGTTTAATGCTTCAGTAAAACAGGCTAGTACAAAAAAGGAAATGAACCACACAGTGAGAAAACTTTTTTTTTTTTTTTTTTTTCTACTGGTAAATATTGCCCCGAATCTGCCATTTTATATTCCAGGATATTTCCCCCAATATGTCATTTAATATGCCAGGATATTGCCCCCAATATGCCATTTAATATTCCAGGATATTGCCCCCAATATGCCATTTAATATTCCAGGATTTTGCCCCCAATATGCCATTTAATATGCCAGGATTTTGCCCCCAATATGCCATTTTAATATGCCAGGATATTGCCCCTTAGTATGCTCGTTATGCCACCCTCCTCCCCCCCCTTCCCCAGACCCCAGTACTTACCTCGTTCCTGCTCCGTCTCCCGGTGCTCTGAAGGTGCGTGGATGTGAGGGAAGCGTTGTGAGCTCCCCTCCATCCGCGCGGAACAATAAAGTTTGTTTTAAAAAAACACACTTTGTTGACCGCGCGGCTGGAGGGGAGCGCACAACGCTTCCCTCACAGCCATCGACCTTCAGAGCACCGGGAGACGGAGCAGCAAAGAGGTAAGTTTTAGATTTTTTTTTTTTCCCAGACACCAACTCGAGTATAAGCCGAGGGGGGCATTTTTCAGCACAAAAAAATGTGCTGAAAAACTTGGCTTATACTCGAGTATATATACGGTAATAATACTTTATATCTACTCCATATCCCCATAATAGAGAGTAGTGGATGTATGGAATAGTCTTCCAGAGGAAGTGGTAGAGGTAAACACAGTCAAGGATTTTAAGCATGCGTGAGATAGGCACAAAGCTATCCTAGATATAAGATAGGAACTGGGGACTTATAAAATTATTTAGAAAATTGGGCAGACTAGATAGACCGAATGATTCTTATCTGCTGACACATTCTATGTTTTTATGTTTCTATAAACCGTGCCTCAATGTTACACCTAATGTGGTAACCAATTGGTACTGTTCTTTCTCTCCATACACTATATAGGAGTAGTTCAGCTTGGTACTTCTTTATTGGTCTGTTTAATTTTAACCTTATCTCATCTTTGCTGTACCCCCTCTCCTCATAGTGAATCATTCAGACTCATAATGTCTACTTTATAAGAGGAAAAGAGAGAAGAAGAGAAAAATAGAAGGAGTTAAGAAGAAAAATTTACTCTACTAAACCTTAGTTTGCGTAACCGATTTCTTGTGAGTTTACCCTAATTTCAAGCATGGTAAAAAAAGAAAACCATTATTGTCCCTATATTTATACTATTTATCTCTTGTGGAATATATTTATTAGTGATAGTGCTGTCTGCTTGTAAGTAATCTACTTAGTATCCACTTTTTTTTAATTCTTTATTTTCATTTTCAATAAATGTTAACAAGATCTATAAAGTGACAAAACAGGCACAATATAAGTAGATTAGAAAATGTAATATCAATGCAGAATCATGCAGGGGTTTAGGGGGAGTAAGGAGAAGGATGAAAAGGAAGAAGAGGAGGGAGTCACAGGTAAAAGTAGAGGTGGCAGACTGCAGGGTTACCTCTGTCAGGGTAAATAACCGGGCACTGTGAGAAGGAATTAGAGAAACGAAAGACCTTGGACTGAAGGGATTTTCCCTCTCATCTTTGGGCCATCTTTGGGTGTCTTCCACAGGATGCACCCTGTTCAGTGACTGCTAAAGGGAAAACTCTTCATCTCATCCTATCAGCAACAGGGAGAAAAGATATTTTATCCCAATGGATCCACTCTACCTCACCCACCCTGGAGATGGATATCGCTTCCAATACATTTTTAGGATGGATTACAATTCATAGAGAAACAAAAGCTAAAAGTGTTTTTACACAATAGTTGGCCTATATTAATACTCTTGATCATATAACACAGAACACATTGATGCAGACATTTCAATATACAGAATGGTTTTCATCACAGGTTCTGAAAGGCCATCATGCTCTTACTAATATAGCAACCCCTAACTAAACTTACTATTCCACATGGTAATATAACATTATAGATGATACATAATTCTTATTGTATTGAATATATATGTCAATCTTACATACAAACACAAGGAAATTGTCTACTTTGTGATGTATAATGTTGAACGGTGATGTGTGAGTCAATTGCATTAAAATTGTAAGATTGCTGTATCTTATTTGTATTTTACATGCCATATTGTGTGCTACTTGTTAATGTCATCCTATTACTGCACAATATCTTTCCTTCCAAGATTATTAAAAAAAAAAAAAAAAAAAAGATTGAATGTAAATACTCCAAAATTCTCTTGGGTATCCACAGACCCGGAGCTAAAAGGTAATAACAATAATGTGAATTAGGGAGTGGGCATACTAAGCGGCATAGACTTAATATCAACTCAACATACAGATAAACAAAGCCAATGGAGCATAAATGTTGTACAAAGCAATAGGTGCAAAGCAACAGAGACCTCCCCATTTGAATGAGCCATCATTATACTACAAAAAAAGGCTGATGCACTTAGTGACCACAACTTTCTTTTTGTAATAAAAGTGCATGCAAATGGGGCAGTTTTTCCTTTAAAAAAAGACTGCTGGTGTGTTTATGTATGTGACTGACTGCCTGTGTGACTGTATCTGTGTGTTTATTTGTGTATGTGTGTGCATGTGACTGACTGCATGTGTGACTGTATATGTATTTGTATGTGACTGACTGCATGTGTGTGTGTATGTATATGTGACTGACTGCATGTGTGACTGTATATGTGTGTGTGTATGTGGCTGACTGCATGTGTGAATGTATATGTGTGTGTGTATGTGACTGACTGCATGTGTGACTGTATATGTGTGTGTGTGAGTGTGTGTATGTGACTGACTGTATGTGTGACTGTATATGTTTGTGTGTGTACGTGACTGACTGCATATGTGACTGTATGTGTGTGTGTATATGTGACTGACTGCATGTGTTACTGTATATGTGTGTATGTGACTGACTGCATGTGTGACTGTATGTGTATGTGACTGACTGCATGTGTGACTGAATATGTGTGTGTGTATGTGACTGACTGCATGTGTGACTGTATATGTGTGTGTGAGTGTGTGCATGTGACTGACTGTATGTGTGACTGTATATGTTTGTGTGTGTGTATGTGACTGACTGCATGTGTGACTGTATATGTATTTGTATGTGACTGACTGCATGTGTGTGTGTATGTATATGTGACTGACTGCATGTGTGACTGTATATGTGTGTGTGTATGTGGCTGACTGCATGTGTGAATGTATATGTGTGTGTGTATGTGACTGACTGCATGTGTGACTGTATATGTGTGTGTGTGAGTGTGTGTATGTGACTGACTGTATGTGTGACTGTATATGTTTGTGTGTGTACGTGACTGACTGCATATGTGACTGTATGTGTGTGTGTGTATGTGACTGACTGCATGTGTTACTGTATATGTGTGTATGTGACTGACTGCATGTGTGACTGTATGTGTATGTGACTGACTGCATGTGTGACTGAATATGTGTGTGTGTATGTGACTGACTGCATGTGTGACTGTATATGTGTGTGTGAGTGTGTGCATGTGACTGACTGTATGTGTGACTGTATATGTTTGTGTGTGTGTATGTGACTGACTGCATATGTGACTGTATGTGTGTCTGTGTGCGTGTATGTGACTGACTGCACGTGTGACTGTATATGTGTGTGTGTATGTGACTGACTACATGTGTTACTGTTTATGTATGTGACTGAATGCATATGTGTGTGGGTGTGTATGTGTGTGCGACTGACTATGTGTGTATGTGACTAACTGCATGTGTGTATGTGTATGTGACTGACTGCATGTGTGACTGTATATGTGTGACTGTATATGTGTGTATATGTTACTGACTGCATGTGTGACTGTATATGTGTGTGTATGTGACTGACTGCATGTGTGTGACTGTGCATAGTTGTATATAACTGTGTGTGATTATGTGACTGTACTTAATTAATTATGTGCATGCATAGATAATAAACTATACACATTGGGGGGCATGTATAAATAAGTCACATTCGCAGAATGCAGCAAATACTGGTGCAATCGGTGTGTGCGCCAATGTATAAAGCAGACTCATGGTAGTCTGGGTTAACTACATTGAATGCGTAGATTTGAGTTGTGTCAGCGCTCGTTGAGCTGGCGAAATCTATCTATGAAAAGTAAGGCACTGTAAAGCACCTGATTTGTGTCGGGGAACCTGCGCCATAGACAGTTTGATGGAGATTCCTCTCTCCCTCACTTCATGATATGGAAAGTTTATATTCTTATCACTGTTTGTACGTGAAGGACAATGAGTACAAAACGGTGAACAGTGGTGCACTCACAAAACACACTAATACACACAAACTTGCACTCACACTAATACACACTCACTAATACACATGCACAAGCATGCATTCACATGACGCTCCCTAATACACACTTACTGGGCATGCCCTGGATATGCCCTGGGGTAAGTCCTAGGTCTGCAATTAGGTTCTGGGGTAATGCCCTGGGGGTGCAAAGTGGGTGCTAAAGCAGGACTTGACAAATTGATCTGAGTTTTAGGAGCCAGCAAAAAAATCTAGGAGCCAGACAACGGCACATAAACACAAACACACGCAGTCACACACAGACACATAGCCTGTCACATATACATAAACAATAAAGGATCCTTTATTCTGATTTGAAGGACTAGGGGGAAAGTCCCCTCCGTGCACCCTCCACTTCACCCAGTGCGAAACCAGTTACACCTTGTTTTTCTACATATATATATACACACACACACACACACACATATATATATACATCCAGTCAGTCATATATGTACACACACACCTCCAGTCAGTCACATATATACACATGCAGGTCAGTCACATACATATACACACACACATCCAGTCAGTCACATACATATACACACATGCAGTCAGTCACATACATATACACACACATCCAGTCAGTCACATACATATACATACATATCCAGTCAGTCACATACATACACAAAACACACCCAGTCAGACACATATATACACACAAACACATCCAGGCACACACATATATACACACAAACACATCCAGGCACACACATATATACACACAAACACATCCAGGCACACACATATATACACACAAACACATCCAGGCACACACATACACAAGACAGCAGGTTTTGGGTTATTTTTAAAGAGGGAAAAAAAAAAAAGTTCACCTATCAATGTCCCCTGTTACACCTCAATGCTGGAAAGGGGGGCCGGTTTCCATTGCAGCCCGGTGGCACAGAGCAGCTTCCCTGCTATCCTCCCAGGTGATCAGGACTATATCGGTGCGCGAGGGGGCGGAACAGGAAGTCTGTGCAGCCGGTGCACTCACTCTGCTCCCTCGCGCACCTCTGCTGGAATCAAGAAAAAAAAAAACGATCCCATTGCCGAGGACACCACGCAGGGCTGGCGATACCCGGGCTCCAGGTCTGATTTCCTGGTCGCCGTGGCGACTAGCGACCTGGCGCCCGGGGTTTGTCGAGCCCTGTGCTAAAGTTTTAATTTAACCCCCCCTGCAAGCACCAAAAGTCATGTGTTGTTCCTGGCTACTGAACACAGCCAGGAACACTATGGCAGAAACACAATTAGTGTCTTAATAGACCCTGTGGGTCCCTGCCAAAAGATTGCGATACCTCCTGACGTCACTTGTGAAACCAAAGAGACATGTCCGAACAAGGAAGTTCCAGCACAGCCGCGATGAGCAGTTTAACGTTGGAAGTTCTATGCCGTCCTACAGTCTTTAAAGTACATTAAAATTAGGACGTCCTAGCGCTGGGACAGAAAAATAAATAGAACCATGTATTGGGGAAAGGGGGAGGTTGCACATGGATGGTACGTGGGAAGGGCTTCTATATATGTGGTGTGGGCACAAGGGGACGCCATGACCATCTATTGCCCGGGGCCCCATGAGTTGTCAGTCCACCCCTGGTATGACTCCATCAACCCTAAACCCTGGGGACACACCTTAGCAGCAGGCTTGAAATATTGGGTTTGATGAGATTTAATTTGCTGTATTAATAGATATTCTTTAAACAGGATATTAATATTCATTCTGGGTTACAGAGCACTTGTACATCACGTTCGTTAGCAAAAAAAGAGATACCTGGGAAACAAGCTGAAGGCCATGTATGAGTGAGAGGAATGACAGGTGGGAGTGTGTATGAATAACATAGCAAGTAACTGGCTAGGAGCAAGTGCCATTAAGCTCACTTGTCTACAGGCTTTCTAGATGGCTCCCGGGTGTCTCAGGATATAGCCCAGAGAAAATAGGACAGTGGGCTATATACTGAGACAGCCTGTCTAAGTGAGGCATTAATAGTAATACATTTAACAGATTAAGGGAAAGGGATCTTAATTGGGCTTAGGCATGGTTATCAGTAGGGGGAGGATAGGAGGAGAATAGTGTGTGTATGGGGGGGGGGGGGGGTAATCAGGCAAGGATATTTTAACTGAAATTTGTAGATTGAACTCAGTCTAATATTTAACTTTATGTTTCCCACCGTCCCATCCTGAGACAAGCACATTGTTGGGTGACCATAAGTGCCAAGAAGTCATCAACTTCGAAAATTAAAGCAGAAAACTTGCTTTTCCTGCAGCGGGATCCAGGGATGTCTCTGACTGCCAATTAATGGAGTCAAGAAGGAATTATTTCACCCACTTTGGAGAAGATTGGCCATGCTTCAATGGGTTTTTTTCCACCTTCTTCTGGATCTTTGCTAGCATTCCATAGGATACAGAGTGGTGGAGTGGGGGGTTCCACTTTGGGGTAATGCGGCACTCACTACTTCTGGGGATAGCAGAAAACACACTTCAGGTTCAGATGGGTGCTATTCGGCCACTGGTGGTGTGGTCAGGCCCAGGCAGAGGAAGCATAGCCAGTCGGTTGGTTATGGAACCGATTGTGTGGTCATGCCTGCCACTGGGGCATGTCTATAGCTACTGCAGATGCAAAGCATGTTGGGCCCAAGGCTATGTCTTGTGGAGTGACGGATCTATACAGCCTGGTTTTTATTCAAGGGTTGCATGGGGTAGCTAAATGTTAGATATTCTCCACCGGGAATCCGGTAAAGCGTAGGATCTTATTGATTGACAGGTGAAAGGTTGGGTATGGTGATATGTGAAAATGGACGAGGAGGCAAGGTAGCACTCTCAGGGGGGACTCTTGCTAAATAATATAGATTGAAGTTTAAGTTTGTCGAGCTAATAAAATGTTAATTAAGCATTGTATGTTATAAGAGTTAGTGATTGGCAAGGATAGGAATAGAAGGGTTATAATGTATTATGATTTAAGAACACATTAAAGGAGTTTTTTTTTGCAGGAACATAAAGCACCATCCGGCAGGAAGGGTTTAAAAAAACGGCATTGAGACAACAGTGATTCAATGACAGCTGGTAAAAATGAAATGGCAAAAATAAATCTTTATTCTTACAAGTCAATTGAACCCCACCAAAAAAGCACGGCTTAAATGTGCATTGACATAGCTGATATATGCACATTATAACCCTTTCAGTGCTGTAGGGAAACAAACAGTAATTCACCCCACCTCGCTTGTTTTAAAATAATTTGCCCTCCTGGGTGCTGCAACCTCTTGCGGGTCCTTTAAATTAAAAAAAAAAACAAAGAATGTGGCCTCTAGTTACCGAAGGCCAGTCACTAAAAACAAATAATTGGTGACCCCCACTAGGGCCACAGAGACGGCAAATCAGACACCTACGATTGTTTTTTAGAAATAGCAGTCCAACCAGGTAGGTTTTTTGCCGGCGTAGATGTTTAAAGAATAGGAGCACTATTTAATTTTTTATGAATGATGACAAGGGTGTCGCAAATCGTCACTGGAACCTGGATCCAGCTATATCCCCTTTGTGTGCCAGTAAGTCCTGGGTGAGCAATGTGGGTGATGAGGCATGTCTCGGGTGTGCAACGTTTAGGATGAGGGATGTTTTGGGTTTGCAATGTGGGGGCTGGAGCATGTCCTTGGTGTGCAATATGGGTGCTGGGGAATGTCCTGGATGTGCAATGTGGGGACTGGAACATATCCTGTGTGTTCAATTTGGGCACTGGGGCATGTCCTTGGGGTTCAATGTGGGGACTGGGCATATCCTGGATGTTCAACGTGGGTGATGAGGTATGCTCTGGGCAGGGGCGTTGCTAGGTCTCCAAAAGATCCAGAGCTGGAGCCCATGACAGTTTTGATAGAAGTGTAGTAAATAAGCTCACATGCTTAGGCGGCATACAGACTGATATATTTGGTGCCAATGAGCAATAGGTATATGTGGGTATATATCAGGGCTCAACAAATCCTGGGCACCAGGAAATTATACCTGGCGCCTGGTTATTGTTGTCCCTGCCTGGTGCCCTCACCGCTGGGATCATTTTATTTATTTATCCAGCGGAGCGCGAGGGAGCATTGTGTGCACTGGCTGCACAGTCCTCCTACATGGACTGCACTATAGTGCCTGAGCGCTAAGTTTGCTCAGCAGGTCTAGAAACAACAGCAGGGAACAGACCAGGCTAGAATGAGGTATAGCAGCCAGGAGGGGGACATATTGATAGATGCACTTTTTATATAGTAAACAGCAACAAAAGTGCTGACTTGTGCGTAAGTGTATGTGACTGACAATGTGTGTGTATGTGTGTGTGTGTGTGCGTATATGACTGACTGCATGTGTGACTGACTGTGTGTTTATGTGACTGACTGTGTGTGTGTGTGTGTGACTGACTGCATGTCTGCCTGTGACCCACTGTATGAGTGTGTGACTGAATGCATGTCTTACTGTGACTTTTTATATAGTAAACAGCAACAAAATTGCTGACTTGTGCGTAAGTTTATGTGACTGACAATGTGTGTGTATGTGTGTGTGTGCGTATATGACTGACTGCATGTGTGACTGACTGTGTGTTTATGTGACTGACTGTGTGTGTGTGTGTGTGACTGACTGCATGTCTGCCTGTGACCCACTGTATGAGTGTGTGACTGACTGCATGTCTGACTGTGACTGAATGTATGTGTGTATCTGTCTGTGACTGATTGTATGTGTGTGTCTGTATGTGACTGACTGTATGTGTGTCTGTTACTGACTATATGTGTGTGTGTGTCTGTGTGTGACTGACTGTATGTCTGCCTGTGACCAACTGTATGTGTGTGCCTGTCACCAACTGTATGTGTGTGCCTGTCTGTATGTGTGTGTGTGTGTCTGTCTGTGACTACCTCCACAGCAATAAAACTCACAGTAATGTGCAGTGTGTGAGTGTATCACAGTCTCAACAGCAATAAAACTCACAGTAATGTGCAGTGTGTGAGTGTATCACACACTCATGCTGCACATTACAGTACCACAATACACAATAAGACTCACAGCACACAAAAAAAACCATTAATTGAAGTTGCACTTATACACATAAATACACAGCCACAAATACACATACATACAGCCACATATACTCACACTTGCACTGTCCCACATACATACACAAACCCTTACACATAGACACACAATCCCACTTACACACACACACTTGTATGTGAGCAAATTCCCATGATTTCAAAATAACTGAGCATTGCATACGTTACATACACCATTTACCAGACTTTGAGAAAAAAGTTGACCAACAGTCTCATAATATGTCATAATATAGGGGATGTCACACAGACACCCACCCTTACACCCCCACATAGACAAACTTACACTCACACATTCTCTTACACACACACACACATCCAGACAACCTTACACACAGAGACCCTTATACACACAGATGGCCTTTCCCACACAGATATTCTGCCACGCAGACACGTGTGTAAACCTGCAACTCTCACACGCACATCATAAATATATTTTTTTTTTAATAAAAAGGGGTCAAAAACCTGGGGAAAATAGGCTGAGGTATGAAGGTATGCTCCTTCTACCAACCTCATAAAAAAGAGAGAAATGCAGGGAATTGAGATGAGATTTCTTTTTTTTTTTTTTTTATCTTTTTTTTTTAATTATAAACATACAAAAAAAGAATATATATATACACATTTGTAAGCGATATACATTCTACAACAAGAAGCAAAACAAACTTGGTGTTATCCACTCATGTTAAAGTATCCTTACGTCTAGTACATAGTTCTTAAACTTGTATCCAATTAAACTTGCGTACCATGTACCAATACATAATTAGGCTGGCACCAAGATAGAGACAAGACATAAATGGATGGGGGGGGGGGGAATTTGACTGGGAATGAGGACGCCAGTCGGACAATACATATTTCCATTCCTTCATTCATTTTTTTTTATTTGTCCATGGGGTCCATCTTTTATTAAATTTTTGAGTTTCGTGTAGGCCTGCATTATTTGCTATGCCTTTTTCCATATTGAACTGGTAATTGATTTGTCCAACCACCTGTTCCCATGAAGGGCATATCTGAGATTTCCATTGTCTTGCTATAATTGCTTTTACAGCTAGGAAAATATGGATTAAAAGATATCTTTTATTAAAGTCTTTAAATGGCATATTTAAATGTAGCAATACTGTTTCTGTGTTGAATTCGTAATCTGTATTAAATAAATCCCCAATTTCTTGTATGACTCTGTTCCATAAAGTTTTTATGATGGAACACGACCACCATATGTGGGTTTGAGAACCTTTTGTTAGGTTACACTTCCAACATCTGTCTGAGTTTGAACTATTCATTTTATGTAAGGTTTCAGGAACTAAGTACCATCTATAGATGATTTTATAGTGGAATGGGCCATGCCATTGGGAAGCCCATATAGGGCCTACGTGTTAAGTTATGTGTATGTTTTTTTTTCATTTTATATGTGTCTTGGTCTGTCTTGGGTTGCACGGGAGGGAGGACGCCATGGGAGGACTCAGAGATTACTATTGATTACGGATGATTAATCTGCTATCGTTAAATGTCCAGGGGTTAAACACACCGCAGAAAAGGCAAATGTTAGTTAAGTATTTAATGGACCATCATATTGATGTGGGCTTTATTCAGGAATCACACTGGATAGATGAGATACCAAAATTAAAAAATAAAATATATATTAGTAAGACCATGATGGCCTTTCAGAACCTGTGATGAAAACCATTCGGTATACTGAAATGTCTGCATCAATGTGTTCTGTGTTATATGATCAAGAGTATTAATATAGGGCAACCATCATGTAAAAACACTGTTAGTTTTTGTTTCTCCATGAATTGTAGTCCATAAGTAATTGAAATTAACTTGCCCAGGTTCCTCTGTTACCAAAGAGTAACACACTTGTCTACCCACACTCCTCGGTAGACACCCCGTACCTCATCTGGGTATGAGATTAGTGCCACATAAATATCACAGTTTGTTTATGTTGTATTTAACTGCACTTGTACCGATTCACCTGGAATGGATGGATAACCTCTCTTCACACTCAAGTAGTGTAAATGTGTTAACCTTTTCTTTTCTCTCCCTCAGTTATCTCCAAGCTTTCTGTCTGAACCCCCTCCCCGCTCCCCCAGTGGTCAACTATCCCAAGAACTCCGCTTACACTGTCCATGACCGAGATCTTCGAGCCTCAAATGGACTTCATAAAGCCGCTGATCCATATACAACAACAGAGCTTTCTACACCTGTAGCAAAATATCTAACACCCCAAGGGCTACATCACCAATCGAAGGTCTGTAAGTACAAGTCTTTCCACACCCGACCGACACGACGAAATAATTCGGACACTAACAAACAATATGTAACCATACCCCAATGGCGTTAACATTCCTCTCCATCAACACTAAATGTCTGAATAGTCCGCACAAAAGGAACAAGCTAATGCATGCCGCAATAGAAAATAAAGCACAGATTATTTGTGCCCAAGAAACCCACTTTGCAAAGAATAAAATTCCCTCATGTTTAACCAAACAATTCCCAGTAGCTTATCACGCCACAGCCCAAAGCAAAAGAGCAGGAGTGTCTATATGGATACACAATTCCTTAGCCATAGAGATTATCTAAAAAAAACTAGACCCTAAAGGACGATTCATAATCCTCAATATCTTAATCAATAATGTCAAACACTGCATACTCAACCTATATGCCCCAAATGACAATGCTGGGCACTTCATACGACAACTGACACATCAACTACCTAACATACAAGACTGTCTGATGTTAATATGCGGCGATTTTAATCTGGTTAGAGACCCAAGATTAGATTCATCAACCAACCTACCTACTAAACACAATGCTAGGAAAACATCCCAAGGGGCCACACTGACACAAATCATTGCAGAAGTCCAACTTTATGACGTCTGGAGGATCCTACACCCAGACTCCAGAGACTACACATTCTACTCTCAAGTCCATAAGACATACTCACGAATTGATTATTTTCTCACTGATAAGATTACTTTACAAAAAATCACTAAATGCGAGATAGGCAATATACAATAGACATTCGGTTTATAGACTTTCGGTTTATAGAATACATGTAATGCTATTGGCTATTCTATAAACCGAAATAGAGTCCCCATTCATACGAATAGGTCAATTGAGCCAGTAATGGATGTGGAAATCCCGACAGGTCGGTCACAAAGTTGTGCCATGATGGAAGTAGACAGTGGAATGTCCACCAAAAGTTCCATTAAGGTAGGGAACCACGGCTGAGAATCCCACCATGGAGCCACCAACACTACGGATGCACTGGTGCGACAAAGATCAACCTTGCTTTCATCAGACAAAAGTGAGGAAACGCGTAAAGCCAACCAGGGCTTCTTGGTCCGGCCTCCAACTTAAGAACCGAGGAAGACTGGAGTTCAGCTGGGAGGCGAAAAGATCAATGACCAGCAGTCTTCAAAGACCCAGAAGTACTGGGTAATATTGCACTGGACTTTATAGAGGAGGGGAGGGAAATATTATTATGGAATGTGTTCTTAATGGTAAAAGTTTTTTAATGCATTCTCTTTGCTGCTGAGGAAAATATTAAAGAAAGAGATAAGCATAATATGAACCTCCGTGTCTTTATAAATTAAGTCCTTTTTAACTGAAAGATGATATCAAGTGTAGGCATTTTATACAGAAATGCTTCAAAGAAAGATTACAAATAAAATACCTTATTGACCCCTCTTTGCTCTACCAGGAGAGAGACATTTTGTTAGAATCTTTGGTCAGATGGGTCAGATCTTTGTTGATCTGAACCAAGGAGAGTGAAGATCTGACCTAAACAAGATCTAAACAACATGTCTTCCCCGTGAGGGATCTATATGGAGTAAAGAAAGCTTAATACTGTAATTTGTATTCTTTCATTAAATAATTTCTTTACACATAATCTAAACGTGATACAATTTTTTAGTTAAACATAAGGTAATTTTTGCTACAGTTGTCCTTTAATAACAACTTTAAGTTGGAAACTAGCTAATGTTTCCTTGAATTACAGTAAGACTGAGCTGAATAGTCAGAAGAACAGAGCGATATCTAAGAGAAAAAACTTCCCAAACCAATCACATAACCATCCCATAAAAGATTGCTCCATATGAACTATGTCTACATAATATAATTTAGTGATTAAATAAGGGAATACATCACATATTAACCTACACATGATCAAAATAAACAACCACTGCTCTGTCTGTCTGTTCAGGTATCTTGTTTGTCTTTTTATCTCTCTACTTTATTTGTCAGCATAGAACATAGAATTTAACAGCTCATCGCAGCTCCCACTTTGAGTAGCCTCAAACTGACAGGAAAAATGAAGCCAATGTTCCGAGCCAGCACCAGTTACATTTAAGTAAATCACGACATTCCCGGACTTCCGGGTTCGGGCACGCTGCTGTGACAATCTGAATGTCTCGCAATTGTTTGCAGGAGACCAACAAGGTCTATTAAGACCCTATCGGGTCTCTGCCATTGTGTCCTGGCTACCGATCTCCTTGTGATCGGTGATTAGGAATAAAAAGTGGGGTTTTGGTTCTGGCATCTTCTAGGACGCAAGCACCATGCGTCACCAAGGAGTTAATTACTGTATACATAAACAACTGATGTAATTAAGTCAGTCATCACTAAATAATAACAAGAGCAACATGTATTTTACATATACTGTCCTGATATTTTACTGTATATGAGCTGTGTAAATTTTGGATTATTATCCACCACAAGAAAACATTTATTACATTATTATTCTCAATAAGGATTATCAAAACAAAATGTGACAAGGACATTTGTGATCTCCCACCCAACCTGAAATACTGATAAAAACCTCACCTAAGATTGCCACCTAGTAAAAAATTGGCTTAATGCAAAATGTTAAGCCTCTAGGGGAACCAGCAAAGCCAGTATTTTTTTGTAGAAAAGGTGGCAACCATAACCTCACCAGGGGTTAGCCCCCCATGTTTACAATTTTAACAAAAGATCATACCATTTGTTAGATCTTTGTTAGATAATTTTGGGTCATCGTTTTTTTCCTGTTAGATCTACTCTAAAATATCCAATATTAACAATCATATCCAGACACCATTTTTGATAGATCTAGTCTAATTCCTGAGATTTTGCCTTTTAAATAAGAGGGCTGTCTTTTTTTGTGTGAGATCTATCACACAAGCGGCGGTAATCACAATCCTATTTTGTGTGCAGGGGAGGGGTGAGTACAGGTTAGCCCCCCTCAGCTTAAATTTTTTATTTTTTATTGATTTTCGTAGATATTCATTAGATCAGGTTAAGACTGTCAGTTTTTCTTTATTAGATCTATCACACAAAAGGCGGTATTCACAATACTGTTTTGTGTGCAGGTGAGGGCTCAGTACAGGTTAGCCCCCTAAATTAGAATTTTGAAGTTTTTGTAATATTTTGAGAGCCACATGTGTGTCCAATGCATTGCAAAGCCTTTCACATTCAGCAAGCAATGGGATGCAACTGTGAAAAAAACACCTTGGCTTATCGTTAGCATACTTACTAACATTTGCTAATGGTAACATTCAGCCAAGCAGAGGTGAGGGTACGTGACATCATAATATGCAGCTTGACCCCACCTGAATTAGACCCAACCTCTGGTTTTGGCTGAGGCACATCCCAGCCACTGGGAGCATAGCCATTAGAGCATTGACATAAACATGGATTGAATGGAGGGCTCGAACTGGGCACAAATTAGCCTTTCAGTAAATAAGAGTATACCATAGTGAGTGGGCTTCTCTCTCTAAGTGACCACCATAGTATAACCTTAGCAGGAATTGTAAGCCAACCACATTAAAAACAAAAATGAAAGAAAGTAAGTAGGGGTTCTGGTTACTCATTACAAGATGCTAAAACATGTAGCATACATTATTTCAATATAGACATTTGGGATTCTGAAATGAGCCTTCTTGTGCCTTTCAGTAACTAAGAGCGTACCGTAGTGATCCGGCTTCTCTCTCACAATGACCAACATAAGGATACCTTTGCAGGGTTATAAACCAGCTTCAATATTAACGGGAATGAGAGAACTGATGTAGGGATTCTGGTACTCCATTACAAAATACTTATATGTATAGCAAGCCTTTGAACAATATAGGCATTTGAGATATTGAAATTAGCCTTCACATGCTTCTCAGTAAGTATGAGTAAATCGTAATGAACGGGCAGCTCTCCCTGAGTGCCTAACATGGCGTTACCATTGCAGGGTTGCAAATCAACTATGCTATAGATGAAACTGAAAAAAACAATCCACACGGGGATGATGGGCACCCATTACGAGATACTTAAATATAGAGCACACAAATATATGGTATATACATGAGATTCTGCAAGCTGTTGAGGCTGTGTAACGTTAAAAGCTCACATGGCTTTGAAACTGAAAACCTTAAAGGGGAAGAATAAAAGTGATATATGAGGAAGAATGTGGGAAAGAGAAGAGGAGAAGAAAAGCAAGAAAAATACCTTTTAATATGTATGTCTCATGGACAGACATCGTTTTTTTTAACATTTTCTATTCTGGTTACAGCACCGTTCCCCAGACGAGGGGACAGGGTGCACCACATGCAGGTGGCAGGGAGGTGAGGAGGGAGGGGGTGCCGCCGTAACACTGTGCGAGCAGTTACACTCACTACGCGGCACTATGCAGCTGCCTTTTTTTTTACCTTTGGCCAGTCACCAGGTTGCACGTGTGAGTGAGTGGCAGAATGTCCATGGGAGAGTGACATGATTGCATGTGTATTTCTGCGTGAGTGACAGAATGTGCATGTGAGAGTGACAGAATTGCATGTGTGTGTCTGAGTGAGTGGCACCATGTGCATGTGAGAGTGACATGATTGCATGTGTGTGTCTGAGTGAATGACAGACTGGGGCAAAGTCTTGCAAGTGATTAGCAACAACATTTCTTTGGTTTCCATAGTGACTTCTCCACTTCTAGAACTGTGCTTCAGATTTGACTTTTATAAATAACTCCATAGCCTGTTTAGTGGTATGCTGTCAGCTGTTAACTTTTTATTCAATAAGGAAATTAAAGAAATTCACACAAATCACAATTTTGTGATTTTTTTTCCCCTTAAAAATATATTTTTTTATAACTCAAACAACTATATATACTATAAACAATTATGCAAACTATGTCCTCTGTTTAATTACTGAGAGATTGTTCTCTGATTTGACACACATTTTTGTAGAGGTAATGCGGCACTTACTGCAGGAGAAACTCACCAATGTATAGCTAAAGTGGGTCAAATGAATCATTCTGTTCATTTTTGCAAATAGTAGCGGCCACACACTACTGGCCACGCTCATTATAATATCACTAGTTAAAATATCCCATTATATAGGTAGGGTTGCCCATACCCCCTTCTCCTTCGATTCCATTGTTGCAAGAGGGTATATGCAGCTTATTGTCTGAAACATGCCATCTGATTTAGAATTTTACTACAATCATCTGTTAGTGTAACTCATCTAATCTGACTACAGCACAGATTTACACCACTTTTAGTGCCCCAAACAGTAATCATGAAGACATTCTGTTCTTGGAATTCTGACACATAATGTTGGCCTAATTATAAGTTTGAAAAAGTGTGAGAATGTGTGCTTAGTAGACCTGCTAACTTGGCCATTTTTGTTTTACCGGCGGCATATGCCTTTTGCAATGTAATATGTGATCAGAAGGAGATCAATTAATTAATCAGCTAGTGGATCCCACAGGAGTGCATTGATTAGTTAACTGATTAACATTTGGTCACATATTACTTCTTCATACTGCAACGCATAAGGCGAAAGTAAATATATATATATGGCTGGTAAAGCATATCCACGGGGGCACCCCTTGTGCTTAGATGTGTGCTGACTACAGTCTTGGTCTCTTGCATTCATTTCAATGGGCTTTAAGCACCCAGTTAAATGGTATAATCTATGTGCCTTGGGCATAAAATACACATTTCAGTTGGAGGGGGGGGGATAAACTGTACTCCCCAATCCCAACCCATACACTCAGTGGGATAGTGAAAACCTGCTCTTGTCTGATAGATCTAATGAAAAAAACAGTTATTTTTACCTAATGTACTGAATATCTACCAAAATCATTAACATTTTTTAAAGGAATTTCAGTTGAGGGGGTGACTAACCTGGATTCACCCTTTCCGCTCACACACTGTGAATCCCGCCTCTTGCGTAGGATTGCCACCCAGCTGGTACTTTACCGGCAGGTCAGAAAAAGGTCGGCTTGATGCCAATGTTAAGTCTATGGAGGCAGGGCCGGCACTACCGTAAGGCGCTGCCTTAGGGCGCCCCAAGGGGGGGGGGGGAGGCTGAAAAATCACCCTGTCTGTCTCTCCCCCATATCTGTTCTCTCTCCCCCTCCCCCCATATCTGTTCTCTCTCTCCCCCTCCTCCCCAAATCTGTTCTCTCTCTCCTCCTCCCCATATATGTTCTCTCTCTCCCCCTCCTCCCCATATCTGTTCTCTCTCTACCTCTCCGTTTTCTTTACTCCCCCCTCCTCTGTTCTCTTCTCTCCCCCTCCTGTTCTTTTCTCCCTCCCCCTTTCTCTGTTCTCTCTCCCCCTTTCTCTGTTCTATTTCTCCTCCTCCCTTTGTCCTGTCTCCCCCTCCCCTGTTCTGTCTCTCCCCCTCCCCTGTTCTGTCTCTCCCCCCTCCCCTGTTCTGTCTCTTCCCCCTCCCCTGTTCTGTCTCTTCCCCCTCCCCTGTACTGTCTCTTCCCCCCTCCCCTGTACTGTCTCTTCCCCCCTCCCCTGTACTGTCTCTTCCCCCTCCCCTGTTCTGTCTCTGCCCCATCCCCTTGTTCTTTCTTGTCAGTGAGGGGGCGGAGCTCACCGATGAGAGGTGTAGCTCCGCCCCCACCCTGCTTCGCGCTCCCCACACACAGTGATTATGCAGGGTATTGGATTTCCGATACCCTGCACAATCACTGTGTGTGGGGAGCGCGAGCAGCACATTCTCATGCTTCCCGCGGGGAGCCGGTGAGCTCCGCCCCCTCCACCGGCAAACCTTTTTTTTTTAAACTTTTTTTTTTTTGTTAGTCGGGCGGGCATTGCACAGACATCCACCGGCTGTTAGGGAGGGGGATCCAGGTCCCCTGCAGCTCTGCAGGGGACCTGGATCCCAGTCTTATATTCTAACCTCGATTTGAGGTCAGATTATAAGACGACCTCGAATATATAATAATATACATATTATATAAACTAGCCATATGATATGTATATAACATATGGCTCAGGTTTATATTTTATATAATTAATGGCTGGTTTTGTAATATTTATATAACATATATATGCCATATGTTTTATATAAATACATATATATGTTTATTTAGGATTTAGGTATATTTAATATGTGTATAACATATATGGCCGGTTTTATAGTATCATATTTGTTATAATATTACAGTTACATACATACACGCCGGATGTCACAGACATCTGGCACTCAAGGATGCTCAGAGTGCGAGGGGGCAGAGCTTTCACCCCATCACACGAGACCAGCGGAGGTGCAGCTACCCGTGACAATGTCGCACGGGCCGCATCTCTCTGTCCAGAGGGCCTCTACTATGCGATCACTGCAGATCGCATAGTACAGGTTTTAATCTATCAGGATCGCATGGGTTGACAGGGCAGCCGGGCCCCTGGTGTGACGGGCCCGGTCACAGCTGCGACCTCTGCGATAATGATAGTTTCGCCACTGGGTCCTGCCCATTGAGCTAACAACTGGCTGGGGGTCAGCATCAGGTATTAAAATACAGATGTTGGGATAGTATGGACGAGGGGGGGGGGGGGACCACCCTAGGAACCCTAGTTGAAAGGTTATTTGTTATTTGTTAAGGTTATATATATATATATATATATATATATATTTATATATATATATGGCAAGGACTAGGAGTAACTATAATTGTATTCTGGATGTTATATAAATTCTATATATATGTATATACATATGAAGTATTATATTAGTATAACATTAAAGTATAAGAGAAAAAGGAGGTAATACAGGTACATCTGTTATGTATAAATAAAAGCTGTGGCCTATTTAAACTCCATACATGACTGGTGTCTTTTATTTGGGGGTATGAGGTTGCGTATATATTGACATACGAAACATTCCCCTTTACTACCATACAAGGCGATATTTCAGGAATTACACTAGATCTAGCAAACATTTTAGCTGATCAAACCAGATCTAACGTGAAGTTAGCATAATCAATAACATGTTGTCCATATTTTTGTTGAGGGGGGCTGGCTACTGCTTAGCCCCCCCGAAAAAGATTGTTTATATTGGAAATTTTAGATCTAATGGAAAAAACTGTTGATCTAACAAAAATCTAACAAATGGTATTATATTGTGTTAACATTCTTAATATGGGGGACTAAGCCAGGTGACATCTGATGAGGCCTACTCAATAAAGAGAAAATTGCAGGGAATTGAGACAGAAATTTCAAACTTAAAGGACAACTGTGTTAAAAAAAAAACACAATACGTTTAGCACTGTTAACAACAACAGTGCTTAAAATGCTTAATGAAAATAAGTACAAAGGGGTTCACAGGGATACTGAAAGATCAGATGCTTGCTATTGGCATTTAGCACATGCGCAACGCCATTTTTGGAAATTGGCAGTGGCTGCTGGCACCATTTCGGATACTAGAGTTGGTCAACTGACAAGGACATTTGTGATCTCCCAAACAACCTAAAATATTGATAAGGCCTACTAAATAAACCTAAATTTGGTTACATTGGCCTAAAGTTTGAAATTCCCGTATCAATTCCCTGCAAGTCTGTCTTTATTGAGTAGACTCTTATGTTTTCTGTTACTAATATAATAGTTCACTGTATATTTCTAGATCATATACTGTGTCCATCATTATAATCAGGTCCATTAGTAATTGTCAGACAGTAAAAGGCACATATAAAACATAAGACATTAGTTGTGATAAGAAAGGACTGTTTATCTTACATTTTCCTTGTCTCTTTCCATTGCCAGCTGCAGGACAGATCCAGTCATGTAGTGAAGATGGATCTTCAGTAATCGCTGGTCTGTACCACAAGCCACAAGGACAATGGTGAGATGTGAGCCAGTGGTTAGTGGAAGTATGTTTAGTATCAGTCGAATCACGGATGTTTGCTGCTTGATAGAAATGTGAGTGTCTAAAGGTGATGGAGAGCACTGAGTGCAGACAGGTTCATGTACCGTGTGAGGATGGAAAGCTATCTTTATACAAGCCTGAAGGAGAAGGTGTGTTGTGTCCAGAAACCTATGGACCAGGAACTCAGAGAGTTTATCTTTGAATTTCCCAGTGTTCTAAACAGTGTTCTAAACAGTTAGGCCCAGTGTTGGCTGTTACATAAGACATCTGCAATGCAATGCAGCACGTTCACAAGACTTAAAAGGACACTACCACTTACATAAGATGTAACTAGATTACCTGTGAATTTATAACAAACACATATATAAGACATATGCCACTGTTTCTTTCCTCTATGTTTAAATTAATTGCATATAAACGTAAAAATTAAATTAGGTCTCACTTTACAACAGAATTCTAACTTATAGACTGCATTCGGTGTCCCCAGTCCTGAAGTGAGATACTAGTGCTGTAAAGTGACTGGGGGGTTGCACCCAAAAACACTATATTTAACAAAACTAAGGTCCCTAGGGTGGTTCCCACCACCCGCATCCATATTATCCCGGCACCTGCTTTTAAACCTGATGCTGACCACCAGCCTGCTGTTAGCTTGGTGGGCATGACCGCTATTATGACCTCCTTCATACTGCTCAGAATTTAGGGGAGGAGCCTTCCCTGTCCATCAATATGAACTTTCTTTCTTAATTACTCGATTGGCAAGGACAACCCTGCCCGCTGTAACAGAAAAAAACTTTAGTAGCGAAACATGAAAATAAAACACACTCAAGAAAAGAGTGAGTGCAGGAAATTCACTGTGTCCGTTACTAAAAGGGATTCTGTAGGGGGGGAAGGGGCTGCCCTATATAGAACAGGCATACCCAGCCACTCCCCCAAACAGTAAATCACCGAAACACTCACACCCCCTCATACATACATGGTTCCCTGCCACCTAGGCTATGCCCGTCTCCCAGGTAACTGATTACTGACTTATTATTAATACTCTTAAATGTATCTACTGTCAAATCCTCCTGTCATTTGTTTTAAACAGAAACGGAATCTTCAGGACATGTTGTGCCCTACTGATCCTGTAAAATGTTACCAGCTCTCACAAACATATGGCAAACTTAGATGTTACATATGTACAGGCTGTGTCATATGCAGTCATGTTTCACTCACCCATATTCTGTAAGCAGAGGCAGCTCTAGACTTTGTGAGGCCTTAGGAGAAACTCAAACATGAAGCCCTCGCTGTCATGCATAATCAAAAATAGATATGCAAGCAAGAATAAAAATGAACTATTTTTAGCATATTTTAAGACCTGCCTTAAATCCCAGCATTTAGTAATTCACCACTCCTTTTATGAGACAATTTTACTTGTCTCATAATTAGTCTACAAATATCTATAAACAAAAGCAATTGGTATAGCACACACATACATGCTCATTTGCTGATAGATATACACACTAGCACACACATACACTATATGTGTGCTAGTGTGTATATGATCAGTATATGAGTGTGTATGTGTGTGTGTACCTGATCTGCATTTGAGTATGTATACATGTGTTAGCGTTCACATTTAGGAGACATCTGATGAGGTACACTAGAACATTTAAACACATTCATATGCTGATCAGAAATATATCACAGCAGCAGCCACAGGACATGCAAATTATTATTGCAATAGTCCAATAATGTACCCACAGGACTTACTAATGTACATCCACAGGGATTTGCCACAGCACCCACATTGCATCCACAAGGTCTTGGCCTTGTTCCATCTCTATCCCCAAACATCTTGCCAGTGCCATACTTTATCCCAAACTGCTTCACAGTGCATCCTCTCCCCCAAAAAACTTATCATTGCCACCTATGTCATTCAACAACTTATTTGACTTATTTCTTTGTCTCCAAACTGCTTTCCAAATGCTGTCTCTGTGCCCAAACAGTTTGTCGGTGTCAGTATTGTGCCAAAACAGCTCATAAGTGCAAAAAACGCTTGTCAGAGCTATCTATGTGCCCAAACAGCTCATTACCAACTGCCAACACTGTTCTCAACTTATTTTGAGTGCCATATTTATGCCAAGACAACTTATCACTCCCATCAGTGTACCTAAACAGCTAATCACCAATATCATTGTCCTTAAACATGTCACTGCCATTTTTGTCCCCGAATAGCTTGGCAGGGCCAAATCTGTCCCAAATAGCTTATTAGTGCCATTACTGTGCTCAAACAGCTTCTCACACACAGTCAACCTCAATCGCAAGCACAACCACACACGCTCATCCAGGACACACTCACAAACACACAACCAGCACACACTCACTCACAGACACACTCCATAAGCAGACACTCACAGACACACACACAATCAGCCAGCACACTCACTCAGCCAGCACACACTCACACGAACACTCAGCCAGCACACACTCACACAAACACACAGCCAGCACTCACTCACTCACTCACTCACTCACTCACTCACTCAGTGAGCACACTCCCTCACAGGCACACCAGGCAACACTCCCTCACAGGCTCACCACAACATGGTCTCACTGACCACATTGTGCTAGTGCATCTGCTGGTGCCGTATGGTGATAGTGGGGGTGGAGAAGAGTGGTCCTATTTGTGTGCAGTACCGCACGTGAAGAGCAAAAAGAAAACAAAAAAAAGCATGGCGCCCCTTAAAGTATGGACACTGACGGCACCTACGTTAGTGTGACAGGGGACTTATCGTTGCCTGCTATACAAAACACACAGGCAACATATAACATTCAACTATTTGTAATAAAAATGTCATTGAAAAATTGCATTTCTTGTTTTTATTCCATTTTTCTGCACCCACATTGCACCCAAAGGACTTCACACAGCACCATTCAGTACCCACAGCACTTGCCATGCACTTATATTGCACCACAGCACTTAGCATGCACTCATATTGCACCCACACAATTTGGCATGCCACGATGTCACAGAACATACCACAGTGTAATTTTGTCCCACAGAATTGCCCCTGCAGAATGAGTCACAGTGCCACTTTCCCCCTTAGTTATTTTGCCCCACAGGACATGCCACAGCATCACTTTGCCAATTAAAATAAGCCACTGTTAGGTACCAATCAACATGCCTCACTTTGTCATTGACATATGCAACAGTCAGTTTTCCTATTAAAATATGCCACCATTTGTCCATTATGCTACATCTTGCCCATTAATATGCCAGTGTTATTTTTCCATAATATGGCACAGACATTTTGCCATTAATATGCCAGTATTATTGTGCTATTAATATACCACAGCCAATTTGCCCATTAGTATGCCAGTATTATTTTGCCATATGCCAGTATTACGTTTGCCATTAATATGCTAGTATTATTTTGCCTTTGATATGCCATAGCTAATTTGGCCAATAATATGCCAGTATTATTTTGACATTTAATATGCCCCAGCCAATTTGCCCAATAATATGCCAGTATTATTTTGCCATTAATAAGCCACAGCCAATTTGCACAGTAATATGTCATTATTATTTTGCCATTTAATATGCCCCAGCTAATTTGCACAATGATATGCCAGTATTATTTTGCCATTAATAAGCCACAGCCAATTTGCATAATAATATGTCAGTATTATGTTGCCATTTAATATGCCCCAGCTAATTTGACCTATAATATGTTCTGTGTTGTAACGGACAGTCTACCAGACGTAGTAGACCCTCTGCCCATTGTGTGAAATCACCTCCTTAGCCCCCGATTAAAGCTCAACATTCCCCCAGCAAGTCTTTCCTGGGCCCTTGCTCTTTGTACCCAAATAGACAGGACATCTAGAAGTTAGGTACAGCAAGAATGAACAACTCTTTATTTGTGTAACAACACAGACTTATAAAAAGACATAAACATGGCATCACAGACATTAATAAACAATGGGGGGATGGAACTAACATAGTTCTCCAACTAACTGGGGCTAGGAATACATTAGACTTTCAGACTGCAAACCAAATTACCATACAGTGAGTAGACACACAGTAAGAAACATAATGTACACAACATAATCAGTTTACCAATTAATCCAGTTAATACAGAACAATGGGTGTTGGAGTAAACTATCAATTCTAGTCACTGACACATTATAACCCTTCAGAATTAAACATTACACATAAAACAATATACTAACAGAATACTAACAATTTTAAGTATAGAGTTGTGGCACATAAGCCAGGGCCCATAATCTACAGGGAGGTGTTTGGCCCTCAGGCCCCTCCAAGAACCCCAGTCAGGCAGGCTGTCAGAATTCACCTTGTGACATGTGTGTTTCTTGTAATGAGCAGATATCTATTCTTTCTTTGTTTTGAAAGTCCAAAACTATAGACTTCTTCTGGCGAGAGTTCAGCCCCTAGTTCAACCACTATACATTCAGTGAACAAACTCTAACCATATTTTCCACTCTGTCTCTCTCCATTTTTTGGGCTCATCCCATCCTCCATTTGAAGCAGAAATACACTTAACATGCATATAATAGAAAATACAAACATTGACGCAGCCAGCATTCCCCAGAATGCTGCGTTTTTCCCATCTTGAAAAACCCATCACAATACGAGAATTGAATTGCTATCAGGCAGATGGCCATGGAGATGACGGGAACGTAAATCATCCATAAAATCTTTTATTCGCCACCTTCTTTTATAGAATGTATAAAGTACAGCGGAAAAGGCTGAAAGGGAGAAGCACAAAAGGGGAAGAGGAAGTGATAAGAGGACAGAGAAAAGAGGGAGAAAATAGAACTACATTGTACACTCAGTATAAGACCCCTGAGGAGTTGCAGTTTTTTACAACATAAGCAATAAAAAATCCCTTCACATTGATACACTTTGTTCAAGTCCATTTGGGTTTTACCATAACTTTTCCTTACTACCTCCCTTCTCCTCACATTATACCTTTTAAACTTATACTACTTAGTTTATAGGAGGGGAGGCAGAAGGCAGAAAAGAGAAAAAGTAGTAATAAAAATAATAAAATTTACAGTAATAGTAATACTAATAATATTTTATATCTACTCCATATCCCCATAATAGAGGGTAGTGGATGTATGGAATACCCTTCCAGCAGAAGTGGTAGAGGTAAACACAGTCAAGGATTTTAAGCATGCGTGGGATAGGCACAGGGCTATCCTAGATATAAGATAGGGAACTGGGAACTAATAAAATTATTTAGAAAATTTGGCAGACTAGATGGACCGAATGATTCTTATCTGCACATTCTATGTTTCTATAAACCGTGCCTATATGTTACACTTAATGTGGTAACCAATTGGTACTGCTCTTCCTCTCCCTACACCATCTATGAGCAGTTCAGCTTGGTACTTCTTCACTGGTCTGTTTAATTGTAACCTTATCTTCTCTTTGCTGTATCCCCTCTCCTCATAGTGAATCATTCAGACTCATATATACTACTTTATAAGAGGAAAAGAGAGAAGAAGAGAAAAATAGAAGGAGTTAAGAAGAAAAATTTACTCTACTAAAACTTAGTTTGCGTAACCGATTTCTTGTGAGTTTACCCTAATTTCAAGCATGGTAAAAAAAGAAAAACATTATTGTCCCTATATTTATACTATTTATCTCTTGTGGAATATATTTACTTTGTGATAGTGCTGTCTGCTTGTAAGTAATCTTCTTAGTATCCACTTTTTTTTAAATTCTTTATTTTTATTTTCAATAAATATTAACAAGATCGATAAATGCAGGGGTTTAGGGGGAGTAAGGAGAAGGATGAAAAGGAAGAAGAGGAGGGAGTCACAGGTAAAAGTAGAGGTGGCAGACTGCAGGGTTACCTCTGTCAGGGTAAATAACCGGGCACTGTGAGAAGGAATTAGAGAAACGAGAGACCTTGGACTGAAGGGATTTTCCCTCTCATCTTTGGGCCATCTTTGGGTGTCTTCCACAGGATGAACCCTGTTCAGTGGCTGCTAAAGGGAAGACTCTTCATCTCATCCTATCAGCAACAGGGAGAAAAGATATTTTATCCCAATGGATCCACTCTACCTCACCCACCCTGGAGATGGATATCGCTTCCAATACATTTTTTAGGATGGATTACAATTCATGGAGAAACAAAAGCTAACAGTGTTTTTACATGATGGTTGCCCTATATTAATACTCTTGATCATATAACACAGAACACATTGATGCAGACATTTCAATATACCGAATGGTTTTCATCACAGGTTCTGAAAGGCCATCATGGTCTTACTAATATAGCAACCCCTAACTAAACTTACTATTCCACATGGTAATATAACATTATAGATGATACATATTTCTTATTGTATTGAATATTTATGTCAACCTTAAGTACAAATGCAAAGGAATTGTCTGCTTTGTGGTGTATAATGTTGAACAGTAATGTGTGAGTCACTTGTAAGATTGCTATATCTTATTTGTATTTTACATGCCATATTGTGTGCTACTTGTTAATGTCATCCTATTACTGCACAATATCTTTCCTTCCAAGATTAGTAAAAAAAAAAAAAAGATTGAATGTAAATACTCCAAAATACTCTTGGGTATCCACAGACCCGGAGCTAAAAGGTAATAACAATAATTTGAATTAGGGAGTGGGCATACTAAGCGGCATAGACTTAATATCAACTCAACATACAGATAAACAAAGCCAATGGAGCATAAATGCTGTGCAAAGCAATAGGTGCAAATAAACAGAGACATCCCCATTTGAATGAGCTATCATTATACTACAAAAAAAGGCTGATGCACTTAGTGACCACAACTTTTTTTTGTAACATAATGAAGTGCATGCAAATGGGGCAGTCTCTGCTGCATTGAGCAAAAGTTCAGGTTGCTGTTGTCCACAACCCCTCACAAAATATTTTATGAGACAGAAGCAGGGTAAGCTTTAGAGTGACACTGCTTCAGGATGGGAGGGCTCCAGTGTCCATAGAGCAGATGCTCCTGCAGCTTGAATGGTATGGTGACTCTTCAGTGGCTCTCATTTTGAAATCCATTTTATTGTTGATTTTCTGATACCTTTCAACCCGGCTCCTTTAACTTCTCCCCCTGAGAATGTGAGATTAGCTCTACAATACACTCAGGTTGTCACTGAAAAGTTGCTTAAGGAAGTGTACTTGGGTGGGATGGCTGGCCCTTTTCAGATAGCGCCTTTACCCAACAACCTGCGTTTTTCACTGTGATACATGTGGTATGATTATAATATAAACTAACAGCTGTTGATGGTGAACCATAAATAGTGATGTAATGCCAACCTATAGCTGGCATGAAATCACTGGCATTGTTATACCACAAGAGATGTTATGGCAGTATATAAAATATATATAATAATGTATATATTTCTAGTATAGATTTACATTATGCCTCTCCACTTGGTCCTGTCTTTTTTACATGAGACCCACCTGATTCCAGAACCTTATGGAGTATTCGTGCTAAGTACAGTTCTAGTGTATTTCTACACATTTTTTTCGGGATACCAATTCTCTTTCTACTATATTTTCAATATTGGGTTTGAGGAACCCTGGAGAGAGTGTTAACGGGAGTGTTGTTTATATTGTATATGATGCTGCACCATCTACCTTGGACACACATATTAAGGTGACACTAGAAAAGACTTTCATATGGTTTGCCACTGGATGACTACAGCAAGCAGCTTTTTCATGCTGAGAAAATGTGATATGCTGGTTTTGGACACTGTATTTATGTTAATTTTCACACAGTCAGACGATGGCCTGAAAATGAAATAAAAACAGCTATTTCTCAGGAGGGAATACAATACAGAAAGTACCTGACTGATTAACTGAGCACCTCTCAGTACAAGACACAGAATTTTATCTACAACTCCACAAAAATTGGACACTGGGAAGAAGCAGAAGAAGAAGAGGTGGAATATAGATATCCAGGTGATTGGGAAACCACACTGGAACTATATTTTGTAGTAATGAACTATATCATGATGCTTGGTGGAATGAGAATTTGAATTCAGAAGAAAACACATCAATTATTGAAAAATCGCTTAAAGAAACAAATGGCTAATATCCCTAGAGGACATCTGAGAGTAGATGCCCTGCCAAGTTAATGGAACACAGAAGGAAACCAAAAGTTGCTCAGACACTTGACACCATGGGACACTTGCACTAAACCAAGATTCATAGTGGTATAACCCTACATATGATGTGCATATCCACAAAGCAAGACACCCCTGTAATACAAATACATTGATAAAAAAGATGGAATCTGTAATGGTTCTATTCCAACTGTAATCTACTTTTTATCTCCCTGCCCTCTTTTGTTTAACCAATATCAATCACAAGTTCAAATGGCAACCTAAAGTTGTAACAATTATTTTTGTATCGTGGACTTTCCAGGAATGTGGTGCATATTAAAAATGTGTCAGAGACAGTGTAAAATATACTACAGATACTATAATTAATGATATAAAAAAAAAAATTGTTAATTGCAAAGGAAGATAGAACTTGTGAATATCTGAAATGATACTTAAAAATCATATGTTTACACCAACAACTGCAATAATGAAGTTTCAACTTTAGAAGGAAGTGTAAAAATATCTTTATTAAATCAGAAGCTACTCTGTATTCGTTTAAGCTTGCAGAGTGGTATGACAAAATTCTGATTAACATAAGTGAAGTACTTCAACAGTGAAATTTAACTGAAAGACAAACAAAAAAACCTTGCTTCATATATCACACGCCATTTTTCATGATATAGAAGAGACACAACATTTTCAGACTGCTAGAGATAAGGACAGTCATTGGGATGTAAAAGTTTATTATGAATTAATCCCTCCAGGTGAAATATACACAACAAATTCAGAAACTGATAAGTTAGGTCTCCTATTGCAAACAGGTGAAATAATGTCAAAGACAGCAATTCAACATATGCACATAAACATATTTTTTTCATTTGTCATTTCAAGTATACGACATGGCACGAGAAAACAAGCATACCGTAGAATCCAAGCTGTACAAATTAGTATAGAGTCTTTGATGAGACTTATTTTGTTTATTAGAGATGAGAGTCAAAACTTTTCCTGTGAAACCAACCGTGTAAATATTCAGATTAGATACATATCAATGGTTGAAGTATTGCAGTCCGTTAGGTCAGGTGAATGTCAGTATCTTCACAAACACTTATTCCGTTAGTGAATAGGTCAGGGATACGCAATGTAAAACACAAATACATAATAACAATAGAGGACCATATGTAGTATACTACCATAGTTGGAGTGAATATGTGCCATGTAGACCAATAACGTTCATTTGAAATTAACACAGAATAAACTGATGCTTCTTCATTAATACAGTACCAAGTAACCGTAGAATCACCACATCCATGAGCCCATATTCCACCTAGTTGATGATGGCACTATTTGTACTTAAAATCATATACCACATATGGCCACATAAACATTAAACGCATTTATCTACTAAACCCTAACTGCTGTCAAAATAGCCAGCATAAGAGTTAAGAGGATTAAAACAGATACATGAGAAGTGAGGTGGAAAAAAAGAATGGAGGGTAAGTAGTAGAAGATCAGGAGAGCGGAGAGAAAAGATAAGTTTAGAGGTAGGAGGAAGAAAGAGGAGAGCAGCTCGAGAACAAGACTGCTGACAGCAACAAGAAGGCTGTCAAGGAGGTGGGCTCCAGAGCTCTCTAGTGCAGCCATGGATGGCAAAAACCTCAAACCTCAAACCCAAGGGTTGCAGAGAAGATGCCACGGGGGGTAAACTGTATTTGGTCATACAGAGGAGTGAAAAACCTCAAAGTAGAAAAGCTATTAGAGAACCAGCCGTTTGTCTGAGCAGTGCTTGTTAAAGTCAGCAATGCTTTTATTATGGATTCTGAGATTTTTATTTCAATTGTCTATAAAATTTATTTTTTAATTTAAAGAAATAAAGACAAAAGGGTTGACTCCAAATGCACTGATTTGTTCTGAATTGGATTCAAGTTGGGCACTTTACCCGAATTTCACATACAGCAATAATGCGACTAACCAATATCCCCGAATTGGGTTCTGAATCAACATTCAGTTTGCATTATTTGGAAACCAAAGAATCGGAGGCGATTTAATTTAAAACTCCAGGGACACGGATCAGCAACCAGGCGGTAAGTACTGGGGAAGGGGGGATGAGAGTGGAAGATAACGAGCATAGGCACTTTAAAATATTAATAGAAAACATAATACTGGCATCTTAATAGGCAAATTGTCTGGGGCATCTGAATGGCACAATATTACTGGCATCTGAATGGCAGAATGTTACTGGCATCTTAATGGCACAATAAATATGGCATCTTAATGGCACAATAATACTGGCATCTTAATGTCACAATATTACTGGCCTCATATTGGCACAATATTATTGGCATCTTAATGGCACAATAATACTGGCAATTGAATGGCAAACTATTACTGGCATCTGAATGGTACAATATTAATGGCATCTTAAAGGCACAATAATAATAGCATCTTAATGGCACAGTATTACTTGCATCTTAATGGCACAATAATACTGGCATCTTAATGGCACAATAATACTAGCATCTTAATGGCACAGTATTACTTGCATCGGAATGGCAAATTAATACTGGCATATTGATGGGCAAATTGACTGGCTACACTGGCATATTTCATGGACAAACGGTGGCATATTTTAATAGGCAAACTGACTTGCATATGTTAATGACAAAGTGACTGTGGCATGTTTTGTGGGGGAAAATAACGTACAAGGGGGGAAAGTGACAATATGGCTTGTTCTGCATGGGCAGTCCAGTGGGACAAAATGACACTGTGGTATGTTCTGTGGGGCAAATTTACACTGGGTGCAATATGAGTGCAAGCCATGTGCTGTGGGTGCAATATAGGTGCATGATAAGTGCTGTGGGTGCAATATAGTTGCATGACAAGTGCTGTGGGTGCAATATAGGTGCGTGACAAGTGCTGTGGGTGCAATATACGTGCAAGCTAAGTGCTGTGGCTACTCTATGGGTCTGTGTTAAGTCCTTTAGGTGCAATGTGGGTTCAGAAAAAGGGAATAAAAACAAGAAATGCAACTCTTCAATAACATATTTATTACATATGAAAATAGTTGAATATAATATTAAAAAGTTCATATAAGTATAAATGCAACTAGTGAGAGAGAGCGAGATGTGTATAGATATTTATAAATATATATGAACATATGTAAGTTCTCTCTAATATCTGTATATTTTTGTAATTTAGGTCATGAGTAGTTGTATGGCAGTGTTGTATTGTAAGAAGGTATACATATTGCAGCCATATATACACATTTTGATCCATATATACAGTTTATACACTGCAATTATACACTTAATATACACATTTTGTACAATGCAATAAAAATACTCACTGCAATAAAATTGTGTGTGTGCTTATTTTTGTATTTTTCTGTGTGTGTATGTGGGGGGGGGGGGTAACATTGTGATGGAGGGCATGATTGCATGCATTGGAGGGGGGCAGAGTCCAGGGGGCCCAAGCAAATACTTGCCCAGGGTCCAATTATTATTAAAGACGGCCTGGTGTCTGTGGATCTGTTTGTCTACATGTGTGTTAGTGTGTGCCCCTATATACAGTGGATATAAAAAGTCTACACACCCCTGTTAAAATGTCAGGTTTCTGTGCTGTAAAACAAATGAGACAAAGATAAATAATTTCAGAACTTTTTCCATTTTTAATCTGACCTATAAACTGTACAACTTAATTGAAAAACAAACTGAAATCTTTTAGATAGAGGGAAGAAAAAAATATAAAAATAAAATAATTTGGTTGCATAAGTGTGCACACCCTTAAACTAATACATGGTTTGATGACCCCACCAGCAGAGTTATCAAAAAGCAAAAGAGACTGTTGGATGACTTGTTGCTCAGACTGCTTGGCTGATTTGCAAGGGGGTGAGGTGAAAGACAGATGGCCATGGGCTGCAGGTGTCAACTCTGAGCTTTCAGCAGGGGACCGGGTGGGAGACAATGTGAAGGAACTGGAGGCACTGTCAGCCACCCAATCTACTATCGCCTGTACTTGTTCTGGCCTCACCATTCTAAGAGCGGCATTCAGGCCTACCAATTAACGCTGAAGGTTCTGTAGCGTACTAGCACCTGAGGAAGGTGTTTCACTTGTGCGTGTAGCTGGCACAGATCGACCACATCCCCTACTTACAACATGAGCTCCACCAACACCAGCAGCACCACGACCAGGGCCATGTCCCTTATTTGACGCTCTCCTCATTCTTTGCTGTCACCCACCAAAGTAACAGATGGTTTATGTCAGGCGACAATGTGACCGCCAATAGTCAACAATTTTTATTTGGATTTTTTTTTTATTGGACTGCAAGATGATCTCTCATACTCTCCCTTTGTCCCTGCACTATATCAGATCCAGCAGACAGAAAGTGACATCACAGCCATTTCCTGTATGCGGAATGTGCATGGAAGGAGAGAGAAACCGAAAGGGAATCAGATTGGAAAGTCTGGGGATCAGAATGGCAAGTATGAGTGTGTTCCCTTATGCTCTCCTTCTATTTATTGGATATTATTTACCACATTCTTTAACAGTCTTGTATTTTTCCAAACACCCTTCCTTTGCAATATGTCACCTTCTTGACTTTGTTTTCCTCCCTCATCTATTACATGATAAACCCCAAGAAAACTTACCCTTATGCTGTAAACGCAGGGCATTCCACAATGGCATGGACCCTTTAAGGACAACTGTTGGGGAAATATAAACCTATGTTTAAATGAAGAATTGCGTCAAAATTATAAGTTTTAAATAGGAACGCAGAGAGTTTTATATTTTTTCTCTTAAGTGATAATTGAAATAAAATCCTTCCTGACCAAGAAAAAACAGCATTTGGTAATACAACCGGGCATTTCAGCTATCAGTCATTGTCCCAATGATACAAGAGTAAAATGAATACACCACGCAAGAGAAGAAAAGTTTAAAACATTTTTTATTGTATTTTAATTGTGCACCTAAGCCAAATGATCCAGAGGAAGGCGAAAAACTTGAGTGACAAGTAAAAAATTTCTTCCTGATCCTGAAAAACAGCGATCGATGTACAACCCTGGATCGGGGCTAATGACTATGTGTGATATTGCAAGTGTAAATAAGCACACCACACAAGAAAATGTTTTAAAGTTTCCTTTAATTTAATTTTTAAAGTCCAGGCCAAATGATCCAGAGGAAGGCAAAAAAAAAGAACTTGTACAACAAGTAAAAAACAACCTTCCTGACCCTGAAAACACAGCGATCGGCTGTACAACCCTGGATTGGGGCTATTGACTTTAAAGAGGATTCTGGGACATGCCATCCATGACAGGCTCATGCAATTGTATAGTATACAATTATATAAAATATAACTTACTATACTATACAATGGCATGGATCCTGCGATGATTGTAGAATCCTTCCATTTTGTTCCTCAGCTATGAGATTATCCTTTCATCTTGTTCCTCAGACACAAGCTTATGCTTCCATCTTGTTCCTCAGTCACAATATCATCCTTCCTTCTTGTTCCTCAGCCACGAGATTATCCTTCCATCTTGTTCCTCAGCCACAAGATTATCCTTCCATCTTTTCCCTCACCCACGAGATTATCCTTCCTTCTTGTTCCTCAGCCACGAGATTTTCCTTCCACCTTGTTCCTCAGCCACGAGATTATCATTCCGTCTTGTTCCTCAGCCACGAGATTATCCTTCCGTCTTGTCTTGTTCCTCAGCCACGAGATTATGCTTCCTTCTTATTCCTCAGTCACAAGATTATCCTTCTGTCTTTTTCCTCACCCACGAGATTATCCTTCCTTCTTGTTCCTCAGCCACGAGATTATGCTTCCGTCTTGTTCTTCAGCCACGAGATTATCCTTCCTTCTTGTTCCTCAGCCACGAGATTATCCTTCCGTCTTGTTCCTCAGCCACGGGATTATCCTTCCGTCTTGATCCTCAGCCAAGAGATTATACTTCCTTCTTGTACCTCAGCCACGAGATTATCCTGTTGATGAGTTGCTTACCTAGATTTCAGTAAGGCTTTTGACACCTTTTTTTTATTAATAAACTGAAATCTTTGAGTTTGGATTTCAATATTGTTGAATGGATTAGACAATGTCTGAGTGACAGGCAACAGAGGGTTGTATTCGATGAAAGGTTTTGTTACTAGTGGGGTACCTCAGGGATCTGTACTTGGACCCATTCTCTTTAATATTTTTATTAGCGATATTGCAGAAGGTCTTGTTGGCAAAGTATGCCTTTTTGCTGATGATACAAAGATTTGCAGCAGGGTTGATATTCATGGAGGGATAAGCCAAATGGCAAATGATTTAGCTAAATTAGAAAAATGGTCAGAGCAGTGGCAACTGACATTTAATGTGGACAAGTGCAAGATTATGCACCTTGGGCGTAAAAACCCAAAAGCAGAATATAGACTATTTGGTACAGTCCTAACCTCAACATCTGAGGAAAGGGATTTAGGAGTAATAATTTCAGAGGACTTGAAGGTAGGTAGGCAATGCAATAGAGCAGCAGGAAATGCTAGCAGAATGCTTGGTTGCATAGGGAGAGGTATTAGCAGTAGGAAGAGGGAAGTGCTCATGCCAATGTACAGAGCACTGGTGAGACCTCACTTGGAGTATTGTACGCAGTACTGGAGACCGTATCTCCAGAAGGATATTGATACTTTGGAGAGAGTTCAGAGAAGGGCTACTAAACTGGTTCATGGGTTGAAGGATAAAACTTACCAGGAAAGGTTAAAGCATCTTAACATGTATAGCTTGGAGGAAAGACGTAACAGGGGGGATATGATAGAAACATTTAAATACATAAAGGGAATCAACACAGTAAAGGAAGATAGTATATTTAAAAGAAGAAAAAAAAACACAACTAGAGGACATAGTCTTAAATTAGAGGGGCAACGATTTAAAAGTAATATCAGGAAGTATTACTTTACTGAGATGGTAGTGGATGTATGGAATAGCCTTCCAGCAGAAGTGGTAGAGGTAAACACAGTCAAGGATTTTAAGCATGCGTGGGATAGACACAAGGCTATCCTAGCTATAAGACCGGGAACGGGGGACTAATAAAAGTACTCAAAAAAAAATTGGGCAGACTAGATGGACCGAATGGTTCTTATGTGCCGACACATTCTATGTTTCTATGTTTCTATGTTTCTATGCATCCTTAAAGTCCTGGGACACTTGGGAAAAATAATGAAACCATCAGTTTCTAAGGTTCAGATACGTTTTATACATGAGCCTTGCAAACTAATGGCTTCACAGCCACATTAAAACTCTGTAGCACAAGCATCTCATATATATATATACACTGTAGCCATTATGATGCAGTGCCACACCCATTGACCAACTATGCCCATATAAGGAAATGGGCAGGGCAGGGTGTGGCAGGGCTTGGTTAACATGAAATATTTTCATTCACAGCTTTATGTTGCAAAACCATTCTAAATTGAGGTGTTATCACCTAGATTGGAGTGAAAAAACATTTTTTATATATTTTTTTATAACTAAAATGTTATTGCATCACAAATAGATCGTACACAACAAATATGGAATACTTAATACTCCAACAGTATGAGAGAAAATAAAGTCGTGCAGGGAATACATATATATAAAACAATATCAACAATGCAAATATTTTCATTTTAGAAATCTTATACCCCTTATGCTGTAAACGCAGGGCATTCCACAATGGCATGGACCCTTTTAGGACAACTGTTGGGGAAATATATACCTATGTTTAAATGAAGAATTGTGTCAAAATTATAAGTTTTAAATAGGAACGCAGAGAGTTTTTTTTTTTTTTTATAAGGGAAAGAAAAAGATAACAGAAAGGGGAAAAGAGGAGGATGAAATAAGAAAAGATCAAGATGAATAATAGTGGGTAGAGGGGATCCCGAGAGGGGGACGCCGGCAGCTTCAGGGGGCCACTTGTGGCTGTCAGCAATAAAGGTGCCATCAGGTATACGACTTGCCCAGCGCCGGTGCCCTGGGGGGAAAACCAGACAACAGCGTATAGATTTATAGTGGGACAGGAGCAGTCTCGTTAAAAGGAAGGACGTGGGTTCTGAGAGGAGGCACCTTTATTCAAAGTCTTGATGGCAGTTCAAACACTTCCGGATCGGGGTCCAGACTTGCATGACAAGGTTCCCGTGTCAATGTCAGAATTTTTAAGGAAACCAGAAACTGCGGTATGTAATCGGGGTCTTCAGTTGTAAGCTGTCTGTTGTCGGTATTCACAATCAGAGATTGTTCAGGGCCCCATTTATATTTAACATAATTTTTTTCAAGTGGGCCGTGAGTCGAGACATGGATAGTCTCCACTGCAGTATAAAGGGCAGTAAGTCCTCGTAGATTTGAAGGATTGTGCCCTCATAGGTTATATTCCTCAGTTTCCTTGCAGCAGAGAAATAAGTGAGCCTTGCAGACCCGAAAACTGTCCAAGCAGAAGTATCGGGATTGCCTGAGTTTGAGGTCCAAGGGAGCTCAAGTAACATGCGACTGCCCCTGTCCACTGCTAGCTCTGCCCCCTCCACTTTTATTTTTTTAAGTGGTCCTCATTGTATGCTATGGGAGTTTGCTTTGTTTGCATATTGTGATCACAGTAGGAATTTGCTTATGATATTCCCCAGCTGCCAGTGTATTGTGAACATCTCTTGCTAGTGAAATAATTTATCGACCCAGCACCATTACCCCATTTTTTTAGTTTTTAATTTTAGTATTACTCATAGGTTCATAGCATATACAAATTAAAATCTTACCATTCACTTGTAAGGTAATCTTTCACCCACACTTTAAAGAAATATTCCACTTTGTTTTAACCCTTAAAAAAAAGCATGTCCCGGACTTTTAAGTAAACCGGCTTTACTATCTGCTGTGTCTCACATGCGAGATACAGTAGTTCCTGGTTGTCATGCGCTGACCAATCAAAGCAGGGACTCGACCCGCTCTGACAGCCAAATGTGAGGGTCTCTCGCTGCTAGCACAGAGAGACCCCCCTGCTGATCTCATGCAAAAACGTGGGGCTCTCTCTGCACTAGCAGAGACAGCCAGTCGCCAACCAGATGGCTGCCTTCTTCCTATGGAAGAATGGCAGCTGTCAGTCAGAGGATAAAGTGGTGCGTACTATTAAAAGTACACGCCAGTTTATCCTCACAATAGGAACAACTAACATTTCACTTGTGCTGCTATATTAGAAGCACAAGTGAAATATAAAGTTTAGTGTTCCTTTAAAAGCCCCTTTTAAGACATGTCAACACCTTACATGTCTTTGAAGCTGTAAACTGATATTGTGTACTGTTGTCTACAATTTTTCCGAAATTTCCTTTTCATGAATAGTTTGCCACAGTCATATGTTGCATTGTTCTAATTCTTCCGAAAATGCACAACTTTACACTGAACCTTATTTTCCACTTGCCTAGTATCCCAATTTATCCCAATGAGTTTGCAGGGAAGAAAAATCAAGTTTAGAATTGTAATAAATAAATTAAAAAGAAAAGGACTCCGGGCAAACATATGATGTGCTCCAAATAAATACATTTCTTCGGGTTGAAAAAAATACCATCAGGCTGAAGAACCCTGGACTACCTGCAGCATTGTTTAGATAAACAACTGGGGCTCTTTAAAAGCGAACTTGAAAGGCATTTCAGAGAATCCCATGAACACATAACACAACTGGGGGGGAAATTGCAAATTGTGAACAGAGGATAGACGAATTGGAATTTGTCAATAAGACACTGACGGATCAGATAGGGGAAATGAAGCAGTCTATTCTCAAATTGGAGACTAAAATCAATGACGCTGAGGACAGGGCTAGGCGTAAAAACATGAGCATTCGGGGTATATCTGAGGAAATCACTCAGTCAAAGCTAAGACCATTTTTGAAGGACCTTTTTTCCTCAATGGGTGTTCAAGAAGCCCTTCAAGATTCATGTATTGAGAGAGTCCACCGTACCTATAAGCCAAAAAATCTGCCAGAGGAAATCCCCAGAGATATTATTTTAAGATTTTCCTCTTTCTATATAAAGCAGAAAGTGGCCCAGGCAGGGAAAGATTATACACCTACAGAGGCAAGATTTAAAAATATCTCTTTTTTTCCAAGATCTATCAGCTCCAACTAGAGCTAAAAGAAGAACCTTTGGATTTTTTACAGAAACCCTGCGTAAAGCAAACATAAGATACAGTTGGGGTTTCCCACCCAAACTATATATCAGGTCAGAAGATTCCCTAAAGACAATAAATAATATTGAGGAGGCAGAAGAATGGCTTCGCAACTATAGAGCAACAACGGATAAGTAATGTTGAGCTCAGTTTTCTACAACTATGAGGAAAAGGAATAAAGAGAAGGTCGTAGGGGGGACTTCCCTTTTTTTTTTTTTTTCCTTCTCTCTTCCTTTTACCCTATGCAAGGGTTGAAAACCGGTTACATAATGTTTGTAAACCACTGCTATTAGCACATACTAAAATCTTCAAATTTGGAGGTATTAATGGGAATCCTGGGTAGTACACAATATATAAAACAATATATAAATTAAGGCAAATGCAGTAGGTAAAAAAAAAAAAATTTTGTTTTTTGGAGTAATTAGATTTCACTTATTGGTTATGAATCTAAAGTCACGCAATAAGGGTTTGGCTTGGAAAGGGATTTCTATAGGCACGTTAAGGGGAATAAGGTGGGAGAAGGGGAATTTAAAGCTATACAGAGAGAAGTGTGAAGATGAATATATAATAGCCATAAATTATTGTATACAAATAATGTAAATTGAAATTTAAATGTTTATGTTTTTTTAAGAGAGCTAACACTAATTTGATGCACAAAGTCAGGGGTAAAGCTGATTAATTGGTTATTTGTAGAGCGATTAGGGAGAGAATTGTAAGAATTAAGGTTTTCAGAAGTTAAAGTCGTTTTAAAGATTATGGATAGAAAGTTTTTAAATTTTAGTTAGATAGGAACTGGGGTGTGTTTTCTCGGTTTTCCCTCCCTTTTTTTATTTTTTTTTATGAAGACCCTCATGAGACTGATATCTTTGATACAAAACCCCCACGCCCTTCTCTCGCCCAAGGGCAAGGTTGGGGCAAGATGCAGGATAAATGCATCAGGAAGGAAGAATGGGTGGATGAGGATTGGTTAGGCTCCTTATTTGCAGGAAGGAGGTTTATGTGTTGTACGTCACACTGTTTGTATTGTTTATTTGTGTTTGTCTGTGTTTGTTTGTTTGGGATTTCTTGCCTGGGACTGAGAGTAGCTCTGGCCTTGATGGAGGGTGTCTGGAGACTAGAGGCTGACAAGATGAGTTGATGAGATCCTTGAAATTTTTAACATTGAATGTGCAGGGACTTAACATTCCTCAATGCAGAATCACTTTGACAGAGTCACTTTCCTTGGATAAAATTGACGTCTACAAGAAACGCACTTAAGAGAGATTGACGCGCATAGATTGAAATCAAAAAGATTCCCCCATGTTGAATATTTATCGTTGGTTAATAAAAAACAGAATGGCGTGGCAATTTTGATCTCCAAGGATATTAAATATGAATTGATATACAAACAAATGGATCTGAATGGGAGATTTATTTTTATAATCTGTAGACTGAACGATATTTTATTCTCCATTCTGAATATATATGCCCCTAATAAAAATCCAATGAAGTTTGTAAATAAAACTCTGTCCCAGGTGTATGACTATGTGCAAGGGTCCTTAGTTATTTTGGGGCGATTTTAATTGTGTTGTCGATCCTGAGGTTGATTATCTCCCCAGGGGATAGAAGGGTGGCTAGGGATTTCCTGGATTTAATGGGAAGATATCAGTTGTAGGACTCATGGAGAGTATTTAACCCCATGGAGAGAGATTTTACTTTTTTCTCTAGCAGATATAGATCCTACTCGAGGATTGATATGATATTAACGAACCACTCAGGGATTTCTAAATGCAAGGGAGCAAAGATTAAGATCATTGCATGGTCTGATCATGATGCCGTTATACTAGATATCAAAGAAGAGACCTCAAGAATAAGCGGAGCATGGGAATTAAATGACTGGTTGCTGAGTAATATGACTAGTATGGAAACCATCAGGGCTATGACCCAGGGTTATTTTGCGGTGAATGCAACAGGCGATTTGGATAGTTCCATGATTTGGTGTGCTTTTAAAAGTGTGGCTCGGGGGCACCTTATTAGTTTAGGTTCGCATATGAAGAGAGAACGGGGCCAGAGTTTGGCAGAGATGAATATCAGACTTGCAGAATTAAAACTTCTGAACAGGAATTCAGTTGATGAAGGTTGCATCAAGGAAATTAATCTATTAAAAAATGATATAAGGGAACAGCTATTTATTCAGGCTTCCAGAACCATCAAGAGGGCCAAGCAAAAATGGTTTTACTCAGGCAACAGGGCGGATAAGTTAATGTCCAATCATCTTAAACAGAATAATTTAAGATCAAGGATTTTTAAGATCATAGAGGGGCAAGAAACCCACCGGTCTCCACAAAAGATAGGTGGGGCTTTTGCCAAATTTTATCATGGATTGTATAATCTTCTAATGGACAAAGACTTAGACGCAATGAGAAGATACCTTGATCAAACTGGCCTCCCAAAAATCTCCCTGCAGCAAAGGAAGGATCTTGAGGTCCCATTCTCATTGCTGGAAGTTAGACAAGCTATTGACAAACTCAAGATTAATAAAGCGCCTGGCCCAGACGGCTTTTCGGCTTTGTTCTAAAAGAAAGTAGCCGATCTGATCTCACCGTACTTAGTAGACACATTTAATGAGATTAAACAGAAGCGCTCATTCCCAAAAGAGATGCTCCAGGCATCTATAGTCCCTATTCCAAAGCAGGGGAAAGACACCAGCCTTGTAAGTAATTTTCAGGCCTATCTCGTTGATTAATTTAGACACCAAGATCTACTCCTCTATAATCGCAGATAGGCTAAAAATGATCATTCCATCATTTATACACGCTGATCAAACAGGTTTTGTCAAAGGGCGGCAGGCTACGGGAAATACTAGAAAAATCATTGATCTGATTGACTATTTTGACAGACACAAGATCCCTTCGGTTATATTGGCCCTGGACGCCGAGAAGGCCTTTGACCCAGTCGATTGGACCTATTTGGAGGAAGTTATGAGAGCATATAGCTTCGGTGGGGGTCTAATCGACTCGGTCATGGCCTTATATACGGCTCCTATGGCTAGGATCGCCGGTCCTGGGTTGAGCTCGGAGTGCTTCGAGGTGAAGAATGGGACGCGACAGGGTTGTCCTTTGGCTCCCATTCTCTATAAATTATCTTTAGAGCCATTGGCCATTAGGATACGGAGGGCAGAGGATATAAAAGGAGCATCAATGGGTGGGAGAACTAATAAAATAAGTCTATTCGCGGACGATATACTATTGACGTTGACAGACCCTGTAAATTCGATCATGAAAGTGCTGGAAGAAATAGATCTATTTGGCTTGCATTCTAACTATAAATTGAATATAAAAAAAACACAAGCCCTAAGTATGAATGTCTCCTCAGATCTTCTAGATGAGTTGATAAGTAGATATCAGTTTGAGTGGGCAAAGATAGCTATAAACTACCTGGGGGTAGTGATCCCGAGAGTGACCTCAGATATATTAAGGATCAATTATTCTCCTCTGCTTACTGATTTACAACAAAAGATAGGTCGATGGAAAGGTTTGAATTTGTCTTGGATGGGCAGGATGAACTCCATTAAGTCATATATTATTCCCAAATGGTTATATTTGTTGAGAATGATTCCTGTACCCATCCCGGTTACCTATTGTAAACAGTTTCAAACATCAGTGATTAAGTTTATATGGGGAGATAAGAAACCAAGAATAGCCAGTCAATGGTTGTATAAACCGGTAATAAGGGGGGTCTTGGTTTCCCAAACTTGTTTAAATATTCTGAAGCCAGCATGCTTCATCATGTACATAAAACCCAATGCCCTGAATTGCGTAAAGAAGGCTGGTTTTGGGTAGAGCAGGAGATGGTGGGGGCTATGGCATTGGAAAGTCTGCTATGGTTAAGTAGAAGCAAGACCCTTTACTTAGTCCAAATGTCTGGCAACACTGTCCTTCAGGGTTTGCTGAGTAGCTGGCTTTCGTTTAAGAGAAGAGTAGGGTTGTCAAACAAGATCATCAAATCCACTCCAGTTAGTACAGCTACAGACCTAATTACAGATATTCATTTTTCCTCTGCTTTTAGGGAAATTAATTTGACCTTTGCTCAGCTAATGCTGGGTAGGAAGGTAAAGACACTAAGTCAGGTGATGAGGGAATTCGGCCTGCATTGGAGTGACGCCTTTGGAGTTTTAAGGCTTCTTCACTTCACGAGACACCACGTCTATAGCCCTTGTGAGGGCCCCCTGTTAAACTTTCTGGAAAAAGCTTTTGATAATAAAATCAAACCAAGCAGGCTGAAAAGTTGGTACTCACTGCTGGGCAACCTTAAACCCTGTAAATTCCCAACGGCTTGGGAGAAATGGAACCTAGATCTAAATATGTCTAAGGAGAGGGAGATATGGGAGAAGGGGTGGAACCAAACTAAGCAAGCTGTTGATCCAAAAGCAGGAAAAAGCCCTAATTAAATGATTGTGAATATAACAGTAGAAGAGTAAAATTCCTTCTTGATTACAAAAAGGCTTTCTCCTTGTATCAACAAGCTCTAAATATTAGTGTTGATTTTATTTCTAAAAAAAATAAACATCAAAAGCCTTTTTGAAGGCATCTATTGTCTTTGATTTCACCACCTCTCTTGGCAGTGACTTCCATACCTTTATTATCCTTACTGTATAGAATCCCTTCTTTTGAGATTGGAAGAGCAACGATTTCATAGGTAACAGGGGGGCGACTTCTTGTGCTTTGTACATTTCTGTTAATAAATAACAGAATAGGTCACTGGAGAGTTCTTTTCATTGAATAAGCTGTTGTTCTGAATGGTGTATGTAGCATTCGCTACTTGTGGCAAAATACAAAAAATTTTGGATAACGGATTTCTGGTTAAGGAATACTCAACTTGTATTGTAATTGTGTCCTGCATTGAAAGGGTTATCAGAAGATATTTATATGCATTAGTTCATGGGTTCCATTTTGAATATGGTGACATGATATGTACGTGAGGGGAGATGTACATTGCATCTCATTGACTTCATGCATTGTGCAGGGGCAAACCAGGTTTTTTAAGATTATTACGTATCAAGTAAGGTTTTAGTGCATACTTTCTGTGTATTTTGTAATTAAAAACATTATTATTATTATTTCAAAATGAAGAAAAATGTATGTCAAATCTTGTTTTTGCCTGTGAATAGCATCATTTGTCTTGATTTCATCAGGTCTCTCACCTGGCAACCTGGCAAACTATGGTTCACAGTCTGAGAATGTGAAGCACATTTTGGAAACTCACATTAGCTTAGAAACCAGAGATGTAATAGAAGTTAAAAAATCTACAAATGCCATATATATATTTTTTCTTAAGTAGGAACGTTTGAAATGATGAAAACATCCCATATATATACCAAGGGTTGCCACCTAGACCATTTTTACCAGTCACAAATAGCTTTGCATGCTGCCTACGTAGTCGTAGGTAAATACTGGGAAATCAATGAATGATATCAAAGATGGGATTCCGCAGAACCATGTTGATTAGTTGCATGATTTTCTTCTGGTCTTATGTTTGACTGAGCATCATATGATAGATAGATCATGGTATATGGTTACCAAAAATCTGCAGCACCAATGCTTGTCAGCAATGGTTTTAAGCGACATGGTAAACATTTTTTATGTTACAGTCTGAGGACACTTACATTTTGTGGCTCTCAAACTTATTTTTCTAGATACCAGTTTTGAATAACCACATATTGCCAACATTGCTGAAAACCAGTGGCGTTACTGGGCTCTGCATGGCACAATATTACTGGTATCTGACTGGAACAATATTACTGAGCTCTGACTGGCACAATATTCCTGGTATCTGACTGGCACAATATTACTGGGTTCTGAGTGGCACAATATTACTGGGCTCTGACTAGCACAATATTCCTGGTATCTGACTGGAACAATATTACTGGGCTCTGACTGGCACAATATTACTGGTATCTGAATGACACAATATTCTTGGTATCTGACTGGCACAATATTACTGGGCTCTGAGTGGCACAATATTCTTGGGCTCTGACTGGCACAATATTACTGGGCTCTGAATGGCATAATATTCCTGGTATCTGACTGGCACAATATTACTGGGCTCTGAGTGGCACAATATTACAGGTATCTGGCACAATATTACTGGTATCTGACTGGCACAATATTACTGGTATTTATAATTGTACAATTGTCACATCGTGGGGCTCCTGTGTGTTGCATAATTAATGGCGGTCCCATGTGTGCATAATTATTGGGCGCTTGTGTGTGGCATATTTATTGGGCCCCATGTGTGGCATAATTAAGGGACTCTTTTGTCTGACGTAATTAAGGGACTCTTTTGTGTGGCATAATTATCGGGCACCTGTGTGTGTGTGGCATAAATATGGGGCACCTGTGTGTGTGTGGCATAATTATGGGGCACCTGTGTGTGTGTCATAATTAATTGAGCAGAGGTGAGGCATAAATAGTGGGGCTCTGGTGTGGCATAATTTATGGGGCTCTGGTGTGGCATAATGTATGGGGCTCCTGTGTGTTGCATAGTTATGGGGCTCCTGTGTGTGGCATAGTTAATAGGCCATCTAATTGGCATTACTAAGGAATCTGTTTGGCATTGCATTGGAGGAAATCCAGGGTGGTGACACCATGAGTTTCCGCACCGGGTGACACCAACCCTAGTGACGCCCCTGCTGAAAACCATTACAAAAGAAGATAAGGCACATAGAAATGTGTAACTGCAATTATAAATGCCCAAAAATTTTACTGCTGTAAAGGTAATATTGTGACGTAATTAAAGGGACTGTCTGGTGCCCAAAATTCCACTTCCAAATATTAATGCATATTAATGTGTTTTCGAAGTACATGAAAATGCAAGTTTTCTATTTTGCATTGCTTAAAATATTTTAAAAAATCAGTAAGATTAAATTTTTGTAATTAGTTCAGTTTGCAAGAAACCAGTACTGGTCACACTAGCTGAGTAAAATCAATTTCCTTTTTTTTTTGCTGCAGGAACCAATGAGAATAATGTCATTCAAATGAATGGAATATCCTATTTCTCTAGCGATGTCATCAGACAATGTATTGCACTGTTAAGATATCCTATCGGGTGCAAGAGCAAGGTCACTTAGTCACTTCATATGCTGCTGGAATATAATACATTGTGTGAACTCTAAATGAAACAAAACTTTATTTGCTCAGTGTCTATATAATCAGTGCGGCCACACCTAAAGTATACAGGGAGTGCAGAATTATTAGGCAAATGAGTATTTTGACCACATCATCCTCTTTATGCATGTTGTCTTACTCCAAGCTGTATAGGCTCGAAAGCCTACTACCAATTAAGCATATTAGGTGATGTGCATCTCTGTAATGAGAAGGGGTGTGGTCTAATGACATCAACACCCTATATCAGGTGTGCATAATTATTAGGCAACTTCCTTTCCTTTGGCAACATGGGTCAAAAGAAGGACTTGACAGGCTCAGAAAAGTCAAAAATAGTGAGATATCTTGCAGAGGGATGCAGCACTCTTAAAATTGCAAAGCTTCTGAAGCGTGATCATCGAACAATCAAGCGTTTCATTCAAAATAGTCAACAGGGTCGCAAGAAGCGTGTGGAAAAACCAAGGTGCAAAATTAACTCCCCATGAACTGAGAAAAGTCAAGCGTGCAGCTGCCACGATGCCACTTGCCACCAGTTTGGCCATATTTCAGAGCTGCAACATCACTGGAGTGCCCAAAAGCACAAGGTGTGCAATACTCAGAGACATGGCCAAGGTAAGAAAGGCTGAAAGACGACCACCACTGAACAAGACACACAAGCTGAAACTTCAAGACTGGGCCAAGAAGAGAGCTCCAGTCCAACTCAGACGCCAGCAAGGTGGAGGTGGAGTACTGGTTTGGGCTGGTATCATCAAAGATGAGCTTGTGGGGCTTTTTCGGGTTGAGGATGGAGTCAAGCTCAACTCCCAGTCCTACTGCCAGTTCCTGGAAGATCACCTTCTTCAAGCAGTGGAACAGGAAGAAGTCTGCATCCTTCAAGAAAAACATGATTTTCATGCAGGACAATGCTCCATCACACGCGTCCAAGTACTCCACAGCGTGGCTGGCAAGAAAGGGTATAAAAGAAGAAAATCTAATGACATGGCCTCCTTGTTCACCTGATCTGAACCCCATTGAGAACCTGTGGTCCATCATCAAATGTGAGATTTACAAGGAGGGAAAACAGTACACCTCTCTGAACAGTGTCTGGGAGGCTGTGGTTGCTGCTGCACGCAATGTTGATGGTGAACAGATCAAAACACTGACAGAATCCATGGATGGCAGGCTTTTGAGTGTCCTTGCAAAGAAAGGTGGCTATATTGGTCACTGATTTGTTTTTGTTTTGTTTTTGAATGTCAGAAATGTATATTTGTGAATGTTGAGATGTTATATTGGTTTCACTGGTAAAAAGAAATAATTGAAATGGGTATATATTTGTTTTTTGTTAAGTTGCCTAATAATTATGCACAGTAATAGTCACCTGCACACACAGATATCCCCCTAAAATAGCTAAAAATAAAAACAAACTAAAAACTACTTCCAAAAATATTCATCTTTGATATTAATGAGTTTTTTGGGTTCATTGAGAACATGGTTGTTGTTCAATAATAAAATTAATCCTCAAAAATACAACTTGCCTAATAATTCTGCACTCCCTGTACATGCAGGGTAATCACTGGGGGAGGGCTAGAGTAAAATATAAGAAATGTGAATTTTGCAGAATGGCTACATAAAATCACAGTGGAAAAATGCATGTGCATTATACATGCAGTAGTCTTCAACTTGCACCAAAGTAAGTTTTGGGCCTATACTGTCCCTTTAAGCACATGGTGTAATTCCAAAAATCTATTGAATTCTTTTCAGTTCATGTAGTATAGATTTGTGATATGGTACTAAAGGCAAGTTTTGCAGCAAAATGGTTTCCAAGTGTTTGGAATCTGGAAGTTTCAATAGATTTGAGCTTATGCTGACCATCAACATCTTTATCTGGAAATACGGGCAATATTACATCATACAGTTTTAGGCAGGGCCGACTTTAACGCGGGGCAAACGGGGCAGCTGCCCCGGGCCCACTTACTCCTGGGGGGCCCAAGGCAGCTGCCAGGTGGTCCCGCTGCCCCTCCGTAACTGCACCAGCACTGATCGCATAGTACAGGTGCGCCCAGCGTTCTCTGCTCTATCCGGCTCCCTCAGTAGGGAGACGCAGGCAGCATGTGCTCAGTGTGCTGAGCACTCAATCCATGCTGCTCGTGCTCCCCGCGCTTAGTGTTGGTTCAGAGCATCGGAAATACGATGCTCTGCGTCATTACTACGCGCGGGGAGCGCGAGCAGCATGGATTGAGCGATCAGTGTGTTTAACACACACTGAGCACATGCTGCCTGCGTCTCCCCGCTGAGGGAGCCGGATAGAGCAGAGAATACTAGGGTGAGGAGGGCAGTGGAGGGGGCGATAGAGAGAATGGTGGGGAGGGGAGGGGGGATAGAGAGAACACTGGGGTGGGGAGGGGAGGGGGGGATAGAAAGAACACTGGGGTGGGGAGGGGGATAGAGAGAACACTGGGGGGGGTAGAGAGTACACAGGGAAGGGGGTAGAGAGAACACTGGGGAGACAATGGAGGACAGAGGAGAGAACACTGGGGGGGGCATTGAGGGACAGAGGAGAGAACACAGGGGAGAGAAGGGGGGATAGGTGAGAATACTGAAGGGAGAGAAGAGAATACAGACGGTGGAGAGGAGAGACATACATGGGGAAGATTAAAGAGAGTGAACTGGGAAGACAGAGGAGAGAGAGACATGGGAAGCAATGGGAGAGAGACAGACATGGGAAAAAAGAGGATACAAAGACAGACATGGGAAGGAGGACGAGAGAGACAGGTGGACATGGGAAGGAAGAGACAGACGGAATGTGCCCCCCCAGATCAAACTCTGGATCCACCCGTGGGTGCACAGGGTGCACCGCGCCCAGGCGCAGGAATCCAGAGGCGCTGCTTTAGGGAGTTCACTCCCTAACAGCGCCTCACTTCGAGGTGCGGACCGCAGGCGAGAGGTAACCACACCAAGGGGTGAGCACAGCGCGACGGGGGCAAGCTCCGCCCCATCACGTTGTGTAACTTCGGAGAGTGTTCTGCCTCTGCAGGGATGAGAGGCAGAACACTGAAACGTTCTCCTCCCTGCAAGTAAAGGTAAATGTACAGGGAGGGGGACAAGCAGACTATTTTTTATTTTTTTTGATAAAGAAATAAATCCGGGCTCCACCGTGGCAAAAAATTATGGCTAAGAGTGTGTCTGTAAGTGTCGGCATGCATTTATGTGTGTAAGTGTGACTATGTGTAATGGTGTATGTATATGTGTAAGGGTGACTGTGTGTTTAAGAGTGTGTGTATTTCTGTGTTAGTGTGACTGTGTGTAAGGGTGTGTATAACAGTGTGTGGATGTGTGTGTGTGTGTATGTAAGTGTGAATGTGTGCGTAAGTGGGACTGTTAGTGTCACACAAGCATATATATTTTTCCGGTAAAAATAAATAAAGTGTGTGACTGTGTGTAAGGGTGTCTAAGAGTGTGTGTGTGTGTAAGTGTATCTGTAAGTGTGACTGTGTGTAAGGGCGTCTGTGTATGTCTAAGAGTGTTTTGTGTATTTTTGTGTAAGTGTGACTGTGTGTAAGGGTGTATATAACTGTGTGTATGTAAGGGTGACTGTGTGTGTAAGGGTGTCTGTGTAAGTGTATGTATATGTGTAAGTGTGTCACGTGAGAGGGGAAATCTCCACCCCCTCACAGAGCATGTTAGAGCACCGGATGTCCGTGACATACCGGTGCTCAGGACACATGGAGCCACGCACAGAAGAAACAGCCCCTTCCCTGCAAATGTAAGGTAAGTGAGCAGGGAGGGGGACAAACGAGTGTGTGTGTTTAAGTTTGACTGTGTGTGTAAGTGTGTCTATCTGACTGTGTAAGTGTGTCTATCTGACTGTAAGGTTGTCTGTGTGTTAGTTTATCTGTGTGTTAGTGTGTCTGACTGTGGATGTAAGCGTGTCTGACTGTGTAAGGTTTTCTGTGTAAGTCATATATATATACACACACACATTTAATCTAAATATTATATAAACCACCTATACATTATATATATATATATATATATATATATATATATATATATATATATATATATATATAGTTTTATATAATTATATATTTACATAATATATAGCATATGGCTGGTTTATATAATATTTCATATAAATCAGTTTATATATATATATATATATATATATATATATATACACATATATATATATACATATACATACATACACACACACACACACACACACACACACACAAAGCAGGTTTGTTTATTTTTTTTGTAGGGAGGTATTAGGGTGGAGGGTGTGATTGCATGCAGGGAATGCAGGGAATGAGGGGTGGGGTCCAGGGGCCCCAAACAAATGTTTGCCCAGGGTCCAGTCAATGTTAAAGATGGCCCTGGTTTTAGGAATTTATCAACATAAATAATAATGGATTTAATTATACTTGATCAACTAACGTAAAACACACTAGATGGAGAATGAACTCTCCAACAACTAACGTTAAACTTGTGCACATTAATAACTAGGCAGGAATATAAAATAAAAAGACCTTATCCATTATGATTTGAGAGATTCAGTTTTTGTTGGCTGGTCTTTCAACGGGCTGACTGGTCTGTTTAGACAGATTAGAAGGAATAAATTATAAAATGGATTCATATACTATATATTTAAAGAGACTAAAAAAAATCCCAACTAGAACATCAAACCAAATGAAGATAGATCACCAGCAGAACAAGACTGAAATAAAGTTAGGGCAGTGTGATTTCAGAATCTTACCAGCCAGAAAGGGGAAGAAAAAAGTACCAAACTTAGAAGTCACTTTGGCATGATGTATATTGAGGACTGCTAAAAGTTTTTTGAAAGTATGGCAAAATAATAAACAATGGTGTTACAATTTATATATCCAAGGCCTCACACTTTCGTAGCTCCCATGAAATAAAAGGCTATGTGGGCAGAGGATAGTGGAAAACAGAATACATATATAATTTCTACCTGCTGTTGTCCCATGAAAATCCTACTTTCTACAATACTCGCTGCTATGAAAACACATAATCACACAGACACATTGGGAATCCAAAAACCCAAATGTTTTACAAAAATGGACTGTCAGAGTGGTAATGATTATGTAAAGGGAGGACTGGTAATATCACTGTAGTCATACCTGATATCATGGGGAGGGTTTCAGACCATAGATTGCTTCAGATACTTGGAGCACCATCTGAAAACCAAGTACCTTCATTAGGTACATATGTCACTTACCTTGGACGTTCTCTCTGAACTTATAATCTTATGACTGCAACAACATATTAAGGAGTGCGTGACTTCTGTGCTTATGAAAGCTTCATCTCCATCTATTTTCTTATAATACAGTCTCATGAGCATGTACCTCTATGCCGTTGATAAAGAGAGAGAAAAAAAGATGCTATAATTTGCCTATAAGTTAAGAAGAAAAAAAAGGTCAAATATAATTGTGTGTGGCACAGGACATGTATCAGTGTTGCCACCCAGCCGGTAACATACCAGCATTTTTATTTTTTGCACCCCCTTTAAATGCCGGTAGCTGCGGGTGTTTACCCTTTCGGTACGGAGAGTGTAGAGATTGCATGATCTCTCCCTCCCTCCCTGCTGACTCTCACACCCGGCAGCAGTAAGTGACTTATCACAGTCATTTTCTGTCTGCACAGAGGAGGGAAACCCAGCATGCTATTTGAAGACCAAGATGGCTCAGATTAGTGGGGAATGAGGCAGTTTGGAGTGGGTCAAAGGCAGGCGCATATGCACGGAGCAGCGCTGTATATTTCCAGGGTTTGTCTGCCCCGGAAATACACAATATACAATTGGGAGACAGACAGCAGCTGCAAATTCGGCATCAGAGTCAATCAAACCCCGTTACTCACTCGTCTGCCAGAAGCAGACAGGATGTGTGTGGCAGGCCTGGGTAATAGAGGCTGATATGAGCTCAGCCTGTAGTGTCATTGCACCAGGTGACACCCACATTGGGAAGAGAGCTGGCTTGTGAGAGATTGAGGGAGTATAGGGCTGGAGCAAATAGATCTGACTGAGAGAGGGGGATGGCTTGGAGTAGTGAGAATGCAGACTGGGAGAAAGTTGGCAAGCAAAAAAGTGGGATCGCTTGCACCATTACAAAGGAAACCTCCCCATTTGCATATGAGACTGGTCCCATCCATAAGGGCAGTCCAAATACAAATTGCCTGGCAGTTCTCCTCTGCAGAAGGAATACAGCAACCACAGACATAAGTTTCAGCCTTCATTGGCCTTATAAGTGTGGTATGGATGGTATCCCTCTAAGTGGGAGAGAGATGGCTTGGACAAGTGAGAATGGGAGACAGGTGGCTTGGAGGAGTGAGAGTGGAAGGGATGAAGAATCTGACTGGGTAGAGTAACATCAGGTTGCATAAGAGAGCTGGTCTGAGTGGTATAGGCTGGCAGTGTAAGAGCACACATCTTGTTGATGCAATCTACGTGCTCTGGCAAGACCTGTGTGTGCAATCTTAGTGCTCTAGCAAGACTTTTAAGTGCAGGCTGAGTGCTGTGGCAAGTCACATGCGAGCATGGTAGTGCTGTGACAAATTATGTGGGTGAAATAAGGTGTCGTGGGTGCAATGAAAGGAATGTGGTGGCAATAATGAAATAAGGGCATTAAAGGAAGGATATAAAAACAAGGACTGCATTTTCTCTAAATCATTTTATTATACACTGCCTATTTCTGTCCAGTGTTGCATTCATTTTTCACCAAGATCTTGTAAAGCAAAACCTTCTCCAACACATCCCAAGGATCCAGACATAGTTGTGCTGCAAAGTGTCCCTGGATAGTTTTTGCTGAGGGGTGGGGCTTGGGAGGTCGATGGCCTGTACATCTGTGCATTTGCAAAAGCTCAGTCACCTAAACTGACAGAACTGCTGTGTATGTGCGGGTGCACTCCACAACCCTCTAACTCTAATGCCAAAAAAGTGGGACAGAGGTAGAACTCAGCGGGACAGCTGTACAGAGCCTCCAATCCTCGACTGTCCTGCGTAAAGTGGTACAGTTGGGGGGTATGTATGTGTGATTAATAGGACAATTATTACCAAACCTCAAAATACAGGCACTATTTGCTAAATCCTAGCATATTGATGGGCTAAATCCTGGCAAATAGAGGGGCTAAATCCTGGAATATTAAATGGCTTAATCCTGGCATGTTGAGTGGCAAAATTATGGCATATTGAATGGCTAAATCACAGTGCATCCGGTGCTGTGAGGAAGAACAAAGTGCCATGCCTCCAGCACAACATGGTCTGTGAAACCACTTTCAACATTGAGCACCTTTCCTTTTGGCTGAATGTTTCTGTGATTGTGTGCTGGCTGAGTGTGATTGTGTGCTGGCTGAGTGTGTCTGTGAGTCAGTGTGTGCTCTCTATGTCTAGTGTCTATGAATGACTTTGGTGGCTGAATGTGTCTATGAATGACTGTGTGCTGGCTGAGTGTATCTATGAATGAATGTGTTATATGTGTTAGTGTTCACATTTATGACACAGCAATAAGAATGTCAGTTAGTCAGTCACACACTTATTATCTATACCAAATGTTTATAGATATTTGTAGAATAATTATGAGACAAATAAAATTCTAGGAGCTGTAAATTCCTAGAAGCTGGGATTTAAGTCTGATCTTAAATATGCTATTTATTCATACTTCATTTTTATTATCACTTGCATATATTTTTTTTAATAATGCGTGTCCGTGAGGGCCTTATGTTCGACTTTCGCCTAAGGCCTCACAAAGTCTTGAGTCACCTCTGATCAGCAACATCTCCTGAGTATAGGGATACCACCCATGTATAGGTTGGTTAGGTTATTTGAGAGTTAAAAGGCCACATTTGAGAGGTGCACTTTTTGGTTTGCCAACTTCAAATTTTGATGCAGAAAACCTGCGCCTAGTCCCATGTGGGACATTTTTGAAGCCAGACAATGTATTTTATCCCACAAAACCATATATTTTTGAAAACTAGACACTCTAGGGCAGGGCTTGACAAATTTAATTTAGTTTTAGGAGCCAGCTAAAAAATTTAGGAGCCAGACAACGGCACATCACAATATCATAAACGCACGGAGACAGTCGCATACACCCACCTCATATACACAGCCAGTTACATTCACACACGCCACATACAGTCAGTTACATTCACACACACACACACACACACCACATACAGTCAGTTACATTCACACACACACCACATACAGTCAGTTACATTCACACACACACCACATACAGTCAGTTACATTCACACACACACCACATACAGCCAGTTACATTCACACATACATACACAGCCAGTTACATTCACTCATACATACACAGCCAGTTACATTCACTCATACATACACACAGACCAAAGAACAAAAATGTATTTCTTAGGGTGTCCTCCCTCCCTGCTGCTTACCTCATTGCAGGGGAGGGGAACATTTATGCTGAAGCCCGATCTTCTTTCGGTTCCTGTGCCGTGTTGTCACGTGACAATCGGCACTGCAGCGTGTTGCGCGAGGGGGCGGAGCTCACAGTCTGTGTGATCCGCACAGACTTTCTCCCCTCGCGCTGAAAGTAAAACGCATGGCAGCCTGCAAGGGCTCCCTGTGACAAACAGCACCCGGACGCCAGGTCTGATTTCCTGGTCGCCATGGCGACCTGGCGCCCGGGGTTTGTCGAGCCCTGCTCTAGGGTATTTCAAATGGTAGTATTTTAACACTTTTCATGTACTAATTCTACCATCAGCCTATGTCAAAGATTTGGGTAGTCTTTTTTTTCACATACATTGTACTTCAGGCATTAATTCACAGATCCTGTTATGTGTCAATGCCAAACAACACCTCAATATGTGTTCAGCAACATCTCCTGAGTATGGGGATACCACGCATGCATAGGATTATTGGGTTGTTTGGGGGCTGAAAGGCAACATTTGTGATGGGCGCATTTTCAACTTGGAATTTTGACATGTAGTCAACCTGCGTCCATGTCCTTTATGGGATATATCTTTGAAGACAGCCAATGTAATTTACCTCCACCAAAGCATATATTTTTTTAAAGTAGACACCCATGACTCCTTGTGGCAAGGGCTTAGCATCGAATGATATATCACTACATCAGTATCAGAAAGCTGACCAGGGTTAAAATCGAACACTGAGTCAGCGACCTGAGAATCAGTGCCGAAGCAGTGATCTACAGCAAAGAAGGGGTTAATAGCTCTTAGAAGAAGAGCCTATCTAGTACTGTAATACATTACAGTACAAAGAAATGAATCCATAAAAAATTGCAGACAGCAAAAAATACTGTTACTGTGCAAAATGACTGCTTACAATGATGAATGAGGCTATTCATTCATCTTTTATATACCCCAGAGGCTATATAAAATCTATCCGAATGGCTCTAACCTTTGTTGGCGGTGTGAACGTATGGAAGGAGACCATGCACATGTTTGGTGGGGGTGCAGTTTACTTCAGCCACTTAAGGACAGGATATCCTACATTTTTGGAAAGATCTTTTTTTTTTTTTTTGACACTCAGACACTGACAAATGCTTTCATACTTTTTTTTTTTTTTTTTTTTACAAATTTATTCTTTATTCATTTTCTTTTATCTTGTGACAAACAAACATTTAACATGCATGATGTATTTCACAAAAAATCATTACAAAAAGACAGACAAGGAAAAGTGCAGTGCATTATTATCTAGTGATCTTTCCAATATTCTAGCTATGTGAGAGTGCTTCTAATACTTTGCACATGTGGGGTAGCGCCCAAGTCCTGACAGTTGAATTATTCCCAGAAGTCTCAGGTTTTAAAATGTAATGTTTTTTTCGAGGTTGCTAAGATTACTCTATTCCTCCGGATGGTGTGCTAGCCATTTAGACCATCTTCGTTCGAAAGCAGTACCATTTCCCAGGGAATATGCCCGATTTTTTTCCATTTTTTATTGATATTAAGTTTGGATTTTTATTTGAGACCATGTTGGTGTTTTCGTAGTTCTCCATAATCGGGAGATCACCATTTTCGTCGCTAACATTATATGAATAAGGATGTATTTTTTTTATCAAAGTGTATTTTTTATCCAAGATATGGAATAGAGCAGTTTCAGGTGACATTTCGAGATATTCGTCTATCACTATTATCGTTTCCCTAAATACTATTTTCCATATATTCTTGATCATTGCACACTCCCACCATATGTGTTTATAGTTACCTTCTTCTCTGTTGCATCTGCAGCATATACTAGAGTTGTTTTTATTTAACTTATTCATTATTTTAGGGACCAGATACCATCTGTATATCATTTTATAGTGTAATTCCACTAGATTAAGACATTTTACTGATTTCCTAACTTCTTTTATAGAGTCACACCATTGTTTATCATTTATAGGGGTTTTTAACTCATTATCCCAGGAATTCCACGCTTTAGATCTCGTATTTTTTTCTTTTATCCCTAGAGTGGTGTATATCCTCGGCATGATTTTTCCTTTTGCCTTTTTTCCAAATAGTTCTTCTAGGTTTCTCTCAAGATCATCTTCTCCCCAGTTCAGAACTGTATTTTTTGATAAGAAATTTTTAATTCTTAAGTAAGTGAAGATCTCACTATTAGGGAGATCAAGATCGATTTGGAGTTGTGCGAAGGTTTTAATACTCCTCCCGGGGGCTATGTCTAGTATTACAGTATCTTCCCTAGTTTTCCATTGTTTAAGGTTTAGATCTTCCACATTATATTTTAGAATCTCTAGTGGTAAATTTGTGTGAATCTTTCCACTTATATTATTTTGTTGTTTAAAGAGTTGCCACTTTTTTAATAAGAAATCCACATGCATTGGTGTCCGTGATCCGCTCATAATTCTGTTTAGTTCGTTTTTTGACCATAGGATCATCTCTATATTTTCCTGACCCATTATGTCAGCCTCAATCCTGTACCATGGTTCTAACCTTTCCTCTCTCCTTTGCCATTTTCGAATATAGTACAGGGTATTCGCCTCATAATACTTCTTAATATTTGGGACCCCGAGTCCTCCTACTTTTGTAGATTTCTTTACTTATTCTAGGTTTTTTCCCGGCCCAAATATAATGAAGTAGGAGTTTCTGTAGGTTTTGTAATTTCTTTATCGGGATATATAGTGGGAGCATTCTCAGGAGATAGGTCCATCTTGGAAGAACATAACCTTTTACCGTATTTAACCTGCCCATCCAGGATATCTCCAAATTTTTCCATTGTTTGGTTAACTTGTTTTTTGTATCCTCAAATAAGTTATCAAAATTATTTTTCATTATATCTATCGTATTTGTTACGATGCAAATTCCAAGAACATTTACCTCGTCTCTAGACCAGTCAAAGGAATATTCCTTAATCAGTCTATCCCTTGTATCCTGTTCTGTGTTTATAAGCATAGCTCTTGTTTTGGATACATTTAGTTTGTAATTTGAAACAAGTGCATAACTTTTAATCTCCTGGAAGAATTCGCGTAAGGAGATTATTGGTTCAATAAGGGTCATCACGATGTCATCTCCATAGAGGCACAGTTTATACTCTGCTCCTTTAATTTTAATCCCCTTTATTTTTTGATTATGTCTAATCCTAGATACAAAGGGCTCTAGGGACAGTATATATAGTAGGGGGGATAATGGGCACCCCTGTCTAGTCCGGTTACCAATTTTGAACCAGTCTGACACCATACCCGGTCCCACCGTTCTTGCCGTAGGGACCGTGTATAATGCCATTACCGCTGTTCTTATTTGGCCCTGAAACCCAAACTTCTCAAGCACCTGGTCCAGGAACCTCCAGCTGACCCTGTCAAAAGCCTTTTCGGCGTCAAGTGACAGGGTCAGCTGGGGTATCCCCTGTTTCTCAACATGTCCCAACAAACTCAACAGTCTACGGATGTTATTTTCAGAGTGTCTCCCCTGAACGAATCCAACTTGGTCTTTATTGATAAGGTTTGGAATCACCTGTTTGAATCTATTAGCTAAAATTGCCGAATATATTTTTATATCACAGTTTATAAGGGATATAGGCCTATAATTAACTGTTTTAGAACTATCTTTGTCAGGTTTGAGAATAGGTGATATTGTAGCCTGAAGCATTTCAGCCGGTATATTTCCTGTTTCTTTTATATTATTGAAAAGGGTTGTTAACTGTTTGGCCAGGTTCTTATTAAACGTACTGTAAAATAGGTTTCTGAATCCGTCCGGACCTGGGGCTTTATTTTTCTTTAATTTTGAAATTATTTCCATCACCTCACTTTCTTCTATATCAGAGTTCAGGTATGCCACTTGTTCTTCTGTTAATTTGGGTAAGTCTATTTTTTTTAAGTATTCACTTATTTGGGTATTTGGGATATCTTTATCTGGTAGATTATATAAAGTTGAGTAATATTCATTAAAAGCCCTCCCTATATCTTTTGGTAGTACTAATGTTTGATCTTGCACCACGATTTTACTTATTCTTGCTTTAGCCTTTTTGTTTTTTAGTTTGTTTGTTAGTATTTTTTCTATCCTATTTCCTTTTTGATACCAGATCTGATTTAATTTCAATATTGCATAGTTTGCTTTTTCCATTAATCTGGAATTAATGTGGATTCATCAAAAAGTAGTCCAGGCAAGAATATGACATATGAGGGAAGGAAAAGAATGTGTAATCCCTTTCATTTGGGTTCATTGTCCGCCATGTGTCATATAGGTTATTATTATCCAGAAACTTTTGGAACTTTGTGGCTTTAATTTTTGTTTGTTTGTCTATTTTTTGACCATTTGGTAATTTTTTGTCTATAGTCTCATCCAGGACACAGTTAAAATCGCCCCCCATTACAAATGTCCCCTGAATAAGATTTTCTACTTTATTTATAACTTTATTTAAGAAGACCACTGTGGACTCATTAGGTGCATATATATTTAAGAAAGAGAATATCCGGTCATTAATCATACATACTAAAAATGAATATCTACTCTCTCTATCTGTGTCCTTATATATTTCAGTATATGCAACTTTATTTGACACAAATATAGCTGTTCCCCTATTTTTCTTTCCATAGTGGGAGTGTACAATGATGGGGAAATTCTTGTTTTTAATCAAAGATTTTTCTGTATTCCAATGGGTCTCTTGAATAAACCCAATGTCTATTTGGTTTTCAATAAGATAGTTCACCAGCATGTGCCTTTTCTGTGGGGAATTTAGCCCTCGTACATTTAATGAAGTTATTTTAACCATTTGGCATAAACCGCGACTTCTTCATACAGTTTTGCACACTGTCACTCCTTCGGGCGCTACCCCTAACACACAAACATATAACATAAATAAGCCATACCCTGGCCTTAAACATTGACACCATAAAAAAGGATCCCCTAAGGGTCCTTCCCGTCCCACTTTTTGTGTTCATATATTCCTCTACCATTAGAACACTATTTTGCTCTCATAGGCAGAGAGCGTTAGCGGAATAGGGGGGTAGCGACAAGCAGTTAAAATTTTCTCCGAATTCCTCCCCTCCACCCGACTCCCCGACAACAGCAGGGAGAAGGGGGGGAGGGGGGGCAAAGCAGGGCGAAAAGAGAGCCAGAAGAAAAAAAAAAAAAGAAGAGAATAATAATATAACAAAAAAAAAAGATTATTACTGTTAATGCTTTCATACTTGAATAGTATACAGGTTCATGGGGTCATCCATGTGTCTATTATATCTTTTGTGATTGCGCATGTCTGTATATCTAATTCCATTAAGGAGCGATATATACTACTTATACTAATATATATATTTTTTTGATCTGCGGGTGCCGAGAGTGTCATTGGCTTCGGTCAAATACATACCTAAGACAAGACGAGACATAAACAGTCGGCATATACATAACATTTTGGGACTGGGGGGGAGAGGTGCCGGATAGGGAATATCTTCTAGAGCTGCATTCTCGGGGACATACGAGTTTAGACTGTGCACAAAAGGGAGTTCTCTTCGCGGGATGACAGGCATTCACACCAGTTTTTCCATATATAGTAATGTCTGGGGGAATTCAGGTATGACAGGCTAAGATCTTTTTCCATTTTTGCTTGTTGTAATATTTGGTGTTTGGCTGAGAACCACGTGATTTTACCGGGGGACTTCCAGTTTCGGGCGATGGTTATTTTTATGGCAATAAAACAGCTTGTTATAATACATTTTTGAGAATTTGTAGAGGGGGGCCAATTCACATGTAATAGTGCAATTTCTGGTAACCTGTTTATTTTGAGTGAGGTCAGTGTTTCTATTAGATCAAAGGTCTTTTTCCAAAGATTTTTAACAAATTCACAACCCCACCAAATATGTAGGTAGGTATGGATGATTTTGAACCGTACATTGAGGCCAATCTTGTCGGGACCAGATACCATCTGTTCATCAGTTTGAAATGTGTCTCGGCCAGTGTTAGACAGTGGATTCATTTAGTAACGTTGATTAATAATTTACGCCAACTATTTGTATCTAATGTACAGTTCAATTCGCTATTCCTATTTATTCTTTTGAAGGTATGTATATGGTCTACATTTTAGTTTGATTAAGTCTAGTGATTTGGATAAAGTTTTTTTAGGTTCAGCTTGGCAGAAAATTGTTTTGCATTTTTTGTATATGTCTGGATCTATATGGTGATAGTATTTAGACAAATAACTTCTAACTCTCAAATAGCTGAATATTTCATTTTTATCCAAGTTGAATTCTTGGGCTAAAGAAGAGAAGGATTTTATTGCTCCATCTTTTGTCAGATGGGCGATACTTTTTATCCCCTGATATTTCCAGGCATTTAGATTGATCTCTTTCATGTTTCATTTCATTTTTGGAAAGATCTTTAATGGTAGTTATTTCCTAACCTCTCAAGCTTTTCTCCTGCACACAGACCTGAAACTTGCCAAGACAGTCAATCGATCCCTTGTCATCCATATCTTATTGGCTTGTAAATTATCGATGGTAAGACATAGGAGAAGTAAGGAATTCCCAACTTGGGACGAAATAAAATCCCAGATTAATTTCCAGATGGAGGCAGAGAGCCTAATGTATGAGACTGGCAAAACATCCCCCAAATTTTTTAGAGGTTTGGTCCCCTTGGGATAACTTTCAATCGAGAGCCCCTGAGATATAAATTTTTATAAGATTTATAATAAGATTAAAGCATAAAAGTTATAACACCGGAGACATGTCAGGATCTATCGTTTCTTCCCTACCACCCCCCCAGAACACAGTTTTGTTTGTTTATTTGTATGTTGTATAAATTTATATTTATAGTTGATTGTTTTACCCCCCCTTTTTCGCTAATTGTTACTTCACAAGTGAAAACATTTTCTGTATACGAACCTTGACGATTATCGGCTGTGAAAACCCAATATTCACCCACTGATGTTTTTAAGTGTTTTTTTAGTAATGTTTTGTACAATAAAGATATTTATGCAAAAAAAATTCTACACCTCAATGTGGTTCGCAAAAAAAAAGCATCGTTGCAATACTGTTTGAGCACTGAAAGCAGTAAAAAAGAACTGCTTTCAGTGCTTGTTTTGATGCACTACCGCCTTGCCACACAAGATGGACCTAGCACGTCCTGTGTCGGCAAGGGGTTAATGCTGTTATATTAGTTTCCTTTATTCAGTGTTTTCCTAACTTATCCCAAAAACTTATTCAGTTTCCACCATCCAGTGGTCCTCTATTTTTCACATCTATCTATCTTTAGTGGGTCCTATAAACCAGGGATAGGCAACCTACCGCCCTCTGGCTGCTGATAAACTACATCTCCCATAGTGCTCTTTTAGCTACTAGACTGACAGAGGAGTACCCCTGCATTTAAACATTTAATTTACCACCCACTCAATCGCACCTTCTTTTTTAGTTTCTTACCCTAAAACATCCCTTCCCCACCATTCCTGATTGTAATAATTAATTTCCCTTTATTTCACCACCACCACCACATGCAGCCTCAACATCCTAATTTATATTTTCTGTTGAGAGGATACACTTATAGAAATAAAAACAACATGAGACAAGAAATATATATATATATATTTAAATGTACATTTATTTTAGGAATTTCACAGAATAAGTCATTTTCTAATCTCTATATAATGGGACAAGGGAGTTTACAGCCAGGCAGGTGCCTGGGTATTATAACAGATTAAACCAGAAAGCTGGTCAAGCTATGGGCTGCCTCTGGACTCATGAAGAGTCACCCTTCAGCACTCAGGAGAGGAAAAACCCCCTGTGGGGGAAACCTCTGGGGAACCATGGCTTAAAGGACTGCCCTTTCCTCTGGGCATTAAGAGGCAAATGCAGAGACTATAATTATATTACAGGTTAACACAACAATTCATTTAAACATTATATAGACCAGGGGTGTCCAACTGTGGCCCTCTAGCTACAATCCAGCTAGAAGACTCCAGTTGGATAGCTCTAATATACATTGACATTGCTTGCAGGGTGCATATTTTCTCACTCTCTCGCTGCTCCAAATGTGGCCCTCCTGACACAGCAAACACCGGCCAATATAAGGCATTCTAAGTGATGGGGTCAGTCCTGATTGCTGACGCATGTTATGTGAGTGCAATATGCATGCTGGGGTAAGTGATGGTTGCTTGGGCACGTCCTTTGCGTGCAATCTAAGTACTGGATTAAGTCCTGGGTGCTGGTGAAAGTCATGTGAGTGCATTCTAAGTGATGGGGTAAGTCCGGAGTGCTGGAGCATGTTAGGTGAGTGCAATCTGCATTCTGTGATAAGTGCTGGGTGCTAAGAAAGTTTGGTGAGTGCAATTTGTGAGCTGGGGTAGGTCCTTGGTGCTGGGGTAAGCCCTGTGAGTGCAGTCTGCATGAAAGGATAAGTCACAAGTGCTGTGGCATATCATGTGAGTACAATCTTGGTGCTGGAGTAAATCCTGGCTGGGGCAAGTCTTGAGTGAAATCTAATACTGGGGTAAGTCCTGGCTGGGAGCTAATGCGAGCCATGAAAGTGCTGGGGCAAGTATGAAAGTGCTGGGGCAAGTACTGAAAGTGCAATCTGGGTGCTGGGGTAAGTCTTGGGTGCTGGAGTAAGTCCTATGAGTGCATAGAAACATAGAATGTGTCTTCAGATAATAACCATTCAATCGATCTAGTCTGCCCAATTTTCTAAATACTTTTATTAGTCCCCAGTTCCCTTGATAACTTGTGTCTATCCCATGTATGCTTAAAATCCTTGACTGTGTTTACCTCTATCACTTCCACTGGAAGGCTATTCCATACACCCACTACCCTTGCATTAAAGTAATACTTCCTAATATTACTTCTAAATCATTGCCCCTCTAATTTAAGACTATTTCCTCTAGTTGTGGTAGTTTTTCTTCTTTTAAAAATACTCTCTTCCTTTACTGTGTTGATTCCCTTTATGTATTTAAATGTTTCTATCATATCCCCTCTGTTATGTCTTTCCTCCAAGCTATACATGTTAAGATGCTTTAGCCTTGCCTGGTAATTTTTATCCTTCAACCCATGAACCAGTTTAATGCAATCTGAGTTCTGGGGTAAATCCTCGGTGCTGGGGGTAAGCCCAGTGAGTTCAGTCTGCATGATGCTAGGGCAATTCATGTGAGTGAAAATCTAGGTGATGGAGTAAGTCCTGGTTGGGGCAAGTCTTGAGGGCAATCTAATGCTGGGGTAAGTACTGTCTGGGTGCTGAGGCAAGTCATGTAAGTGCTGCGGCAAGTACTGGAAGAGCAATCTGTGTGCTGGGGTAAGTCTTGGGTGCAATCTGCATGCTGGGGTAAGTCCTGTGAGTGCAACCTGCTTAGTGGGGTAAGTACTGGATGTTGGTGCAAGTCAAGTGAGTGAAATATTGGGGCTGAGGTAAGTCCTGGGTGTTAGGGCAAGTCATGTGAGTGGAATCTGAGTGATGGCATAAATTAGTATATCCACCCAGTATGTTCACAAGGTTATATCTCACACACTGCCCTGATATATACCCCTGCACAGGGCAATTCATATAACCTTGTGTACATACTGGGGCTTATGTATTGCTTTGTGTATTTATCAGTCTTAACCATAAATAATACAGTCATCAAATATGCTTTAAAATGAATGGTTTTCCTTTTTATAACAAGAAAATGATGTAATGCAATGGGGCTGGTATAATGATGTTATGCTATGGGGCTGGTATAGAAAAATTTCCAGGGCTAGTTTTTACCCCCAGTGTGGCACTGAGGAGTGCCTAATTATCCACACCAGATTTGGGGAACCTGAAACAAAATTACAATAGGTTTGTTCTGATGTACAAACAATCCCTAGCCCTTCTGGGGTGATGAGCCTCCTAAGCTTGCCAAAGTGGCTGCACTAATGGCTAATCTGAATGAGTTAGCGATAAAGGTGGCAGGGTCCACGCAGACACGTATTTTTCGCTAATAATACTGGCGAGGACCAAAAAGCCCTGCAGCCTTTTAGAAAACGCATAGGGCAGCTGCTTCCCCTTCTCCGTGTCAGTTTGTTCCTCTGCCATGGTTTGTCCACAGAGTCTCTGTCTGCAGGAACCAGGGACAGCAGATCAACAAAATTGCCCTGCCAGATCTTGTCCCAATGGAGAAAGCTCACATACTGTTGGGGCCACCAAGAGGGTGGGTGGATGATCTGCCCTGTGGTTATGGGGTCTGGAAAGTGGAACCCTTCCAAACTAGTGTCCTGAGTAGGTCTTAAATGTCCTCCTGATAACCTGGGACCCCTGTGTGTGTGGTTTGCATGGATGGGCGCAGTTAGTTGCCATAGAGCATACTCACTGATGGCAGGAGCCGGGATGGAAGGGGTCATGGTTGGTGCAGGGGGATCTTCATCTTCTTCCTGGTCCGAGGCAGAGTTTGATGACCGGGTGGTCAGTGGGATAGTTCACAATGTGTCTACCGGTGATTGTGTGTTTGTGTATGTGTGTAAGGGTGACTGTATATTTGTTAAAGTGTGACTGTGTATGCGTGTCTGTGTGTGTTTAAGGGTGTTTGTGCATGTGCCAGGGTGTGTGAGTGGAAGAGAGTCTGTGTATGGGTGTATGTGTGAAAGTATGTCAGTGTGTGTGTGTATGTATCAGGATGTGTGTTTTATATTTATGTATATCATTTAAAATTTTCTCACAATGAAAAATGAATGCGGCCCTCACACACCCACATTACTGGTGAAGTGGCTCTCTGCAGAAAAAAAAATGGACACCTCTGCGTTATTGCATTATATCCATAGATGTGGCAGAAGCAGCACCGAAATAGTATACTGCCCGAGCCAGAGGCTCCACCAGTCCTCCAAAATATAAATGAAAACAGGTAGCTCAGCACTTTTGAAGGGAAACAGACTTTATTCTGAAACAACTGGAAACTTTTCGACCAAATAGGTCTTTCTCAAACCAGAAAGACCTATTTGGTCAAAATGTTGGCAGTTGTTTCGAAATAAAATCCATTTCACTTTGACTCAATAAAACTTTAATTTAAAAAAATGCACCACATTTGATTCTCATTGAACCCAATATGTAAAATTTGTCGCCAAAAAGTGTCCCAACAGTCATAAAATATTGTAGATGCTGGCATTAAACACGCCTTTCCATAAAATATAATGGTGGAAATGTAGCATGCACTGTGATTGGCTGGATTGCCCAAACCTGGATAATCGCAATCTCAGCTGGTTTCTTAGGGGTACTTTTTCTCGCGATGTTTCAGCATGAACCCTAGGTCTGTATAGAACCTGATCAGGTGGCTGTCTCTGTGACCCTGGCTCCCAAAAATTGTAAGCCAGGAACACAAAATGGCATTATTGGTGTTATTCTCCCTAAAGAGTCCTTAAAGAGGGTTGCTGACAAATTACAGATCTCTTTGAAATGGAGCTGACATTTTGTAGAACACTTGGTTGTCTTGCTAGTCCTCTTTACTCATATTTTCTTCTTATCTCGGCTTCTTTACATTTATTGTTCTGTTTTCTTTTTGGAGATCTTCCCGATTTATTAAGTATTTTCCTGGAGTTTTAAGCTTTGACATGTACGTATTTTTTTTTTTCAATCTTCAGATCTTTATGTCGGTGCTCTGATGCTCTGCTAATCACTTTGCCATGTTGCCGACACAATGCAGATCTCTTTGCCGGGGAACCGACACTTTGAAATATCTTGGTTGCTTTGTTGGTCCACTTTACTCATCTTTTCTTCTTATCTCTGATTCTTTACATTTTATCTGTTGTCTTCTTTTTGTACATCTTCCCCATGTATTAAGTATTTTCATGAAATTCTAAGCTTTGACATGTCTATTTTTCTGTGTTTCAATCCTCAGATCGCTATGTCAGTGCACTGACGCTCTGCAAATCACTTTGCCGGGTTGCCGACACAATGCAGATCTCTTTGCCAGAGAGCCGACAATTTGAAATATCTTGGTTGCTTTGTTGGTCCACTTTACTCATCTTTTCTTCTTATCTCTGATTCTTTACATTTTATCTTTTGTCTTTTTTTTGTAGATCCTCCCCATATATTAAGTATTGTCAAAAAATTTTAAGCTTTGACATGTCTATATTTCTCTGTTTCAATCTTCAGATCTCTATGTCGGTGCACTGACGCTCTGCAAATCACTTTGCCGGGTTGCCGACACAATGCAGATCTCTTTGCCAGGGATCCGACACTTTGAAATATCTTGGTTGCTTTGTTTGTCCACTTTACTCTTCTTTTCTTCTTATCTCTGATTCTTTACATTTCATCTTTTGTCTTCTTTTTGTAGATTAACCCATGTATTAAGTATTTTCAAGAAATTTTAAGCTTTGACATGTCTATCTTTCTCTGTTGCAATCTTCAGATCTCTATGTCGGTGCACTGACGCTCTGCAAATCACTTTGCCGGGTTGCCGACACAATGCAGATCTCTTTGCCAGGGAGCCGACACTTTGAAATATCTTTGTTGCTTTGTTGGTCCACTTTACTCATCTTTTCTTCTCTGATTCTTTGCATTTTATCTTTTGTCTTCTTTTTGTAGATCTTCCCCATGTATTAAGTATTTTCAAGAAATTTTTAACTTTGACATGTCTATCTTTCTCTGTTTCAATCTTCATATCTCTATGTCGGTGCACTGACGCTCTGCAAATCACTTTGCCGGGTTGCCGACACAATGCAGATCTCTTTGCCAGGGAGCCGACACTTTGAAATATCTTGGTTGCTTTGTTGGTCTACTTTACTCATCTTTTCTTCTTATCTCTGATTCTTTACATTTTATCTTTTGTCTTCTTTTTGTAGATTGCCCCATGTATTAAGTATTTTCAAGAAATTTTAAGCTTTGACATGTCTATCTTTCTCTGTTGCAATCTTCAGATCTCTATGTCGGTAAACTGAAGCTCTGCAAATCACTTTGCCGGGTTGCCGACACAATGCAGATCTCTTTGCCAGGGAGCCGACACTTTGAAATATCTTGGTTCGTTTGTTGGTACACTTTACTCATCTTTTCTTCTCATCTCTGTTTCTTTACAATTATTTTTCTTTCTTGCTTTTCGAGATCTTCCCGATGTATTAAATATTTTGAAGGAGATTTAAGCTTTGACATGTCTATCTTTCTATGTTTCAATCTTCAGATCTCTATGTCGGTGCACTGACGCTCTGCAAATCACTTTGCTGGGTTGCCGACACAATGCAGATCTCTTTGCCAGTGAGCCGACACTTTGAAATATCTTGGTTGCTTTGTTGGTCCACTTTACTCATTTTTTCTTCTTATCTCTGATTGTTTACATTTTATCTTTTGTCTTCTTTTTGTAGATTGACCCATATATTAAGTATTTTCAAGAAATTTTAAGCTTTGACATGTATATCTTTCTTCGTTGCAATCTTCAGATCTCTATGTCGGTGCACTGACACTCTGCAAATCACTTTGCCGGGTTGCCGACACAATGCAGATCTCTTTGCCAGGGAGCCGACACTTTGAAATATCTTGGTTCGTTTTGTTGGTGCACTTTACTCATCTTTTCTTCTTATCTCTGATTCTTTACATTTTATCTTTGTCTTCTTTTTGTAGATCTTCCCCATGTATTAAGTATTTTAAAGAAATTCTAAGCTTTGACATGTCTATTTTTCTGTGTTTCAATCCTCAGATCTCTATGTCAGTGCACTGACGCTCTGCAAATCACTTTGCCGGTTGCCGACACAATGCAGATCTCTTTGCCAGTGAGCCGACTCTTTGAAATATCTTGGTTGCTTTGTTGGTCCACTTTACTCATCTTTTCTTCTTATCTCTGATTCTTTACATTTTATCTTTTGTCTTCTTTTTGTCGATTGACCCATGTATTTAGTATTTTGAAGAAATTTTAAGCTTTGAAATGTCTATCTTTCTCTGTTGCAATCTTCAGATCTCTATGTCAGTAAACTGACGCTCTGAAAATCACTTTGCCGGGTTGCCGACACAATGCAGATCTCTTTGCCAGGGAGCTGACACTTTGAAATATCTTTGTTGCTTTGTTGGTCCACTTTACTCATCTTTTCTTCTCTGATTCTTTGCATTTTATCTTTTGTCTTCTTTTTGTAGATCTTACCCATGTATTAAGTATTTTGAAGAAATGTTTATCTTTGACATGTCTATCTTTCTCTGTTTCAATCTTCATATCTCTATGTCGGTGCACTGACGCTCTGCAAATCACTTTGCCGGGTTGCCGACACAATGCAGATCTCTTTGCCAGGGAGCCGACACTTTGAAATATCTTGGTTCGTTTGTTGGTACACTTTACTCATCTTTTCTTCTCATCTCTGTTTCTTTACAATTATTTTTCTTTCTTCCTTTTCGAGATCTTCCCGATGTATTAAATATTTTGAAGGAGATTTATGCTTTGACATGTCTATCTTTCTATGTTTCAATCTTCAGATCTCTATGTCGGTGCACTGACGCTCTGCAAATCACTTTGCCGGGTTGCCGACACAATGCAGATCTCTTTGCCAGTGAGCCGACACTTTGAAATATCTTGGTTGCTTTGTTGGTCCACTTTACTCATTTTTTCTTCTTATCTATGATTGTTTACATTTTATCTTTTGTCTTCTTTTTGTAGACTGACCCATATATTAAGTATTTTCAAGAAATTTTAAGCTTTGACATGTATATCTTTCTTTGTTGCAATCTTCAGATCTCTATGTCGGTGCACTGACGCTCTGCAAATCACTTTGCCGGGTTGCCGACACAATGCAGATCTCTTTGCCAGGGAGCCGACACTTTGAAATATCTTGGTTCGTTTTGTTGGTGCACTTTACTCATCTTTTCTTCTTATCTCTGATTGTTTACATGTTATCTTTTGTCTTCTTTTTGTAGATTGACCCATATATTAAGTATTTTCAAGAAATTTTAAGCTTTGACATGTCTATCTTTCTTTGTTGCAAGCTTCAGATCTCTATGTCGGTAAACTGACGCTCTGCAAATCACTTTGCCGGGTTGCCGACACAATGCAGATCTCTTTGCCAGGGAGCCGACACTTTGAAATATCTTTGTTGCTTTGTTGGTCCACTTTACTCATCTTTTCTTCTCTGATTCTTTGCATTTAATCTTTTGTCTTCTTTTTGTAGATCGTCCCCATGTATTAAGTATTTTCAAGAAATTTTTAACCTTGACATGTCTATCTTTCTCTGTTTCAATCTTCATATCTCTATGTCGGTGCACTGACGCTCTGCAAATCACTTTGCCGGGTTGCCGACACAATGCAGATCTCTTTGCCAGGGAGCCGACACTTTGAAATATCTTTGTTGCTTTGTTGGTCCACTTTACTCATCATTTCTTCTTATCTCTGATTCTTTACATTTTATCTTTTGTCTTCTTTTTGTAGATTGCCCCATGTATTAAGTATTTTCAAGAAATTTTAAGCTTTGACATGTCTATCTTTCTCTGTTGCAATCTTCAGATCTCTATGTCGGTAAACTGACGCTCTGCAAATCACTTTGCCGGGTTGCCGACACAATGCAGATCTCTTTGCCAGGGAGCCGACACTTTGAAATATCTTGGTTCGTTTGTTGGTACACTTTACTCATCTTTTCTTCTCATCTCTGTTTCTTTACAATTATTTTTCTTTCTTCCTTTTCGAGATCTTCCCGATGTATTAAATATTTTGAAGGAGATTTAAGCTTTGACATGTCTATCTTTCTATGTTTCAATCTTCAGATCTCTATGTCGGTGCACTGACGCTCTGCAAATCACTTTGCCGGGTTGCCGACACAATGCAGATCTCTTTGCCAGTGAGCCGACACTTTGAAATATCTTGGTTGCTTTGTTGGTCCACTTTACTCATCTTTTCTTCTTATCTCTGATTCTTTACATTTTATCTTTTGTCTTCTTTTTGTAGATTGACCCATGTATTAAGTATTTTCAAGAAATTTTAAGCTTTGACATGTCTATCTTTCTCTGTTGCAATCTTCAGATCTCTATGTCGGTAAACTGACGCTCTGCAAATCACTTTGCCGGGTTGCCGACACAATGCAGATCTCTTTGCCAGGGAGCCGACACTTTGAAATATCTTGGTTCGTTTGTTGGTACACTTTACTCATCTTTTCTTCTCATCTCTGTTTCTTTACAATTATTTTTCTTTCTTCCTTTTCGAGATCTTCCCGATGTATTAAATATTTTGAAGGAGATTTAAGCTTTGACATGTCTATCTTTCTATGTTTCAATCTTCAGATCTCTATGTCGGTGCACTGACGCTCTGCAAATCACTTTGCCGGGTTGCCGACACAATGCAGATCTCTTTGCCAGTGAGCCGACACTTTGAAATATCTTGGTTGCTTTGTTGGTAAACTTTACTCATCTTTTCTTCTTATCTCTGTTTCTTTACAATTATTTTTCTTTCTTCCTTTTGGAGATCTTCCCCATATTTAAATATTTTGAAGGAGATTTAAGCTTTGACATGTCTATCTTTCTATGTTTCAATCTTCAGATCTCTATGTCGGTGCACTGACGATCTGCAAATCACTTTGCCGGGTTGCCGACACAATGCAGATCTCTTTGCCAGTGAGCCGACACTTTGAAATATCTTGGTTGCTTTGTTGGTCCACTTTACTCATCTTTTCTTCTTATCTCTGATTCTTTAAATTTTATCTTTTGTCTTCTTTTTGTAGATTGACCCATGTATTTAGTATTTTGAAAAAATTTTAAGCTTTGACATGTCTATCTTTCTCTGTTTCAATCTTCAGATCTCTATGTCGGTAAACTAACGCTCTGCAAATCACTTTGCCGGGTTGCCGACACAATGCAGATCTCTTTGCCAGGGAGCCGACACTTTGAAATATCTTTGTTGCTTTGTTGGTCCACTTTACTCATCTTTTCTTCTCTGATTCTTTGCATTTAATCTTTTGTCTTCTTTTTGTAGATCGTCCCCATGTATTAAGTATTTTCAAGAAATTTTTAACCTTGACATGTCTATCTTTCTCTGTTTCAATCTTCATATCTCTATGTCGGTGCACTGACGCTCTGCAAATCACTTTGCCGGGTTGCCGACACAATGCAGATCTCTTTGCCAGGGAGCCGACACTTTGAAATATCTTTGTTGCTTTGTTGGTCCACTTTACTCATCATTTCTTCTTATCTCTGATTCTTTACATTTTATCTTTTGTCTTCTTTTTGTAGATTGCCCCATGTATTAAGTATTTTCAAGAAATTTTAAGTTTGACATGTCTATCTTTCTCTGTTGCAATCTTCAGATCTCTATGTCGGTAAACTGACGCTCTGCAAATCACTTTGCCGGGTTGCCGACACAATGCAGATCTCTTTGCCAGGGAGCCGACACTTTGAAATATCTTGGTTCGTTTGTTGGTACACTTTACTCATCTTTTCTTCTCATCTCTGTTTCTTTACAATTATTTTTCTTTCTTCCTTTTCGAGATCTTCCCGATGTATTAAATATTTTGAAGGAGATTTAAGCTTTGACATGTCTATCTTTCTATGTTTCAATCTTCAGATCTCTATGTCGGTGCACTGACGCTCTGCAAATCACTTTGCCGGGTTGCCGACACAATGCAGATCTCTTTGCCAGTGAGCCGACACTTTGAAATATCTTGGTTGCTTTGTTGGTAAACTTTACTCATCTTTTCTTCTTATCTCTGTTTCTTTACAATTATTTTTCTTTCTTCCTTTTGGAGATCTTCCCCATATTTAAATATTTTGAAGGAGATTTAAGCTTTGACATGTCTATCTTTCTATGTTTCAATCTTCAGATCTCTATGTCGGTGCACTGACGCTCTGCAAATCACTTTGCCGGGTTGCCGACACAATGCAGATCTCTTTGCCAGTGAGCCGACACTTTGAAATATCTTGGTTGCTTTGTTGGTCCACTTTACTCATCTTTTCTTCTTATCTCTGATTCTTTACATTTTATCTTTTGTCTTCTTTTTGTAGATTGACCCATGTATTTAGTATTTTGAAAAAATTTTAAGCTTTGACATGTCTATCTTTCTCTGTTTCAATCTTCAGATCTCTATGTCGGTAAACTGACGCTCTGCAAATCACTTTGCCGGGTTGCCGACACAATGCAGATCTCTTTGCCAGTGAGCCGACACTTTGAAATATCTTTGTTGCTTTGTTGGTCCACTTTACTCATCTTTTCTTCTCTGATTCTTTGCATTTAATCTTTTGTCTTCTTTTTGTAGATCGTCCCCATGTATTAAGTATTTTCAAGAAATTTTTAACCTTGACATGTCTATCTTTCTGTTTCAATCTTCATATCTCTATGTCGGTGCACTGACGCTCTGCAAATCACTTTGCCGGGTTGCCGACACAATGCAGATCTCTTTGCCAGGGAGCCGACACTTTGAAATATCTTTGTTGCTTTGTTGGTCCACTTTACTCATCATTTCTTCTTATCTCTGATTCTTTACATTTTATCTTTTGTCTTCTTTTTGTAGATTGCCCCATGTATTAAGTATTTTCAAGAAATTTTAAGCTTTGACATGTCTATCTTTCTCTGTTGCAATCTTCAGATCTCTATGTCGGTAAACTGACGCTCTGCAAATCACTTTGCCGGGTTGCCGACACAATGCAGATCTCTTTGCCAGGGAGCCGACACTTTGAAATATCTTGGTTCGTTTGTTGGTACACTTTACTCATCTTTTCTTCTCATCTCTGTTTCTTTACAATTATTTTTCTTTCTTCCTTTTGGAGATCTTCCCCATATTTAAATATTTTGAAGGAGATTTAAGCTTTGACATGTCTATCTTTCTATGTTTCAATCTTCAGATCTCTATGTCGGTGCACTGACGCTCTGCAAATCACTTTGCCGGGTTGCCGACACAATGCACATCTCTTTGCCAGGGAGCCGACACTTTGAAATATCTTGGTTGCTTTGTTGGTCCACTTTACTCATCTTTTCTTCTTATCTCTGATTCTTTACATTTTATCTTTGTCTTCTTTTTGTAGATCTTCCCCATGTATTAAGTATTTTCAAGAAATTCTAAGCTTTGACATGTCTATTTTTCTGTGTTTCAATCCTCAGATCTCTATGTCAGGGCACTGACGCTCTGCAAATCACTTTGCCGGTTGCCGACACAATGCAGATCTCTTTGCCAGTGAGCCGACACTTTGAAATATCTTGGTTGCTTTGTTTGTCCACTTTACTCATCTTTTCTTCTTATCTCTGATTCTTTACATTTTATCTTTTGTCTTCTTTTTGTAGATTGACCCATGTATTTAGTATTTTCAAGAAATTTTTAACCTTGCCATGTCTATCTTTCTATGTTTCAATCTTCAGATCTCTATGTCGGTAAACTGACGCTCTGCAAATCACTTTGCCGGGTTGCCGACACAATGCACATCTCTTTGCCAGGGAGCCGACACTTTGAAATATCTTTGTTGCTTTGTTGGTCCACTTTACTCATCTTTTCTTCTCATCTCTGATTCTTTGCATTTAATCTTTTGTCTTCTTGTTGTAGATCGTCCCCATGTATTAAGTATTTTCAAGAAATTTTTAACCTTGACATGTCTATCTTTCTCTGTTTCAATCTTCATATCTCTATGTCGGTGCACTGACGCTCTGCAAATCACTTTGCCGGGTTGCCGACACAATGCAGATCTCTTTGCCAGGGAGCCGACACTTTGAAATATCTTGGTTGCTTTGTTGGTCTACTTTACTCATCTTTTCTTCTTATCTCTGATTCTTTACATTTTATCTTTTGTCTTCTTTTTGTAGATTGCCCCATGTATTAAGTATTTTCAAGAAATTTTAAGCTTTGACATGTCTATCTTTCTCTGTTGCAATCTTCAGATCTCTATGTCGGTAAACTGAAGCTCTGCAAATCACTTTGCCGGGTTGCCGACACAATGCAGATCTCTTTGCCAGGGAGCCGACACTTTGAAATATCTTGGTTCGTTTGTTGGTACACTTTACTCATCTTTTCTTCTCATCTCTGTTTCTTTACAATTATTTTTCTTTCTTGCTTTTCGAGATCTTCCCGATGTATTAAATATTTTGAAGGAGATTTAAGCTTTGACATGTCTATCTTTCTATGTTTCAATCTTCAGATCTCTATGTCGGTGCACTGACGCTCTGCAAATCACTTTGCTGGGTTGCCGACACAATGCAGATCTCTTTGCCAGTGAGCCGACACTTTGAAATATCTTGGTTGCTTTGTTGGTCCACTTTACTCATTTTTTCTTCTTATCTCTGATTGTTTACATTTTATCTTTTGTCTTCTTTTTGTAGATTGACCCATATATTAAGTATTTTCAAGAAATTTTAAGCTTTGACATGTATATCTTTCTTCGTTGCAATCTTCAGATCTCTATGTCGGTGCACTGACACTCTGCAAATCACTTTGCCGGGTTGCCGAACACAATGCAGATCTCTTTGCCAGGGAGCCGACACTTTGAAATATCTTGGTTCGTTTTGTTGGTGCACTTTACTCATCTTTTCTTCTTATCTCTGATTCTTTACATTTTATCTTTGTCTTCTTTTTGTAGATCTTCCCCATGTATTAAGTATTTTAAAGAAATTCTAAGCTTTGACATGTCTATTTTTCTGTGTTTCAATCCTCAGATCTCTATGTCAGTGCACTGACGCTCTGCAAATCACTTTGCCGGTTGCCGACACAATGCAGATCTCTTTGCCAGTGAGCCGACTCTTTGAAATATCTTGGTTGCTTTGTTGGTCCACTTTACTCATCTTTTCTTCTTATCTCTGATTCTTTACATTTTATCTTTTGTCTTCTTTTTGTCGATTGACCCATGTATTTAGTATTTTGAAGAAATTTTAAGCTTTGAAATGTCTATCTTTCTCTGTTGCAATCTTCAGATCTCTATGTCGGTAAACTGACGCTCTGCAAATCACTTTGCCGGGTTGCCGACACAATGCACATCTCTTTGCCAGGGAGCCGACACTTTGAAATATCTTTGTTGCTTTGTTGGTCCACTTTACTCATCTTTTCTTCTCATCTCTGATTCTTTGCATTTAATCTTTTGTCTTCTTGTTGTAGATCGTCCCCATGTATTAAGTATTTTCAAGAAATTTTTAACCTTGACATGTCTATCTTTCTCTGTTTCAATCTTCATATCTCTATGTCGGTGCACTGACGCTCTGCAAATCACTTTGCCGGGTTGCCGACACAATGCAGATCTCTTTGCCAGGGAGCCGACACTTTGAAATATCTTGGTTGCTTTGTTGGTCTACTTTACTCATCTTTTCTTCTTATCTCTGATTCTTTACATTTTATCTTTTGTCTTCTTTTTGTAGATTGCCCCATGTATTAAGTATTTTCAAGAAATTTTAAGCTTTGACATGTCTATCTTTCTCTGTTGCAATCTTCAGATCTCTATGTCGGTAAACTGAAGCTCTGCAAATCACTTTGCCGGGTTGCCGACACAATGCAGATCTCTTTGCCAGGGAGCCGACACTTTGAAATATCTTGGTTCGTTTGTTGGTACACTTTACTCATCTTTTCTTCTCATCTCTGTTTCTTTACAATTATTTTTCTTTCTTGCTTTTCGAGATCTTCCCGATGTATTAAATATTTTGAAGGAGATTTAAGCTTTGACATGTCTATCTTTCTATGTTTCAATCTTCAGATCTCTATGTCGGTGCACTGACGCTCTGCAAATCACTTTGCTGGGTTGCCGACACAATGCAGATCTCTTTGCCAGTGAGCCGACACTTTGAAATATCTTGGTTGCTTTGTTGGTCCACTTTACTCATTTTTTCTTCTTATCTCTGATTGTTTACATTTTATCTTTTGTCTTCTTTTTGTAGATTGACCCATATATTAAGTATTTTCAAGAAATTTTAAGCTTTGACATGTATATCTTTCTTCGTTGCAATCTTCAGATCTCTATGTCGGTGCACTGACACTCTGCAAATCACTTTGCCGGGTTGCCGACACAATGCAGATCTCTTTGCCAGGGAGCCGACACTTTGAAATATCTTGGTTCGTTTTGTTGGTGCACTTTACTCATCTTTTCTTCTTATCTCTGATTCTTTACATTTTATCTTTGTCTTCTTTTTGTAGATCTTCCCCATGTATTAAGTATTTTAAAGAAATTCTAAGCTTTGACATGTCTATTTTTCTGTGTTTCAATCCTCAGATCTCTATGTCAGTGCACTGACGCTCTGCAAATCACTTTGCCGGTTGCCGACACAATGCAGATCTCTTTGCCAGTGAGCCGACTCTTTGAAATATCTTGGTTGCTTTGTTGGTCCACTTTACTCATCTTTTCTTCTTATCTCTGATTCTTTACATTTTATCTTTTGTCTTCTTTTTGTCGATTGACCCATGTATTTAGTATTTTGAAGAAATTTTAAGCTTTGAAATGTCTATCTTTCTCTGTTGCAATCTTCAGATCTCTATGTCAGTAAACTGACGCTCTGAAAATCACTTTGCCGGGTTGCCGACACAATGCAGATCTCTTTGCCAGGGAGCTGACACTTTGAAATATCTTTGTTGCTTTGTTGGTCCACTTTACTCATCTTTTCTTCTCTGATTCTTTGCATTTTATCTTTTGTCTTCTTTTTGTAGATCTTCCCCATGTATTAAGTATTTTGAAGAAATGTTTATCTTTGACATGTCTATCTTTCTCTGTTTCAATCTTCATATCTCTATGTCGGTGCACTGACGCTCTGCAAATCACTTTGCCGGGTTGCCGACACAATGCAGATCTCTTTGCCAGTGAGCCGACACTTTGAAATATCTTGGTTGCTTTGTTGGTCCACTTTACTCATCTTTTCTTCTTATCTCTGATTCTTTACATTTTATCTTTTGTCTTCTTTTTGTAGATTGACCCATGTATTTAGTATTTTGAAAAATGTTTAAGCTTTGACATGTCTATCTTTCTCTGTTTCAATCTTCATATCTCTATGTCGGTAAACTGACGCTCTGCAAATCACTTTGCCGGGTTGCCGACACAATGCAGATCTCTTTGCCAGGGAGCCGACACTTTGAAATATCTTTGTTGCTTTGTTGGTCCACTTTACTCATCTTTTCTTCTCTGATTCTTTGCATTTAATCTTTTGTATTCTTTTTGTAGATCTTCCCCATGTATTAAGTATTTTCAAGAAATTCTAAGCTTTGACATGTCTATTTTTCTGTGATTCAATCCTCAGATCTCTATGTCAGTGCACTGACGCTCTGCAAATCACTTTGCCGGTTGCCGACACAATGCAGATCTCTTTGCCAGTGAGCCGACACTTTGAAATATCATGGTTGCTTTGTTTGTCCACTTTACTCATCTTTTCTTCTCTGATTCTTTGCATTTAATCTTTTGTCTTCTTTTTGAAGATCTTCCCCATGTATTAAGTATTTTTAAGAAATTTTTAGCTTTGACATGTCTATCTTTCTCTGTTTCAATCTTCATATCTCTATGTCGGTGCACTGACGCTCTGCAAATCACTTTGCCGGGTTGCCGACACAATGCAGATCTCTTTGCCAGGGAGCCGACACTTTGAAATATCTTTGTTGCTTTGTTGGTCCACTTTACTCATCATTTCTTCTTATCTCTGATTCTTTACATTTTATCTTTTGTCTTCTTTTTGTAGATTGCCCCATGTATTAAGTATTTTCAAGAAATTTTAAGCTTTGACATGTCTATCTTTCTCTGTTGCAATATTCAGATCTCTATGTCGGTAAACTGACGCTCTGCAAATCACTTTGCCGGGTTGCCGACACAATGCAGATCTCTTTGCCAGGGAGCCGACACTTTGAAATATCTTGGTTCGTTTGTTGGTACACTTTACTCATCTTTTCTTCTCATCTCTGTTTCTTTACAATTATTTTTCTTTCTTCCTTTTCGAGATCTTCCCGATGTATTAAATATTTTGAAGGAGATTTAAGCTTTGACATGTCTATCTTTCTATGTTTCAATCTTCAGATCTCTATGTCGGTGCACTGACGCTCTGCAAATCACTTTGCCGGTTTGCCGACACAATACAGATCTCTTTGCCAGTGAGCCGACACTTTGAAATATCTTGGTTGCTTTGTTGGTAAACTTTACTCATCTTTTCTTCTTATCTCTGATACTTTACATTTTATCTTTTGTCTTCTTTTTGTAGATCGTCCCCATATATTAAGTATTGTCAAGAAATTTTAAGCTTTGACATGTTTATATTTCTCTGTTTCAATCTTCAGATCTCTATGTCGGTGCACTGACGCTCTGCAAATCACTTTGCCGGGTTGCCGACACAATGCAGATCTCTTTGCCAGGGATCCGACACTTTGAAATATCTTGGTTGCTTTGTTTGTCCACTTTACTCATTTTTCTTCTTATCTCTGATTGTTTACATTTTATCTTTTGTCTTCTTTTTGTAGATTGACCCATATATTAAGTATTTTCAAGAAATTTTAAGCTTTGACATGTCTATCTTTCTTTGTTGCAATCTTCAGATCTCTATGTCGGTGCACTGACGCTCTGCAAATCACTTTGCCGGGTTGCCGACACAATGCAGATCTCTTTGCCAGGGAGCCGACACTTTGAAATATCTTGGTTCGTTTTGTTGGTCCGCTTTACTTATCTTTTCTTCTCATCTCTGTTTCTTTACAATTATTTTTCTTTCTTCCTTTTGGAGATCTTCCCCATATTTAAATATTTTGAAGGAGATTTAAGCTTTCACATGTCTATCTTTCTATGTTTCAATCTTCAGATCTCTATGTCGGTGCACTGACGCTCTGCAAATCACTTTGCCGGGTTGCCGACACAATGCAGATCTCTATGCCAGGGAGCCGACACTTTGAAATATCTTGGTTGCTTTGTTGGTCCACTTTACTCATCTTTTCTTCTTATCTCTGATTCTTTACATTTTATCGTTTGTCTTCTTTTTGTAGATTGCCCCATGTATTAAGTATTTTCAAGAAATTTTAAGCTTTGACATGTCTATATTTCTCTGTTTCAATCTTCAGATCTCTATGTCGGTGCACTGACGCTCTGCAAATCACTTTGCCGGGTTGCCGACACAATGCAGATCTCTTTGCCAGTGAGCCGACACTTTGAAATATCTTGGTTCGTTTTGTTGGTCCACTTTACTCATCTTTTCTTCTCATCCCTGTTTCTTTACAATTATTTTTCTTTCTTCCTTTTCGAGATGTTCCAGATGTATTAAATATTTTGAAGTAGATTTAAGCTTTGACATGTCTATCTTTCTATGTTTCAATCTTCAGATCTCTATGTCGGTGCACTGACGCTTTGCAAATCACTTTGCCGGGTTGCCGACACAATGCAGATCTCTTTGCCAGTGAGCCGACACTTTGAAATATCTTGGTTGCTTTGTTGGTCCACTTTACTCATCTTTTCTTCTTATCTCTGATTGTTTACATTTTTTCTTTTGTCTTCTTTTTGTAGATTGACCCATATATTAAGTATATTCAAGAAATTTTAAGCTTTGACATGTCTATCTTTCTTTGTTGCAATCTTCAGATCTCTATGTCAGTGCACTGACGCTCTGCAAATCACTTTGCCGGGTTGCCGACACAATGCAGATCTCTTTGCCAGGGAGCCGACACTTTGAAATATCTTGGTTCGTTTTGTTGGTCCACTTTACTCATCTTTTCTTCTCATCTCTGTTTCTTTACAATTATTTTTCTTTCTTCCTTTTGGAGATCTTCCCCATATTTATATATTTTGAAGGAGATTTAAGCTTTGACATGTCTATTTTTCTATGTTTCAATCTTCAGATCTCTATGTCGTTGCACTGACGCTCTGCAAATCACTTTGCCGGGTTGCCGACACAATGCAGATCTCTTTGCCAGGGAGCAGACACTTTGAAATATCTTTGTTGCTTTGTTGGTCCACTTTACTCATCTTTTCTTCTTATCTCTGATTCTTTACATTTTATCTTTGTCTTCTTTTTGTAGATCTTCCCCATGTATTAAGTATTTTCAAGAAATTCTAAGCTTTGACATGTCTATTTTTCTGTGTTTCAATCCTCAGATCTCTATGTCAGTGCACTGACGCTCTGCAAATCACTTTGCCGGGTTGCCGACACAATGCAGATCTCTTTGCCAGGGAGCCGAAACTTTGAAATATCATGGTTGCTTTGATTGGTCCACTTTACTCATCTTTTCTTCTTATCTCTGATTCTTTACATCTTATCTTTTGTCTTCTTTTTGTAGATTGACCCATGTATTTAGTATTTTGAAAAAATTTTAAGCTTTGACATGTCTATCTTTCTCTGTTGCAATCTTCAGATCTCTATGTCGGTAAACTGACGCTCTGCAAATCACTTTGCCGGGTTGCCGACACAATGCAGATCTCTTTGCCAGGGAGCCGACACTTTGATATATCTTTTTTGCTTTGTTGGTCCACTTTACTCATCTTTTCTTCTCTGAGTCTTTGCATTTTATCTTTTGTCTTCTTTTTGTAGATCTTCCCCATGTATTAAGTATTTTCAAGAAATTTTTAGCTTTGACATGTCTATCTTTCTCTGTTTCAATCTTCATATCTCTATGTCGGTGCACTGACGCTCTGCAAATCACTTTGCCGGGTTGCCGTCACAATGCAGATCTCTTTGCTAGGGAGCCGACACTTTGAAATATCTTTGTTGCTTTGTTGGTCCACTTTACTCATCTTTTCTTCTCTGATTCTTTGCATTTTATCCTTTGTCTTCTTTTTGTAGATCTTCCCCATGTATTAGGTATTTTCAAGAAATTTTTAGCTTTGACATGTCTATCTTTCTCTGTTTCAATCTTCATATCTCTATGTCAGTGCACTGACGCTCTGCAAATCACTTTGCTGGGTTGCCGACACAATGCGGATCTCTTTGCCAGGGAGCCGACACTTTGAAATATCTTGGTTGCTTTGTTTGTCCACTTCACTCATCTTTTCTTCTTATCTCTGATTCTTTACATTTTATCTTTTGTCTTCTTTTTGTAGATTGCCCCATGTATTAAGTATTTTCAAGAAATTTTAAGCTTTGACATGTCTATCTTTCTCTGTTGCAATCTTCAGATCTCTATGTCGGTAAACTGACGCTCTGCAAATCACTTTTCCGGGTTGCCGACACAATGCAGATCTCTTTGCCAGGGAGCCGACTCTTTGAAATATCTTTGTTGGTCCACTTTACTCATCTTTTCTTCTCTGATTCATTGAATTTTATCTTTTGTCTTCTTTTTGTAGATCTTCCCCATGTATTAAGTATTTTCAAGAAATTTTAAGCTTTGACATGTCTATCTTTCTCTGTTTCAATTTTCATATCTCTATGTCGGTGCACTGACGCTCTGCAAATCACTTTGCCGGGTTGCTGACACAGTGCAGATCTCTTTGCCAGGGAGCCGACACTTTGAAATATCTTGTTTCGTTTGTTGGTCCACTTTACTCATCTTTTCTTCTTATCTCTGATTCTTTACATTTTATCTTTTGTCTTCTTTTTGTAGATTGCCCCATGTATTAAGTATTTTCAAGAAATTTTAAGCTTTGACATGTCTATCTTTCTCTGTTGCAATCTTCAGATCTCTATGTCTGTAAACTGACGCTCTGCAAATCACTTTGCCGGGTTGCCGACACAATGCAGATCTCTTTGCCAGGGAGCCGACACTTTGAAATATCTTGGTTCGTTTGTTGGTACACTTTACTCATCTTTTCTTCTCTGATTCTTTGCATTTTATCTTTAGTCTTCATTTTGTAGATCTTCCCCAAGTATTAAGTATTTTCAAGAAATGTTTAGCTTTGACATGTCTATCTTTCTCTGTTTCAATCTTCATATCTCTATGTCGGTGCACTGAAGCTCTGCAAATCACTTTGCCGGGTTGCCGACACAATGCAGATCTCTTTGCCAGGGAGCCGACACTTTGATATATCATGGTTGCTTTGTTGGTCTACTATACTCATCTTTTCTTCTTATCTCTGATTCTTTACAATTATTTTACTTTCTTCCTTTTGGAGATCTTCCCCATATTTAAATATTTTGAAGGAGATTTAAACTTTGACATGTCTATCTTTCTATGTTTCAATCTTCAGATCTCTATGTCGGTGCACTGTCGCTCTGCAAATCACTTTGCCGGGTTGCCGACACAATGCAGATCTCTTTGCAAGGGAGCCGACACTTTGAAATATCTTTGTTGCTTTGTTGGTCCACTTTACTCATCTTTTCTTCTCTGATTCTTTGCATTTTATCTTTAGTCTTCATTTTGTAGATCTTCCCCAAGTATTAAGTATTTTCAAGAAATGTTTAGCTTTGACATGTCTATCTTTCTCTGTTTCAATCTTCATATCTCTATGTCGGTGCACTGAAGCTCTGCAAATCACTTTGCCGGGTTGCCGACACAATGCAGATCTCTTTGCCAGGGAGCCGACACTTTGATATATCATGGTTGCTTTGTTGGTCTACTTTACTCATCTTTTCTTCTTATCTCTGATTCTTTATATTTTATCATTTCTCTTCTTTTTGTAGATCTTCCCCATATTTAAATATTTTGAAGGAGATTTAAGCTTTGACATGTCTATCTTTCTATGTTTCAATCTTCAGATCTCTATGTCGGTGCACTGACACTCTGCAAATCACTTTGCCGGGTTGCCGACACAATGCAGATCTCTTTGCCAGGGAGCCGACACTTTGATATATCATGGTTGCTTTGTTGGTCTACTTTACTCATCTTTTCTTCTTATCTCTGATTCTTTACATTTTATCATTTATCTTCTTTTTGTAGATCTTCCCCATGTATTAAGTATTTTCAAGAAATTTTAAGATTTGACATGTCAATTTTTCTGTGTTTCAATCGTCAGATCTCTATGTCGGTGCACTGACGCTCTGGAAATCACTTTGCCGGTTTACCGACACAATGCAGATCTCTTTGCCAGGGAGCCGACACTTTGAAATATCTTTTTTGCTTTGTTGGTCCACTTTACTCATCTTTTCTTCTCTGATTCTTTGCATTTTATCTTTTGTCTTCTTTTTGTAGATTGACCCATGTATTAAGTATTTTCAAGAAATGTTAAGCTTTGACATGTCTATCTTTCTTTGTTGCAATCTTCAGATCTCTATGTCGGTGCACTGACGCTCTGCAAATCACTTTGCCGGGTTTCCGACACAACGCAGATCTCTTTGCCAGGGAGCCGACACTTTGAAATATCTTTGTTCGTTTTGTTGGTCCACTTTACTCATCTTTTCTTCTTATCTCTGATTGTTTACATTTTATCTTTTGTCTTCTTTTTGTAGATTGACCCATATATTAAGTATTTTCAAGAAATTTTAAGCTTTGACATGTCTATATTTCTCTGTTTCAATCTTCAGATCTCTATGTCGATGCACTGACGCTCTGCAAATCACTTTGCCGGGTTGCCGACACAATGCAGATCTCTTTGCCAGGGAGCCGACACTTTGAAATATCTTGGTTCGTTTTGTTGGTCCAATTTACTCATCTTTTCTTCTCATCTCTGTTTCTTTACAATTATTTTTCTTTCTTCCTTTTGGAGATCTTCCCCATATTTAAATATTTTGAAGGAGATTTAAGCTTTGACATGTCTATCTTTCTATGTTTCAATCTTCAGATCTCTATGTCGGTGCACTGACGCTCTGCAAATCACTTTGCCGGGTTGCCGACACAATGCAGATCTCTTTGCCAGGGAGCCGACACATTGAAATATCTTTGTTGCTTTGTTGGTCCACATTACTCATCTTTTCTTCTTATCTCTGATTCTTTACATTTTATCTTTGTCTTCTTTTTGTAGATCTTCCCCATGTATTAAGTATTTTCAAGAAATTCTAAGCTTTGACATGTCTATTTTTCTGTGTTTCAATCCTCAGATCTCTATGTCAGTGCACTGACGCTCTGCAAATCACTTTGCCGGTTTGCCGACACAATGCAGATATGTTTGCAGGGAGCCGACACTTTGAAATATCTTTGTTGCTTTGTTGGTCCACTTTACTCATATTTTCTTCTTATCTCTGATTCTTTACATTTTATCTTTTGTCTTCTTTTTGTAGATTGACCCATGTATTAAGTATTTTCAAGAAATGTTAAGCTTTGACATGTCTATCTTTCTCTGTTTCAATCTTCATATCTCTATGTTGGTGCACTGACGCTCTGCAAATCACTTTGCCGGGTTGCCGACACAGTGCAGATCTCTTTGCCAGGGAGCCGACACTTTGAAATATCTTGTTTCGTTTGTTGATCCACTTTACTCATCTTTTCTTCTTATCTCTGATTCTTTAAATTTTATCTTTTGTCTTCTTTTTGTAGATCTTCCACATGTATTAAGTATTTTCAATAAATTCTAAGCTTTGACATGTCTATTTTTCTGTGTTTCAATCCTCAGATCTCTATGTCAGTGCACTGACGCTCTGCAAATCACTTAACCGGGTTGCCGACACAATGCAGATCTCTTTGCCAGGGAGCCGACACTTTGAAATATCTTGGTTGCTTTGTTTGTCCACTTTACTCATGTTTTCTTCTTATCTCTGATTCTTTACATTTTATCTTTTGTCTTCTTTTTATAGATTGACCCATGTATTAAGTATTTTCAAGAAATGTTAAGCTTTGCCATGTCTATCTTTCTTTGTTGCAATCTTCAGATCTCTATGTCGGTGCACTGACGCTCTGCAAATCACTTTGCCGGGTTTCCGACACAACGCAGATCTCTTTGCCAGGGAGCCGACACTTTGAAATATCTTTGTTCGTTTTGTTGGTCCACTTTACTCATCTTTTCTTCTCATCTCTGTTTCTTTACAATTAATTTTCTTTCTTCCTTTTGGAGATCTTCCCCATATTTAAATATTTTGAAGGAGATTTAAGCTTTGACATGTCTATCTTTCTATGTTTCAATCTTCATTTCTCTATGTCGGTGCACTGACGCTCTGCAAATCACTTTGCCGGTTTGACGACACAATGCAGATCTCTTTGCCAGGGAGCCGACACTTTGAAATATCTTTGTTGCTTTGTTGGTCCACTTTACTCATCTTTTCTTCTTATCTCTGATTCTTTACATTTTATCTTTTGTCTTCTTTTTGTAGATTGACCCATGTATTAAGTATTTTCAAGAAATTTTATGCTTTGACATGTCTATATTTCTCTGTTTTAATCTTCATATCTCTATGTCGGTGCACTGACACTCTGCAAATCACTTTGCCTGGTTGCCCACACAATGCAGATCTCTTTGCCAGGGACCCGACACTTTGAAATATCTTGGTTCGTTTGTTGGTACACTTTACTCATCTTTTCTTCTCATCTCTGTTTCTTTACAATTATTTTTCTTTCTTCCTTTTCGAGATCTTCCCCATGTATTAAATATTTTGGAGGAGATTTAAGCTTTGACATGTCTATCTTTCTATGTTTCAATCTTCAGATCTCTATGTCGGTGCACTGATGCTCTGCAATTCACTTTGCCGGTTTGCCGACACAATGCAGATCTCTTTGCCAGGGAGCCGACACTTTGATATATCTTGCTTGCTTTCTTGGTCCACTTTACTAATCTTTTCTTCTTATCTCTGATTCTTTACATTTTATCTTTTGTCTTCTTTTTGTAGATTGACCCATGTATTAAGTATTTTCAAGAAATGTTAAGCTTTGACATGTCTATATTTCTCTGTTTCAATCTTCATATCTCTATGTCGGTGCTCTGACGCTCTGCAAATCACTTTGCCGGGTTGCCGACACAATGCAGATCTCTTTGCCAGGGACCCGACACTTTGAAATATCTTGGTTCGTTTGTTGGTACACTTTACTCATCTTTTCTTCTCATCACTGTTTCTTTACAATTATTTTTCTTTCTTCCTTTTCGAGATCTTCCCCGTGTATTAAATATTTTGAAGGAGATTTAAGCTTTGACATGTCTATCTTTCTATGTTTCAATCTTCAGATCTCTATGTCGGTGCACTGTCGCTCTGCAAATCACTTTGCTGGGTTGCCGACACAATGCAGATCTCTTTGCCAGGGAGCCGACACTTTGAAATATCTTTGTTGCTTTGTTGGTCCACTTTACTCATCTTTTCTTCTCTGATTCTTTGCATTTTATCTTTTGTCTTCTTTTTGTAGATTGACCCATGTATTAAGTATTTTCAAGAAATGTTAAGCTTTGACATGTCTATCTTTCTTTGTTGCAATCTTCAGATCTCTATGTCGGTGCACTGACGCTCTGCAAATCACTTTGCCGGGTTTCCGACACAACGCAGATCTCTTTGCCAGGGAGCCGACACTTTGAAATATCTTGGTTCGTTTTGTTGGTCCACGTTACTCATCTTTTCTTCTCATCTTTGTTTCTTTACAATTATTTTTCTTTCTTCCTTTTCGAGATCTTCCCCATATTTAAATATTTTGAAGGAGATTTAAGCTTTGACATGTCTATCTTTCTATGTTTCAATCTTCATTTCTCTATGTCGGTGCACTGACGCTCTGCAAATCACTTTGCCGGTTTGACGACACAATGCAGATCTCTTTGCCAGGGAGCCGACACTTTGAAATATCTTTGTTGCTTTGTTGGTCCACTTTACTCATCTTTTCTTCTTATCTCTGATTCTTTACATTTTATCTTTTGTCTTCTTTTTGTAGATTGACCCATGTATTAAGTATTTTCAAGAAATTTTAAGCTTTGACATGTCTATATTTCTCTGTTTTAATCTTCATATCTCTATGTCGGTGCACTGACACTCTGCAAATCACTTTGCCTGGTTGCCCACACAATGCAGATCTCTTTGCCAGGGACCCGACACTTTGAAATATCTTGGTTCGTTTGTTGGTACACTTTACTCATCTTTTCTTCTCATCTCTGTTTCTTTACAATTATTTTTCTTTCTTCCTTTTCGAGATCTTCCCCATGTATTAAATATTTTGGAGGAGATTTAAGCTTTGACATGTCTATCTTTCTATGTTTCAATCTTCAGATCTCTATGTCGGTGCACTGATGCTCTGCAAATCACTTTGCCGTTTGCCGACACAATGCAGATCTCTTTGCCAGGGAGCCGACACTTTGATATATCTTGCTTGCTTTCTTGGTCCACTTTACTAATCTTTTCTTCTTATCTCTGATTCTTTACATTTTATCTTTTGTCTTCTTTTTGTAGATTGACCCATGTATTAAGTATTTTCAAGAAATGTTAAGCTTTGACATGTCTATATTTCTCTGTTTCAATCTTCATATCTCTATGTCGGTGCTCTGACGCTCTGCAAATCACTTTGCCGGGTTGCCGACACAATGCAGATCTCTTTGCCAGGGACCCGACACTTTGAAATATCTTGGTTCGTTTGTTGGTACACTTTACTCATCTTTTCTTCTCATCACTGTTTCTTTACAATTATTTTTCTTTCTTCCTTTTCGAGATCTTCCCCGTGTATTAAATATTTTGAAGGAGATTTAAGCTTTGACATGTCTATCTTTCTATGTTTCAATCTTCATTTCTCTATGTCGGTGCACTGTCGCTCTGCAAATCACTTTGCTGGGTTGCCGACACAATGCAGATCTCTTTGCCAGGGAGCCGACACTTCGAAATATGTTGGTTACTTTGTTGGTCCACTTTACTCATCTTTTCTTTTTATCTCTGATTTTTTACATTATATCTTTTGTCTTCTTTTTGTAGATCTTCCCCATGTATTAAGTATTTTCAAGAAATTTTAAGATTTGATATGTCAATTTTTCTCAGTTTTAATCTTCAGATCTCTATGTCGGTGCACTGACGATCTGCAAATCCCTTTGCTGGGTTGCCGACACAATGCAGATCTCTTTGCCAGGGAGCCGACACTTTGAAATATCGTGGTTGCTTTGTTGGTCCACTTTACTCATCTTTTCTTCTTATCTCTGATTCTTTACATTTTATCTTTTGTCTTCTTTTTGTAGATCGTCCCCATGTAATAAGTATTTTCAAGAAATTTTAAGCTTTGACATTTCTATATTTCTCTGTTTTAATCTTCAGATCTCTATGTCGGTGCACTGACGATCTGCAAATCACTTTGCTCAGTTGCCGACACAATGCAGACCTCTTTGCCATGGAGCCGACACCTTGAAAAAATCTTGGTTGTTGTGGTACTCATTACTAATCTTTTCTTCTTATGTCTGTTTCTTTACAATTATTTTTCTGTCTTCCTTTTAGAGATCTGATTATCTGATTATAAGACGAACCTTGAATATAAGGTCACTTGTTCAGCGCATTTGCTAGGAAAATATTTTTTTTCTTGTATTCAAGCAAATATGGTATATACCAAGAGAAAACATTTGTTACAACCTGAAATACTAATAGGGTCTACTCAATAAAGAGAGAATTGTAGGGAACTGATAACTGAAACTTAAGGCCAAAGTTGCTAAGTTGGAAAAAAATCTCCCATTCAGCTGCATTTGGTTACATTGGCCTAAAGTCATGGCCGCATTAAGACATTGTAGGCCCCTGGGTACAGGTACTGTGAGGACCTCAGTAAAATCAGATTGGGCATAAGTTGCTTGACAAATGTTCCAGCAGGTAGATTGCACTCACAGGACTTACCCAAGCCCTTACATTTGCCATATCATGGAAAAATCAGCAGTAATGTTTTGGCATTACATGGCAAAATCAACTGTAATGAAAAAACATGGCATTACATGGCAAAATCAGCAGCAATGTATAAACATGGAATTACATGAAAAAACCACCAGCAATGTATAAACATGGCATATCATGGCACAATCAGCAGAAATGTATAAATTTGGCATATCAAGGCACAATCAGCAGGAATATATACATTTGGCATATTATGGCAAAATCAGTAGTTATTTACAATCCCGGGATATACCCCATCAACCTCATTGCACACCCATTACTTACCCCAGTATCCCAAAATATGCCCCATCAACCACACTGCATACCACGTGTTTATCCCAGGACCCCATTTTATTCCCCAATAACCACATTGCATACCCAGGTCTTACCCCAGCAACCCAGTACATGCCCCATACCCACCTTGCACACTGTATGTCCCATTAACCACATTGTCCCATCAGGATTTACCCTTGTCATCATCTAGCTCTCTGGCGTCTATTTCCAGGTGGCATGGAGTCTGTGCACTTCCTAGGAGTTTCTATGGTGGCATTGTCTCGCTCCCCGCCACTCTCATAGCGACAGGTCATGTGACCTGTGGCGATCACGTGGCCTACCATGATGAGAGCAGCAGAGAGAGTGGCAGCATGGAATCTTCCCTGAAGACACATTTCTGTGCTCCTACTTTCCGACAAAGAGCTTGTGAGTGGAGATCTTCTGATCTCCCCAGGCAGCGCCTCTGCAGCAAGCTGGGGTTTTTGTTTTTTTTCCAATGGTCGGACCAAAGCATGGGCCTGGAGCTGCAGCTCTCGAAGCCCCCATTTTGTTGAGCCCCTGGGTTGCTGCCCCTAAAGCCCATGCCTTAATCCGGCCTAGTCTAATGTTTTAAATCCCAATCTCAATTCCTTGCAAGTTTCTCTTCATTGAGTATACTCTTATATATTTTCTGTTATTAATATAATAGTGCATTGTATATTTCTTGATCATATACTGTGTCCATCATTAAAATAAGGTCCAATTATAATTGACAAACAGTAAAAGGCACATATAAAAAATAAGCAATCAGTTATGATAAGAAAGTGCAGTTTATCTTACTATTACTTGTCTTCTTCCATTGTCAGCTGCAGGATAGATCCAGTCATGTAGTGAAGATGGATCTTCAGGAATCGCTGGTCTGAACAAAAACCCACGAAGAGAATGGTGAGTTGTGCGCCAGTGGTAAGTGGAAGTATGTTCAGTGTCAGTGTGAATCAAGGATGTGTGCTGCCTGATAGAAATGTGAGTGTCTAAAGGGGATGGTGAGCACTTAGTGCAGACAGGTTCATGTAACATGTGAGGATGGAATGCTACCTTTAAACAAGCCCAGGGCCTCCATCAGGGGGGGACAGGCAATACAAAAAAAAAAAGTTTCCCTCACCGGGTGTGAGGTGAAGCTCCACCCCCACCCTGTGAAGCAGAGCAGCGTCTGCTTCACTGGGAGATGCGAGCAACATAAGTAAGTGCTGCTCGCGCTCCCCATGCTTAGTGATAATGCAGGGTATAGGAAATAACATACCCTGCATTATCACTGTGTGTGGGGAGCACAGCAGGAGGCAGAGGAGACAGACATGAGGGTAGAGGGGGGAACCACGGGGGTGGCCCACACAGGGTGCCGGAACACCTAAGGCCGGTTATCTTTGAAGTTTCCACTTTTCTAAACAGTGTTGACTGTTTCATATTACAACTGTAATGCAATGTAGCACTTTCACAAGACTTAAAGGACAACTGTAGCAAAAATTATCAGATTTTACTGTTAAAATATGATGTAAAGTCATGATTTATAAAGACACGGAGGTGAGTGTTATGCTTATCTCTTTCTTTAATATTTCCCTGAGCAGCAAAGAGAATGCATTAAAACACTTTGACCAATAAGAACACTTTCCATAATAATACTTCCCTCCCCTCCTCTATAAATTCCAGTGCAGTATAAACCACTTCCTTTTTCTTTGTGGGAAGAGAAATCATCCAACCATAATTTTAAAACTAAAAAAACAATCCAAGAACATGAAACGAAAGTGACCACATCAGAAAAAACGGAAACACCAGGAAAACATTGGGTGGGAATAATACTCTGTGTCTTTATAAATCATGTCTTTACAACATAATTTAATAGTAAAATCTGGTAATTTAGAAAGACATGGAGGCTCAAATTATGGTAGTTCAAAGCTGTGCTATAACCGTAGAGGTAAAAAGAAAAGGACCCCGAAAGTAATTCCCAAAATGTGGATTCCCGCGACCAATCCGCAGCTTTCATCAAATCTTCGAGTCGACAACTCTAGAAGCCATAGCCTTTCTAGTTGAATGGGGACTGAACACCGAAGTGTCGACCACTGCTTCCTGCAGCACCCATTTAACCCATCAAGCCAAGGAGTTAGTAGATATAGGTCTATGTTGTTTCCGAAGAGCCAAGAACAGTTCTGGTCTTGAAGGATCGTGAAGAGAAGAAGTTCAAAGTTTATATTATTTTAAACAAAGAACTGGACACAATTGAGCATTGTGAGGGAATGCAGGGTAACAGATGGAAGAAACAGAAGTCTTAGTGCGACGAGAAATGTTGAAAGTAACACAGTTTGGAGTAAAAGATCGTGAAGCAATATCCAAAGCCCATACATCAGAAACACGTTTGCAAGAAATGAATCAACATAACATAACTAACTTAGCAGAAACTTGTTGAAGAGAGAGATTTGCATTATTAGGCCAATGTTGAAAAAGCAACAAAAGCAACAAAACCACATTAATAAAAACCATGTGGAATATCAAGGTAGATGGGGTTGAGCCAAACAAATACCCTTGGGAAGTTTACAAACTAAGATAGCGGATCTATACCCATTAACATTCACGATAAGCCCAACCACTTTCAAACAAAGATGTAAGAAAATGCAAGATGATGCTCACGGGAGCTGATATGGGATATGCTTGCCGTTCCACGCAATCAACCAGCCCATGCCTCACAAGCATGTCGGTATAGGCATCTGGTATCTGGTGCCCAAGCACCTTCCAGGAGTGCCAAAGTCATCAATGGAACGCCAGAGACGAACTAGTGATCCCTGAAATCAACCAGGCCATGAGTTGGAGTTGACCTGATGTGGAAATCCCAACAGGTCGGTCACAAGGTCGTGCCATGATGGAAGTAGACAGGGGAATGTCCACCAAAAGTTCCATCAAGGTAGGGAACCACGGCTTAGAATCCCACCATGGAGCCGACAACACTACGGATGCAATGGTGCGACAAAGATCAACCAGCAAGCAAGATATCAGACACAATGGAGGGAACGCGTAATGTCTGCCAACCAGGGCTTCTGGGTCCGGCCTCCAACTGAAGAACCGAGGAAGACTGGAGTTAAACTGGGAGGTGAACAGATCAATGTCCAGCAGTCTCCAAAGAACCAGAAAGTACTTAGCGGGAGGGAGCAGCGAAGAAAGAGGAAGTGGTATATTGCACTGGACTTTATAGAGGAGGGAAGTATTATTATGGAATGTGTTCTTAATGGTCAAAGTTTTTTAATGCATTCTCTTTGCTGATGAGGAAAATATTAAAGAAAGAGATAAGCATAATATGAACCTCCGTGTCTCTATAAATTAAGTCCTTTTTAACTGAAAGATGATATCAAGTGTAGGCATTTTATACAGAAATGCTTCAAAGAAAGATTACAAATAAAATACCTTATTGACCCCTCTTTGCTCTACCAGGAGAGAGACATTTTGTTAGAATCTTTGGTCAGATGGGTCAGATCTTTGTTGATCTGAACCAAGGAGAGTGAAGATCTGACCTAAACAAGATCTAAACAACATGTCTTCCCCGTGAGGGATCTATATGGAGTAAAGAAAGCTTAATAATGTAATTTGTTTTCTTTCATTAAATAATTTCTTTACACATAATCTAAACGTGATACCATTTTTCAGTTAAACATTTTTGCTACAGTTGTCCTTTAATAACAACTTTAAGTTGGAAACTAGCTGATGTTTCCTTGAATTACAGTAAGACTGAGCTGAATTGTCAGAAGAACAGAGCGATATCTAAGGGAAAAAACTTTCCAAACCAATCACATAACCATCCCATAAAAGATTGCTTCATATGAACTATGTCTACATAATATAATTTAGTGATTAAATAATGGAATACATCACATATTAACCTACAGATGATTTGTGGGGGGAAAAATTATCAAAATAAACAACCACTGCTCTGTCTGTCTGTTCAGGTATCTTGTTTGTCTTTTTATCTCTCTACTTTATTTGTCAGCATTTCTGTCTTGCCTGTTTATTTTTGTCTATCTTGGATGATAACTAGTGAGCTGATGAAGTTCCACCATGAAACCACTAAACTGCATTTGTCTACCTAGGTCAAATGTTGACCATTTTTCCATAACCAACTTGCAAACAAATTTAAATATTGAAAAACATTTAGATTTGTTTGAACTCTTCATGACACTAGGACATCCTATGCCATACTAGCATAGAACGTCCTGAATTTAACAGCTCATCGCAGCTCCCACTTTGAGTAGCCTCAAACTGACAGGAAAAATGAAGCCAATGTTCCAAGCGAGCACCAGTTACATTTAAGTAAATCACGACATTCCTGGACTTCCGGGTTCGGGCACGCTGCTGTGACAATCTGAATTTCTCACGATTGTTTGCAGGAGACCCACAAGGTCTATTAAGACCCTATCAGGTCTCTGCCATTGTGTCCTGGCTACCGATCTCCTTGTGATCGGTGATTAGGAATAAAAAGTGGCATTTTGTTTCTGGCATCGTCTAGGACGCAAGCACCATGCTTGGAGTTAATTACTGGATAAATAATGTATATTATTAATTATACATAAACAACTGATGTAATTAAGTCAGTCATCACTAAATAATAACAAGAGCAAAATGTATTTTACATATACTGTCCTGATATTTTACTGTATATGAGCTGTGTAAATTTTGGATTATTATCCACCACAAGAAAACATTTATTACATTATTATTCTCAATTAGGATTATCAAAACAAAATGTGACAAGGACATTTGTGATCTCCCACCCAACCTGAAATACTGATAAAAAAAACTCACATAAGATTGCCACCTAGTAAAAAATTGGCTTAATGCAAATGTTAAGCCTCTGGAGGAACCAGCAATGCCGGTATTTTTTTTGTAGGAAAGGTGGCAACCATAACCTCACCAGGGGTTAGCCCCCCATGTTTACAATTCTGTTTTTTTTCGTTAGATCTACTCTAAAATATCCAATATTAACAATCATATCCAGCCACCATTTTTGATAGATCTAGTCTAATTCCTGAGATTTTGCCTTTTCAATAAGAGGGCTGTCTTTTTGTGTGTGAGATCTATCACACAAGAGGCGGTAATCACAATCCTATTTTGTGTGCAGGGGAGGGGTGAGTTCAGGTTAGCCCACCTCAGCTTACATTTTTTATTTTTTATTGATTTTCGTAGATATTCATTAGATCAGGTTAAGACGGTCAGTTTTTCTTTATTAGATCTATCACACAAAAGGCGGTATTCACAATCCTTTTTTGTGTGCAGGAGTGGAATGAATACAGGTTAGCCCCCCTCAGCTTAATTTTTTTTTTTTTATTGATTTTGGTAGATATTCGTTAGATCAGGTAAGACTGCAATTTTTTCTTCATTAGGTCTATCACAGAAGAGGCGGTATTCACAATACTGTTTTGTGTGCAGGGGAGGGCTCAGTACAGGTTAGCCCCCTAAATTAGAATTTTGAAGTTTTTGTAATATTTTGAGAGCCACATGTGTGTCCAATGCATTGCAAAGCCTTTCACATTCAGCAAGCAATGGGATGCAACAGTGAAAAAAACACCTTGGCTTATCGGTGCATACTTACTAACATTTGCTAATGGTAACATTCAGCCAAGCAGAGGTGAGGGTACGTGACATCATAATATGTAGCTTGACCCCACCTGAATTAGACCCAACCTCTGGTTTTGGCTGAGGCACATCCCAGGCACTGGGAGCATAGCCATTAGAGCATTGACATAAACATGGATTGAATGGAGGGCTCGAACTGGGCACAAATTAGCCTTTCAGTAAATAAGAGTATACCATAGTGAGCGGGCTTCTCTCTCTAAGTGACCACCATAGTATAACCTTAGCAGGAATTGTAAGCCAACCACATTAAAAACGAAAATGAAAGAAAGTAAGTAGGGGTTCTGGTTACTCATTACAAGATGCTAAAACATGTAGCATACATTATTTCAATATAGACATTTGGGATTCTGAAATGAGCCTTCTTGTGCCTTTCAGTAACTAAGAGCATACCGTAGTGATCCGGCTTCTCTCTCACAATGACCAACATAAGGATACCTTTGCAGGGTTATAAACCAGCTTCAATATTAACGGGAATGAGAGAACTGATGTAGGGATTCTGGTACCCCATTACAAAATACTTATTTGTATAGCAAGCCTTTGAACAATATAGGCATTTGAGATATTGAAATTAGCCTTCACATGCCTCTCAGTAAGTAAGATTAAATCGTAATGAACGGGCAGCTCTCCCTGAGTGCCTAACATGGCGTTACCATTGCAGGGTTGCAAATCAACTATGCTATAGCTGAAACTGAAAAAAACAATCCACACGGGGATGATGGGCACCCATTACGAAATACTTAAATATAGAGCACACAAATATATGGTATATACATGAGATTCTGCAAGCTGTTGAGGCTGTGTAATGTTAAAAGCTCACATGGCTTTGAAACTGTAAACCTTAAAGGGGAAGAATACAAGTGATATATGAGGAAGAATGTGGGAAAGAGAAGAGGAGAAGAAAAGCAAGAAAAATACCTTTTAATATGTATGTCTCATGGACAGACATAGTTTTTTTAACATTTTCTATTCTGGTTACAGCACCGTTCCCCAGACGAGGGGACAGGGTGCACCACATGCAAGTGGCAGGGAGGTGAGGAGGGAGGGGGTGCCGCCGTAACACTGTGCGAGCAGTAACACTCACTACGCGGCACTATGCAGCTGCCTTTTTTTTTACCTTTGGCCAGTCACCAGGTTGCACGTGTGAGTGAGTGGCAGAATGTCCATGGGAGAGTGACATGATTGCATGTGTATTTCTGTGTGAGTGACAGAATGTGCATGTGAGAGTGACAGAATTGCATGTGTGTGTCTGAGTGAGTGGCACCATGTGCATGTGAGAGTGACATGATTGCATGTGTGTGTCTGAGTGAATGACAGACTGGGGCAAAGTCTTGCAAGTGATTAACAACAACATTTCTTTGGTTTCCATAGTGACTTCTCCACTTCTAGAACTGTGCTCCAGATTTGACTTTTATAAATAACTCCATAGCCTGTTTAGTGGTATGCTGTCAGCTGTTAACTTTTTATTCAATAAGGAAATTAAAGAAATTCACACAAATCACAATTTTGTGATTTTTTTTCCATTTAAAAATATATATTTTTATAACTCAAACAACTATATATACTATAAACACTTATGCAAACTATGTCCTCTGTTTAAGTACTGACAGATTGTTCTCTGATTTGACACACATTTTTGTAGAGGTAATGCGGCACTTACTGCAGGAGAAACTCACCAATGTATAGCTAAAGTGGGTCAAGTGAATCATTCTGTTCATTTTTGCAAATAGTAGCGGCCACACACTACTGGCCACGTTCATTATAATATCACTAGTTAAAATATCCCATTATATAGGTAGGGTTGCCCATACCCCCTTCTCCTTCGATTCCATTGTTGCAAGAGGGTATATGCAGCTTATTGTCTGAAACATGCCATCTGATTTAGAATTTTACTACAATCATCTGTTAGTGTAACTCATCTAATCTGACTACAGCACAGTTTTACACCAATTTTTAGTGCCCCAAACAGTAATTATGAAGACGTTCTGTTCTTGGAATTCTGACACATAATGTTGGCCTAATTATAAGTTTGAAAAAGTGTGAGAATGTGTGCTTAGTAGACCTGCTAACTTGCCCTTTTTTTTTTTACCGGCGGCATATGCCTTTTGCAATGTAATATGTGATCAGAAGGAGATCAATTAATTAATCAGCTAGTGGATTCCACAGGAGTGCATTGATTAGTTAACTGATTAACATTTGGTCACATATTACTTCTTCATACTGCAACGCATAAGGCGAAAGTAAATAAGTTATATATGGCTGGTAAAGCATATCCACGGTGGCACCCCTTTTGCTTAGATGTGTGCTGACTACAGTCTTGGTCTCTTGCATTCATTTCAATGGGCTTTAAGCACCCAGTTAAATGGTATAATCTATTTGCCTTGTGCATAAAATACACATTTCAGTTGGAAGGGGGGGGGGGGATAACCTGTACTCCCCAATCCCAACCCATACACACAGTGGGATAGTGAAAACCTGCTCTTGTCTGATAGATCTAATGAAAAAAACTGTTATTTTTACCTAATGTACTGAATATCTACCAAAATCATTAACATTTTTTTAAAGGAATTTCAGTTGAGGGGGTGACTAACCTGGATTCACCGTTTCCGCTCACACACTGTGAATCCCGCCTCTTGCGTAGGATTGCCACCCAGCTGGTACTTTACTGGCAGGTCAGAAAAAGGTTGGCTTGATGCCAATGTTAAGTCTATGGAGGAAGGGCCGGCACTACCGTAAGGCGCTGCCTTAGGGCGCCCCAAAGGGGGGGCTGAAAAATCACCCGCGCCCCCAGGCCCATTTACTTACCTCCTTCCTTGCTGCGCGGATCAATAAAGTTTGTTTAAACTTTTTTTTTCAACAAACTTTATTGAAGCCGTGCGGCTGGAGGGGAGCGCACAACGCTTCCCTCACAGCCACGGACCTGCACTGGGAGAACGCAGCAAGGAGGTCAGTACTGGCTGGGGAAGGGGGAGGAGGAGGGTAGCATAACGAGCATGCTGAGGGTCAAAATCCTGGCATATTAAATGGCAATATCCTGGCATATTAAGTGGCAATACCCTGGCATATTAATTGGCATTATCCTGGCATATTAATTGGCATTATCCTGGCATATTAAGTGACTATACCCTGGCATATTAATTGGCATTATCCTGGCATATTAAGTGACTATGACCTGGCATATTAATTGGCTATATCCTGGCATATTAAATAACTATATCCTGGCATATTAATTGGCAATATCCTGGCATTTTAAATGGCAATATCCTGGCATATTAATAGGCTATATCCTGGCATATTAAATGGCTATATCCTGGCATAATAAATGGCTATATCCTGGCATATTAAGTGGCAATATCCTGGCATATTAATTGGCAATATCCTGGAATATTAAATGGCAATATCCTGGTATATTAAGTGGCAATAGAGTGGCAAAATCCTGGCATATTTGAGGGACAAAATCCTGGCACATTGAGTGGCTAAATACTGGCATACGGAGTGGCAAACTAGTGTGTCTCAGGTTATGTGTGTCACTGTGTGTGTGTAAGTGGTAAGGGTGTGTGTAAGTGTGTCACTTTCTCTGTAAGGGTGTTTGTAAGTGTGTCAGTGTAAGGGTGTGTGTGTGTGTGTGTGTGTGTGTGTGTGTGTGTGTGTGTGTGTGTGTGTAAGGATGTAAGTGTGTCACTGTGTCTGTCTAAGGGTGTGTGTGTGTGTAAGTGTGTCACTGTGTCTGTGTAAGGGTGTGTGTGTGAGTGGTAAGTGTGTCTCTGTGTGTGACTACAAGGGTGTCTCTGTGTTTAAGGGTTTCAATGTGTGTTAGGGTGTCAATGTGTGACAAATTAAGAGCATGCTAGTTGAATATTTAGATGTATTTATTGTCCACACTAAACATTATACTTTTATATATATAAAATGTATGGAGGGTTGGTGGTGTCGGAGGCGTGGTGGGTCAGACGAGGGGCACCGAAATGCACCTTCGGCTCTGTAGACGAAAATCCTTGCACCGGTCCAGCAAGGCCGGTATCTTTTGTAGAAAAGGTGGCAACCCTACTCTTGCATGATAGATCTAACAAATAAACCAAAAAAACGGTTTCTTACCTAATCTAACGAATATCTACCAAAATCAATTTAAAAAAATCCCAATTTCAGTTGAGTTACCCCAACGATGAAAAAGGCAATATCTCAGGAATTAGACAAGATCTAACAACAGGGCCGGCCTTAAGTGTTCCCGCGCCCTGTGCGGACGTCCCCCGTGGCGCCCCCCCCCCCCCCGTCTCTTTCCTCTCCCTCCATGTATGTGTCTCTCCCTTCCCATGTTTGTCCCTTTGGACTTCCTTGCTATGTCTGTCTCTCCCCCATATCTGTTCTCTCTCCCCCTCCCCCCATATCTGTTCTCTCTCCCCCTTCTCCCCATATCTGTTCTCTCTCTCCCCCTCCTCCCCATATCTGTTCTCTCTCTCCCCCTATCTGTTCTCTCTCTCCCCCTCCTCCCCAAATCTGTTCTCTCTCTCCTCCTCCCCATATATGTTCTCTCTCTCCCCCTCCTCCCCATATCTGTTCTCTCTATCCCTCTCCGTTTTCTTTACTCCCCCCTCCTCTGTTCTCTTCTCTCCCCCTCCTTTTCTTTTCTCCCTCCCGATTTCTCTGTTCTATCCCCCCCTTTCTCTGTTCTATCTCTCCTCCTCCCTTTGTTCTGTCTCCCCCTCCCCTGTTCTGTCTCTCCCCCCTCCCCTGTTCTGTTTCTCCCCCCTCCCCTGTTCTGTCTCTCCCCCCTCCCCTGTTCTGTCTCTTCCCCCCCCTCCCCTGTACTGTCTCTTTCCCCCTCCCCTGTACTGTCTCTTTCCCCCTCCCCTGTACTGTCTCTTCCCCCTCCCCTATACTGTCTCTTCCCCCCTCCCCTGTACTGTCTCTTCCCCCTTCCCCTGTACTGTCTCTTCCCCCCTCCCCTGTTCTGTCTCTGCCCCATCCCTTGTTCTTTCTTGTCAGTGAGGGGGCGGAGCTCACCAGTGAGAGGTGTAGCTCCGCCCCCACCCTGCTTCGCGCTCCCCACACACAGTGATTATGCAGGGTATTGGCTTTCTGATACCCTGCACAATCACTGTGTGTGGGGAGCACGAGCAGCACATTCTCATGCTTCCCGCGGCTCCCCATGAAGCAGGGTGGGGCAAAGCTACACCTCTCACTGGTGAGCTCCGCCCCCTCCACCGGCAAACCTTTTTTTTTAAACTTTTTTTTTTTGTTAGTCGGGCGGGCATTGCGCAGACATCCACTGGCTGTTAGGGAGGGGGATCCAGGTCCCCTGCAGCTCTGATTTGAGGTCAGATTATAAGACGACCTTGAATTTAAGATATATATAGATATATATAAATAATATACATATTATATAAACTAGCCATATGATATGTATATAACATATGGCTCAGGTTTATATTTTATATAATTAATGGCTGGTTTTGTAATATTTATATAACATATATATGCCATATGTTTTATATAAATACATATATATGTTTATTTAGGATTTAGGTATATTTAATATGTGTATAACATATATGGCCGGTTTTATAGTATCATATTTGTTATAATATTACAGTTACATACATACACGCCGGATGTCACAGACATCTGGCACTCAAGGATGCTCAGAGTGCGAGGGGGCAGAGCTTTCACCCCATCGCACGAGACCAGCGGATGTGCAGCTACCCGTGACAATGTCGCACGGGCCGCATCTCTCTGTCCAGAGGGCCTCTACTATGCGATCACTGCAGATCGCATAGTACAGGTTTTAATCTATCAGGATCGCATGGGTTGATAGGGCAGCCGGGCCCCTGGTGTGACGGGCCCGGTCACAGCTGCGACCTCTGCGATAATGATAGTTTCGCCACTGGGTCCTGCCCATTGAGCTAACAACTGGCTGGGGGTCAGCATCAGGTATTAAAATACAGATGTTGGGATAGTATGGACGAGGGGGGGGGGGACCACCCTAGGAACCCTAGTTGAAAGGTTATTTGTTATTTGTTAAGGTTATATATATATATATATATATATATATATATATGGCAAGGACTAGGAGTAACTATAATTGTATTCTGGATGTTATATAAATGCTATATATATGTATATACATATTAAGTATTATATTAGTATAACATTAAAGTATAAGAGAAAAAGGAGGTAATACAGGTACATCTGTTATGTATAAATAAAAGCTGTGGCCTTTTTAAACTCCATACATGACTGGTGTCTTTTATTTGGGGGTATGAAGTTACGTATATATTGACATACGAAACATTCCCCTTTACTACCATACAAGGCGATATTTTAGGAATTACACTAGATCTAGCAAACATTTTAGCTGATCAAACCAGATCTAACGTGAAGTTAGCATAATCAATAACATTTTGTCCATATTTGTTGAGGGGGGCTGGCTACTGCTTAGTTCCCCCGAAAAAGATTGTTTATATTGGAAATTTTAGAGTAGATCTAATGGAAAAAACTGTTGATCTAACAAAAATCTAACAAATGGTATTATATTGTGTTAACATTCTTAATATGGGGGACTAACCCAGGTGACATCTGATGAGGCCTACTCAATAAAGAGAAAATTGCAGGGAATTGAGACAGAAATTTCAAACTTAAAGGACAACTGTGTTAAAAAAAAAAAAACACAATACGTTTAGCACTGTTAACAACAACAGTGCTTAAAATGCTTAATGAAAATATAGAGTAAAAAGGGGTTCACAGGGATACTGAAAGATCAGATGCTTGCTACTGGCATTTAGCACATGCGCAACGCCATTTTTGGAAATTGGCAGTGGCTGCTGGCACCATTTTGTATACTAGAGTTGGTCAACTGGCATACGCAAAACGACCACCGCACATGCCATAAACAGGGATGCGCATTTTTGGTTGGATCCGACTGATATATTCTACACTATGGATGTGGCCAGCTTCCCCTATGGGCAGAGGTGGGACCTGAAAAAAAGATTGTTACTCTATCTGTTCATTAAGCATTTTCAGCCCTGTTGTTGTTAACAGTACTAAACCTATTTAAAGAAACATTTGTTTCTGGCCTACAGTTGTCCTTTAAGGCCAAAGTAGCCGAGTTAGAAAAATTCTCCCATTCAGCTGCATTGGAGAATCGTTCCAATTTGGTTACATTGTACATTGCTTAAAGTTTGAAATTAGTAGATCGTTTTTTCTCATTATTAATATACAGGCTGAGTATCCCTTATTCAGAAATCCATTATCCAAACAATTTTTAGGATTTTGCCACAAGTTGTAAATTACACACAAACCTGTCTGACTGACATATCCAGAGGTCTCGCAATTTTTTTTATTAGGACCCTGATCGGGTATCTGCCATTATGTCCCTGGCTATGTTGTGATCTTGTGATCCAACACCATGCGTCACTAAGGAGTTAATTACTGTATAAATAATGTATACTATTAACTGTGCATAATCAAACTGATGTAATTAAGGCATTTATCACTAAATAATAACAAGCGCAAAATGTATTTTACATATACTGTCCTGATATTTTACTGTACATGAGCTGTGTACATTTTAGATTATTATAAACCACAAGAAAACATTTATTACATTATCGGTCTGAATTAGGATTATTATAACAAAATGTGACAAGGACATTTGTGATCTCCCAAACAACCAAAAATATTGATAAGGCCTACTAAATAAACCTAAATTTGGTTACATTGGCCTAAAGTTTGAAATTCCCGTATCAATTCCCTGCAAGTCTGTCCTTATTGAGTAGACTCCTATGTTTTCTGTTACTAATATAATAGTTCACTGTATATTTCTAGATCATATACTGTGTCCATCATTATAATCAGGTCCATTAGTAATTGTCAGACAGTAAAAGGCACATATAAAACATAAGACATTAGTTGTGATAAGAAAGGACTGTTTATCTTACATTTTCCTTGTCTCTTTCCATTGCCAGCTGCAGGACAGATCCAGTCATGTAGTGAAGATGGATCTTCAGTCATCGCTGGTCTGTACCACAAGCCACAAGGACAATGGTGAGATGTGAGCCAGTGGTAAGTGGAAGTATGTTTAGTATCAGTCGAATCACGGATGTTTGCTGCTTGATAGAAATGTGAGTGTCTAAAGGTGATGGAGAGCACTGAGTGCAGACAGGTTCATGTACCGTGTGAGGATGGAAAGCTACCTTTATACAAGCCTGAAGGAGAAGGTGTGTTGTGTCCAGAAACCTATGGACCAGGAACTCAGAGAGTTTATCTTTGAATTTCCCAGTGTTCTAAACAGTGTTCTAAACAGTTAGGCCCAGTGTTGGCTGTTACATAAGACATCTGCAATGCAATGCAGCACGTTCACAAGACTTAAAAGGACACTACCACTTACATAAGATGTAACTAGATTACCTGTGAATTTATAACAAACACATATATATGACATATGCCACTGTTTCTTTCCTCTATGTTTGAATTAATTGCATATAAACGTAAAAATAAAATTAGGTCTCGCTTTACAACAGAATTCTAACTTATAGACTGCATTCGGTGTCCCCAGTCCTGAAGTGAGATACTAGTGCTGTAAAGTGACTGGGGGGTTGCACCCAAAAACACTATATTTAACAAAACTAAGGTCCCTAGGGTGGTTCCCACCACCCGCATCCATATTATCCCGGCACCTGCTTTTAAACCTGATGCTGACCACCAGCCTGCTGTTAGCTTGGTGGGCATGACCGCTATTATGACCTCCTTCATACTGCTCAGAATTTAGGGGAGGAGCCTTCCCTGTCCATCAATATGAACTTTCTTTCTTAATTACTCGATTGGCAAGGACAACCCTGCCCGCTGTGACAGAGAAAAACTTTAGTAGCGAAACATGAAAATAAAACACACTCAAGAAAAGAGTGAGTGCAGGAAATTCACTGTGTCCATTACTAAAAGGGCTTCTGTAGGGGGGGAAGGGGCTGCCCTATATAGAACAGGCATACCCAGCCACTCCCCCAAACAGTCAATCACCGAAACACTCACACCCCCTCATACATACATGGTTCCCTGCCACCTAGGCTATGCCCGTCTCCCAGGTAACTGATTACTGACTTATTATTAATACTCTTAAATGTATCTACTGTCAAATCCTCCTGTCATTTGTTTTAAACAGAAATGGAATCTTCAGGACATGTTGTGCCCTACTGATCCTGTAAAATGTTACCAGCTCTCACAAACATATGGCAGACTTAGATGTTACATATGTACGGGCTGTGTCATATGCAGTCATGTTTCACTCACCCATATTCTGTAAGCAGAGGCAGCTCTAGACTTTGTGAGGCCTTAGGAGAAACTCGAACATGAAGCCCTCACTGTCATGCATAATCAAAAATAGATATGCAAGCAAGAATAAAAATGAACTATTTACATAGCATATTTTAAGACCTGCCTTAAATCCCAGCATTTAGTAATTCACCACTCCTTTTATGAGACAATTTTACTTGTCTCATAATTAGTCTACAAATATCTATAAACAAAAGCGATTGGTATAGCACACACATACATGCTCATTTGCTGATAGATATACACACTAGCACACACATACACTATATGTGTGCTAGTGTGTATATGATCAGTATATGAGTGTGTATGTGTGTGTACCTGATATGCATTTGAGTATGTATACATGTGTTAGCGTTCACATTTAGGAGACATCTGATGAGGTACACTAGAACATTTAAACACATTCATATGCTGATCAGAAATATATCACAGCAGCAGCCACAGGACATGCAAATTATTATTGCAATAGTCCAATAATGTACCCACAGGACTTACTAATGTACATCCACAGGGATTTGCCACAGCACCCACATTGCATCCACAAGGTCTTGGTCTTGTTCCATCTCTATCCCCAAACATCTTGCCAGTGCCATACTTTATCCCAAACTGCTTCAAAGTGCATCCTCTCCCCCAAAAAACGTATCAGTGCCACCTATGTCATTCAACAACTTATTTGACTTCCTTCTTTGTCTCCAAACTGCTTTCCAAATGCTGTCTCTGTGCCCAAACAGTTTGTCGGTGTCAGTATTGTGCCAAAACAGCTCATCAGGGCCATCTAAGTGCAAAAACCGCTAGTCAGAGCTATCTATGTGCCCAAACAGCTCATTACCAACTGCCAACATTGTTCTCAACTTATTTTGAGTGCCATATTTATGCCAAGACAACTTATCACTCCCATCAGTGTACCTAAACAGCTAATCACCAATATCATTGTCCTTAAACATGTCACTGCCATTTTTGTCCCCGAATAGCTTGGCAGGGCCAAATCTGTCCCAAATAGCTTATTAGTGCCATTATTGTGCTCAAACAGCTTCTCACACACAGTCAACCTCAATCGCAAGCACAACCACACACGTTCATCCAGGACACACTCACAAACACACAACCAGCACACACTGACTCACAGACACACTCCATAAACAGACACACACACAATCAGCCAGCACACTCACTCAGCCAGCACACACTCACACAAACACTCAGCCAGCACACACTCACACAAACACACAGCCAGCACTCACTCACTCACTCACTCACTCACTCACTCACTCAGTGAGCACACTCCCTCACAGGCACACCAGGCAACACTCCCTCACAGGCTCACCACAACATGGTCTCACTGACCACATTGTGCTAGTGCATCTGCTGGTGCCGTATGGTGATAGTGGGGGTGGAGAAGAGTGGTCCTATTTGTGTGCAGTACCGCACGTGAAGAGCAAAAAGAAAACAAAAAAAAGCATGGCGCCCCTTAAAGTATGGACACTGACGGCACCTACGTTAGTGTGACAGGGGACTTATCGTTGCCTGCTACACAAAACACACAGGCAACATATAACATTCAACTATTTGTAATAAAAATGTCATTGAAAAATTGCATTTCTTGTTTTTATTCCATTTTTCTGCACCCACATTGCACCCAAAGGACTTCACACAGCACCATGCAGTACCCACAGCACTTGCCATGCACCTATATTGCACCACAGCACTTAGCTTGCACTCATATTGCACCCACACAATTTGGCATGCCACGGTGTCTCAGAATATACCACAGTGTCATTTTGTCCCACAGAATTGCCCCTGCAGAATGGGTCACAGTGCCACTTTCCCCCATAGTTATTTTGCCCCACAGGACATGCCACAGCATCACTTTGCCAATTAAAATAAGCCACTGTTAGGTACCAATCAACATGCCACAGTCACTTTGTCATTGACATATGCAACAGTCAGTTTTCCTATTAAAATATGCCACCATTTGTCCATTATGCTACATCTTGCCCATTAATATGCCAGTGTTATTTTTCCATAATATGGCACAGACATTTTGCCATTAATATGCCAGTATTATTGTGCTATTAATATACCACAGCCAATTTGCCCATTAGTATATCAGTATTATTTTGCCATATGCCAGTATTACGTTTGCCACTAATATGCTAGTATTATTTTGCCTTTGATATGCCATAGCTAATTTGCCCAATAATATGCCAGTATTATTTTGCCATTAATAAGCCACAGCCAATTTGCACAGTAATATGTCATTATTATTTTGCCATTTAATATGCCCCAGCTAATTTGCACAATGATATGCCAGTATTATTTTGCCATTAATAAGCCACAGCCAATTTGCATAATAATATGTCAGTATTATTTTGCCATTTAATATGCCCCAGCTAATTTGACCTATAATATGTTCTGTGTTGTAACGGACAGTCTACCAGACGTAGTAGACCCTCTGCCCATTGTGTGAAATCACCTCCTTAGCCCCCGATTAAAGCTCAGGATTCCCCCAGCAAGTCTTTCCTGGGCCCTTGCTCTTTGTACCCAAATAGACAGGACATCTAGAAGTTAGGTACAGCAAGAATGAACAACTCTTTATTTGTGTAACAACACAGACTTATAAAAAGACATAAACATGGCATCACAGACATTAATAAACAATGGGGGGATGGAACTAACATAGTTCTCCAACTAACTGGGGCTAGGAATACATTAGACTTTCAGACTGCAAACCAAATTACCATACAGTGAGTAGACACACAGTAAGAAACATAATGTACACAACATAATCAGTTTACCAATTAATCCAGTTAATACAGAACAATGGGTGTTGGAGTAAACTATCAATTCTAGTCACTGACACATTATAACCCTTCAGAATTATACATTACACATAAAACAATATACTAACAGAATACTAACAATTTTAAAGTATAGAGTTGTGGCACATAAGCCAGGGCCCATAATCTACAGGGAGGTGTTTGGCCCTCAGGCCCCTCCAAGAACCCCAGTCAGGCAGGCTGTCAGAATTCACCTTGTGACATGTGTGTTTCTTGTAATGAGCAGATATCTATTCTTTCTTTGTTTTGAAAGTCCAAAACTATAGACTTCTTCTGGCGAGAGTTCAGCCCCTAGTTCAACCACTATACATTCAGTGAACAAACTCTAACCATATTTTCCACTCTGTCTCTCTCCATTTTTTGGGCTCATCCCATCCTCCATTTGAAGCAGAAATACACTTAACATGCATATAATAGAAAATACAAACATTGACGCAGCCAGCATTCCCCAGAATGCTGCGTTTTTCCCATCTTGAAAAACCCATCACAATACGAGAATTGAATTGCTATCAGGCAGATGGCCATGGAGATGACGGGAACGTAAATCATCCATAAAATCTTTTATTCGCCACCTTCTTTTATAGAATGTATAAAGTACAGCGGAAAAGGCTGAAAGGGAGAAGCACAAAAGGGGAAGAGGAAGTGATAAGAGGACAGAGAAAAGAGGGAGAAAATAGAACTACATTGTACACTCAGTATAAGACCCCTGAGGAGTTGCAGTTTTTTACAACATAAGCAATAAAAAATCCCTTCACATTGATACACTTTGTTCAAGTCCATTTGGGTTTTACCATAACTTTTCCTTACTACCTCCCTTCTCCTCACATTATACCTTTTAAACTTATACTACTTAGTTTATAGGAGGGGAGGCAGAAGGCAGAAAAGAGAAAAAGTAGTAATAAAAATAATACAATTTACAGTAATAGTAATACTAATAATACTTTATATCTACTCCATATCCCCATAATAGAGGGTAGTGTATGTATGGAATACCCTTCCAGCAGAAGTGGTAGAGGTACACACAGTCAAGGATTTTAAGCATGCGTGGGATAGGCACAGGGCTATCCTAGATATAAGATAGGGAACTGGGAACTAATAAAATTATTTAGAAAATTGGGCAGACTAGATGGACCGAATGATTCTTATCTGCACATTCTATGTTTCTATAAACCGTGCCTATATGTTACACTTAATGTGGTAACCAATTGGTACTGCTCTTCCTCTCCCTACACCATCTATGAGCAGTTCAGCTTGGTACTTCTTTATTGGTCTGTTTAATTGTAAACTTATCTTCTCTTTGCTGTATCCCCTCTCCTCATAGTGAATCATTCAGACTCATATATACTACTTTATAAGAGGAAAAGAGAGAAGAAGAGAAAAATAGAAGGAGTTAAGAAGAAAAATTTACTTTACTAAACCTTAGTTTGCGTAACCGATTTCTTGTGAGTTTACCCTAATTTCAAGCATGGTAAAAAAAGAAAAACATTATTGTCCCTATATTTATACTATTTATCTCTTGTGGAATATATTTACTTAGTGATAGTGCTGTCTGCTTGTAAGTAATCTTCTTAGTATCCACTTTTTTTTTAATTCTTTATTTACATTTTCAATAAATATTAACAAGATCGATAAAGTGACAAAACAGGCACAATATAAGTAGATTAGAAAATGTAATATCTATGCAGAATCATGCAGGGGTTTAGGGGGAGTAAGAGGAAGGATGAAAAGGAAGAAGAGGAGGGAGTCACAGGTAAAAGTAGAGGTTACCTCTGTCAGGGTAAATAACCGGGCACTGTGAGAAGGAATTAGAGAAACGAGAGACCTTGGACTGAAGGGATTTTCCCTCTCATCTTTGGGCCATCTTTGGGTGTCTTCCACAGGATGAACCCTGTTCAATGACTGCTAAATGGAAAACTCTTCATCTCATCCTATCAGCAACAGGGAGAAAAGATATTTTATCCCAATGGATCCACTCTACCTCACCCACCCTGGAGATGGATATCGCTTCCAATACATTTTTTAGGATGGACTACAATTCATGGAGAAACAAAAGCTAACAGTGTTTTTACATGATGGTTGGCCTATATTAATACTCTTGATCATATAACACAGAACACATTGATGCAGACATTTCAATATACCGAATGGTTTTCATCACAGGTTCTGAAAGGCCATCATGGTCTTACTAATATAGCAACCCCTAACTAAACTTACTATTCCACATGGTAATATAACATTATAGATGATACATATTTCTTATTGTATTGAATATATATGTCAATCTTACATACAAATGCAAAGGAAATTGTCTACTTTGTGGTGTATAATGTTGAACAGTAATGTGTGAGTCACTTGTAAGATTGCTATATCTTATTTGTATTTTACATGCCATATTGTGTGCTACTTGTTAATGTCATCCTATTACTGCACAATATCTTTCCTTCCAAGATTAGCAAAAAAAAAAAAAGATTGAATGTAAATACTCCAAAATACTCTTGGGTATCCACAGACCCGGAGCTAAAAGGTAATAACAATAATGTGAATTAGGGAGTGGGCATACTAAGCGGCATAGACTTAATATCAACTCAACATACAGATAAACAAAGCCAATGGAGCATAAATGCTGTGCAAAGCAATAGGTGCAAATAAACAGAGACATCCCCATAAGAATGAGCTATCATTATACTACAAAAAAAGGCTGATGCACTTAGTGACCACAACTTTTTTTTGTAACATAATGAAGTGCATGCAAATGGGGCAGTCTCTGCTGCATTGAGCAAAAGTTCAGGTTGCTGTTGTCCACAACCCCTCACAAAATATTTTATGAGACAGAAGCAGGGTAAGCTTTAGAGTGACACTGCTTCAGGATGGGAGGGCTCCAGTGTCCATAGAGCAGATGCTCCTGCAGCTTGAATGGTATGGTGACTCTTCAGTGGCTCTCATTTTGAAATCCATTTTATTGTTGATTTTCTGATACCTTTCAAACCGGCTCCTTTAACTTCTCCCCCTGAGAATGTGAGATCAGCTCTACAATACACTCAGGTTGTCACTGAAAAGTTGCTTAAGGAAGTGTACTTGGGTGGGATGGCTGGCCCTTTTCAGATAGCGCCTTTACCCAACAACCTGCGTTTTTCACTGTGATACATGTGGTATGATTATAATATAAACTAACAGCTGTTGATGGTGAACCATAAATAGTTATGTAATGCCAACCTATAGCTGGCATGAAATCACTGGCATTGTTATACCACAAGAGATGTTATGGCAGTATATAAAATATATATAATAATGTATATATTTCTAGTATAGATTTACATTATGCCTCTCCACTTGGTCCTGTCTTTTTTACATGAGACCCACCTGATTCCAGAACCTTATGGAGTATTCGTGCTAAGTACAGTTCTAGTGTATTTCTACACATTTTTTTCGGGATACCAATTCTCTTTCTACCATATTTTCAATATTGGGTTTGAGGAACCCTGGAGAGAGTGTTAACGGGAGTGTTGTTTATATTGTATATGATGCTGCACCATCTACCTTGGACACACATATTAAGGTGACACTAGAAAAGACTTTCATATGGTTTGCCCCTGGATGACTACAGCAAGCAGCTTTTTCATGCTGAGAAAATGTGATATGCTGGTTTTGGACACTGTATTTATGTTAATTTTCACACAGTCAGACGATGGCCTGAAAATGAAATAAAAACAGCTATTTCTCAGGAGGGAATACAATACAGAAAGTACCTGACTGATTAACTGAGCACCTCTCAGTACAAGACACAGAATTTTATCTACAACTCCACAAACATTGGACACTGGGAAGAAGCAGAAGAAGAAGAGGTGGAATATAGATATCCAGGTGATTGGGAAACCACACTGGAACTATATTTTGTAGTAATGAACTATATCATGATGCTTGGTGGAATGAGAATTTGAATTCAGAAGAAAACACATCAATTATTGAAAAATTGCTTAAAGAAACAAATGGCTAATATCCCTAGAGGACATCTGAAGTAGATGCCCTGCCAAGTTAATGGAACACAGAAGGAAACCAAAAGTTGCTCAGACACTTGACACCATGGGACACTTGCACTAAACCAAGATTCATAGTGGTATAACCCTACATATGATGTGCATATCCACAAAGCAAGACACCCCTCTAATACAAATACATTGATAAAAAAGATGGAATCTGTAATGGTTCTATTCCAACTGTAATCTACTTTTTATCTCCCTGCCCTCTTTTGTTTGACCAATATCAATCACAAGTTCAAATGGCAACCTAAAGTTGTAACAATTATTTTTGTATCGTGGACTTTCCAGGAATGTGGTGCATATTAAAAATGTGTCAGAGACAGTGTAAAATATACTACAGATACTATAATTAATGATATAAAAAAACTAATTTGTTAATTGCAAAGGAAGATAGAACTTGTGAATATCTGAAATGATACTTAAAAATCATATGTTTACACCAACAACTGCAATAATGAAGTTTCAACTTTAGAAGAAAGTGTAAAAATATCTTTATTAAATCAGAAGCTACTCTGTATTCGTTTAAGCTTGCAGAGTGGTATGACAAAATTCTGATTAACATAAGTGAAGTACTTCAACGGTGAAATTTAACTGAAAGACAAACAAAAAAACCTTGCTTCACGTATCACAAGCCATTTTTCATGATATAGAAGAGACACAACATTTTAAGACTGCTAGAGATAAGGACAGTCATTGGGATGTAAAAGTTTATTATGAATTAATCCCTCCAGGTGAAATATACACAACAAATTCAGAAACTGATAAGTTAGGTCTCCTATTGCAAACAGGTGAAATAATGTCAAAGACAGCAATTCAACATATGCACATAAACATATTTTTTTCATTTGTCATTTCAAGTATACGACATGGCACGAGAAAACAAGCATACCGTAGAATCCAAGCTGTACAAATTAGTATAGAGTCTTTGATGAGACTTATTTTGTTTATTAGAGATGAGAGTCAAAACTTTTCCTGTGAAACCAACCGTGTAAACATTCAGATTAGATACATATCAATGGTTGAAGTATTGCAGTCCGTTAGGTCAGGTGAATGTCAGTATCTTCACAAACACTTATTCCGTTAGTGAATAGGTCAGGGATACGCAATGTAAAACCCAAATACATAATAACAATAGAGGACCATATGTAGTATACTACCATAGTTGGAGTGAATATGTGCCATGTAGACCAATAACGTTCATTTGAAATTAACACAGAATAAACTGATGCTTCTTCATTAATACAGTACCAAGTAACCGTAGAATCACCATATCCATGAGCCCATATTCCACCTAGTTGATGATGGCACTATTTGTACTTAAAATCATATACCACATATGGCCACATAAACATTAAACGTATTTATCTACTAAACCCTAAACTGCTGTCAAAATAGCCAGCATAAGAGTTAAGAGGATTAAAACAGATACATGAGAAGTGAGGTGGAAAAAAAGAATGGAGGGTAAGTAGTAGAAGAAGATCAGGAGAGCAGAGAGAAAAGATAAGTTTAGAGGTAGGAGGGAGAAAGAGGAGAGCAGCTCGAGAACAAGACTGCTGACAGCAACAAGAATTTTTTTTTTTTACACATAGATTGAGCCTTAACACAATAATATAAGATAGACCAAATTGAGAAACTCACTTAAGAAAGCGATAACATGAGCTGCACTTGAATCTCACTTATTCACTAAAGTTGTAAAAATGTTTTAAAGAGGAAGCAAAGAAACCACAACGATTGCATATCAGGTTTGTTTTTTTTTTTTGTTTTTTTTCCCTTTTACACCTAAGTCTATGATACCAATTGAAAGTGAGCCAGCCGGAGCCAAAAAAGGGACTCCACCATAAGCTCAATTGAGCTTAGAAGGTGCCATGATTGGGCGCAACAGAGCAAACAAGGAGAGGATTCTCTCTGATGCTGCTCTAAACTTGTCGAGGTCAGCGAGCAGGGCCTCTTGTATTGTGTATTTTTCTGTTGTCTATGTAAATGTGATGTCTGTGATTACCAGCGAGCACCCAGGCTCCACACTAATATGGAAAATACTCGATTATGGTTAAATTCGCCTCATTGAACACTCAAGGGCTGAATGTCCCACAGAAGAGATGGTCCATATATAATTACCTATATGAGGAAAGGGTACAGGTAGCAATGATCCAGGAGACCCACTGGAGATTACAGGATAAATTAAGATGGTGTGGAAGATATTATACAACAGTAATTCAGGCCTCAAGAGAACTAGAAACAAGATGCGGGGTAGCCATCCTATTCGCAAATTCAGTTAAAATAGAAACAAAATACAAAGAACTAGACAAAGAAGGGAGATACATAATCTTAGTATGCATGATTAATGATAAGTGGTACACCTTGATAAATGTGTACCTTCCCAGTATTCACCCAGTGGGTCTCCTGAACCAAGTCCTGGAAAAAGCGGAAAGAGTGATGATGGGCGAAGTCATAATTGCGGGTGACTTTAACTGCGTACCAGATGCAGCACTAGACAGATTCAGCAAAGCAAAAGGCAATGGAGCGGATAATAGATCTACTAAAATATCTAAGTCACTCAATCTTACCATGAGGAAACACGGGTTATACGACATATGGAGGGTAAATAATTACAACCTAAGGGATTATACATTTTTTTCCTGGCCCCACACCTCCTATTCGAGAATAGATCTGATTTTGGGAGGCGCAGGATTATTAGGTAGAGTCCAAAAAGTATCCATAAAACCATGTATATGGTCCGATCACGATATGGTGGTAATGGATCTAAAAGAAAAACTAAATAGTCCCATCAGATCCACATGGCGGTTAGAAGATTCCCTTTTACAAAACAAAGAAAACAGAGATTACTTATTAAATATGTCTACTTGCTTTTTCAAAGAAAATACAGTGGAGGATATGGACCCAGTAATAATTTGGTGCATCTACAAAGCAGTAATGCGAGGGCACTGCATAAAATTGAGAAGCATCGCGAAAAAGAAAGCTGGCCTACCTCTATCTAGGCTCAATATAGAATATTATAACGCAACAAAAGAAGCAAAAATGTATCCCACAATAGAAAATCTAAACGAAACGCAAAGGATCAGAGAACTAATTAAAACCAAAACCCTAGAGAAAATAAACAAAAATATGGAAACCCTTAAAGTCAAATTTTACTCTAAGAAAAACAAAGCAGACAAAATGATGTCGAACAAACTGCAAAAACAGCGAGCAGAAAAAAGAATAGATCAATTAATCTGTGGTAATGAGACTTACAGGGCCCCTAAAGAAATAGGGAAAGTCTTTAGCGATTTTTTCAAGAAATTATACAATCTACCCACAGAGAATAAATTCGAAGAAATAAAGGAATATATTGCTAAATGCAATATCCCTACCATTTCACCAACACAAATTGAATTAATAAATCAGGAAATAACAAAAGAAGAAATAGTAAAGAATATAGAAAAGCTAGCTAAGAACAAATCTCCGAGCCCAGATGGGTACACCAACGGGTTTTATAAAACCATGATAACCAGTCTGTCTGACCACCTAGCTAAAACATTCAACCAAGCCGCAAAAAAAGGATCTTTCCCTCGGGAGATGCTATGTGCCAATATCCTCCCAATTTTAAAACCAAACAAGGACCCGGCGGATGTAAAAAATTATAGACCTATATCCTTAATTAATGTAGACGTAAAATTGTATGCTTCCATCTTAGTAGACAGACTAAAACCCATACTTCCAAATATAATACACAAAGATCAAATTGGTTTTATTCCAGGCCGAATGGCTAATAACAACGTTCGTAGATTAATAGACATTCTCGATTCCGCCGCCCAGGAAAAGAGACCCCTGCTGGCCCTCTCATTAGATGCCGAAAAGGCGTTTGACAGGGTCAGCTGGGGTTTTATAAGCCAATCACTGGAGGCATTTGGGTTGAACGGGTGGATCCACTCGGCTATTATGTCTCTATACGACGCCCCATCTGCAAGAATTGTTGGCCCGGATATTTGTTCAGATTGGTTCTCCTTGTCAAACGGCACTCGACAAGGATGCCCATTATCACCCATATTGTACATTATCTCAATAGAATCATTAGCAATAAACATAAGAGATAATAATCTCATAGAGGACTATAAAGCAGGGGGAGAAAACCTTAAAATTTCACTGTATGCAGACGACATTTTAATTACAATTACTAATCCTGGCGAGTCTGTGGAGAATGTATTAAAAGAGATTAAGAGACACAGTCAAGTCTCAAATTACAAGCTAAATCTGTCAAAAACAACAGTACAGTTTAATAACATCTCCAAATGCGAGTCAGAAAAGGTTTTGAATAAATGTAACTTTAATAATCCTAAAGAGTTTCAATACCTAGGGATTAAAGTTATAAAAAACATGGATAGGATGGCAGAAGCCAACTTCATGCCCCTCTTAAAACAAATGAATATCAACTTAAAAAAATGGCGATCCTTGGAGATCTCTTGGTGGGGCAGAATTAATATCCTAATGGCATATGTGTTACCTTCATGGATTTACCTATTTCGTATGCTCCCACTCACTTTTTCAGACAGCTGGATAAAAATGATCCAATCAGCTTTCTCGAATTTCGTGTGGCGAGGAAAAAAACCCAGAATTAAAATGCAGACTATGACAAACCAAATTAAGAAAGGGGGTATGGGTTTTCCGCAAGTGTCGGAATATTATGAAGCCAGTGCAGTAATGCACATGGCACAGATACAGCTAGGTAGACTAACCAAAGAAGGCTGGTATACTATAGAACTAGAACAATGTGGTATAAAAGATCTACGCCAAATAATTTGGAGCTCCGAAAAAGGAGACTGGAAAAAAAGCATAGTGTTAAGACACATTGCACCGCTTTGGGAAAAAATTAAAAAGAAACTTGATCTAACTAATAAATTAATGAACTTTCAACATATTGAAACTATAGAATGGGAAATAGAAAACCTGTCCCTAAAAAGCTGGAAATCAAACCAAATCCTCCACCTAAGTAATCTGGTTGAGGAAGGAAAAATCATACCATTCCCTAAACTAGAAAAAACATATAATCTAAGACCCAAAGAATTGTTCACATACTTAAGAGTAAAGAACTATATAACAACCAAGACTATGCTAGAAAAAGGTCACCTCTACCATCAGCTTGAACAGATATTCTGTAACAACTCAAACAGGAAAATTCTGTCAAAATGCGTAAACCTAATTAGAACAAAAAAACTAAGTATCCCGACAGCAAAAAAAGCATGGGAGAAAGATTTGAACCAATCAATTGATATAGCCGAGTGGTACCAAACTATGAATAAAATGAACAAAGTGGTCCACTGCCTCCTATTAATGGAAAACCAATATAAGATTTTAAATAGGTGGTATATGACTCCTACAAAGCTACATAAAATCTCTCCAACCAATGACGACCTTTGCTGGAGATGCAGGCAAGAAAGAGGGACTTACCTCCACATTTGGTGGAATTGTCATAAACTGGTTGACTATTGGAACACGATCATAAAATTAGTAAACAAAGCAACAGAGCTCAGAATCCCTAAATCCCCTGGAGCAATACTTCTCCATATAAACTGGCCCACTATGAACAAAAACCAACATTCAGTTTGCATTATTTGGAAACCAAAGAATCGGAGGCAATTTAATTTAAAACTCCAGAGACACGGATCAGCAACCAGGCGGTAAGTACTGGGGAAGGGGGGATGAGAGTGGAAGATAACGAGCATAGGCACTTTAAAATATTAATAGAAAACATAATACTGGCATCTTAATAGGCAAATTGTCTGGGGCATCTGAATGGCACAATATTACTGGCATCTGAATGGCAGAATGTTACTGGCATCTTAATGGCACAATAATTATGGCATCTTAATGGCACAATAATACTGGCATCTTAATGGCACAATATTACTGGCCTCATATTGGCACAATATTATTGGCATCTTAATGGCACAATAATACTGGCAATTGAATGGCAAACTATTACTGGCATCTGAATGGTACAATATTAATGGCATCTTAAAGGCACAATAATACTAGCATCTTAATGGCACAGTATTACTTGCATCTTAATGGCACAATAATACTGGCATCTTAATGGCACAATAATACTAGCATCTTAATGGCACAGTATTACTTGCATCGGAATGGCAAAATAATACTGGCATATTGATGGGCAAATTGACTGGCTACACTGTGGCATATTTCATGGACAAACGGTGGCATATTTTAATAGGCAAACTGACTTGCATATGTTAATGACAAAGTGACTGTGGCCTGTTTTGTGGGGGAAAATAACATGTACAAGGGGGGAAAGTGACAATATGGCTTGTTCTGCATGGGCAGTTCAGTGGGACAAAGTGACACTGTGGTATGTTCTGTGGGGCAAATTTACACAAGGGTGCAATATGAGTGCAAGCCATGTGCTGTGGGTGCAATATAGGTGCATGATAAGTGCTGTGGGTGCAATATAGTTGCATGACAAGTGCTGTGGGTGCAATAATAAAAAACAAGAAATGCAACTCTTCAATAACATATTTATTACATATGAAAATAGTTGAATATAATATTAAAAAGTTCATATAAGTATTAATGCAACTAGTGAGAGAGAGCGAGATGTGTATAGATATTTATAAATATATATGAATATATGTAAGTTCTCTCTAATATCTGTGTATATTTTTGTAATTTAGGTAATGAGTAGTTGTATGGCAGTGTTGTATTGTAAGAAGGTATACATATTGCAGCCATATATACACATTTTGATCCATATATACAGTTTATACACTGCAATTATACACTTAATATACACATTTTGTACAATGCAATAAAAATACTCACTGCAATAAAAGTCCAATTGTGTGTGTGCTTATTTTTGTGTGTGTGTATGTGGGGGGGGGGGGGGGGGTAACATTGTGATGGAGGGCCTGATTGCATGCATTGGAGGGGGGCAGAGTCCAGGAGGCCCAAGCAAATACTTGCCCAGGGTCCAATCATTATTAAAGACGGCCTGGTGTCTGTGGATCTGTTTGTCTGCATGTGTGTTAGTGTGTCCCCCTATATACAGTGAATATAAAAAGTCTACACACCCCTATTAAAATGTCAGGTTTCTGTGCTGTAAAACAAATGAGACAAAGATAAATAATTTCAGAACTTTTTCCATTTTTAATGTGACCTATAAACTGTACAACTTAATTGAAAAACAAACTGAAATCTTTTAGATAGAGGGAAGAAAAAAAATATAAAAATAAAATAATTTGGTTGCATAAGTGTGCACACCCTTAAACTAATACATGGTTTGATGACCCCACCAGCAGAGTTATCAAAAAGCAAAAGAGACTGTTGCATGACTTGTTGCTCAGACTGCTTGGCTGATTTGCAAGGGGGTGAGGTGAAAGACAGATGGCCATGGGCTGCAGGTGTCAACTCTGAGCTTTCAGCAGGGGACCGGGTGGGAGACAATGTGAAGGAACTGGAGGCACTGTCAGCCACCCAATCTACTATCGCCTGTACTTGTTCTGGCCTCACCAGTCTAAGAGCGGCATTCGGGCCTACCAATTAACGCTGAAGTTTCTGTAGCGTACTAGCACCTGAGGAAGGTATTTCACTTGTGCGTGTAGCTGGCACAGATCGACCACATCCCCTACTTGCAACATGAGCTCCACCAACATCAGCAGCACCACGACCAAGGCCATGTCCCTTATTTGACGCTCTCCTTATCACAGAAAGTGACATCACAGCCATTTCCTGTATGCGGAATGTGCATGGAAGGAGAGAGAAACCGAAAGGGAATCAGATTGGAAAGTCTGGGGATCAGAATGGCAAGTATGAGGGGGCATTTGTGTGTTCCCTTATGCTCTCCTTCTATTTATTGGATATTATTTACCACATTCTTTGCAATATGTCACCTTCTTGACTTTGTTTTCCTCCCTCATCTATTACATGATAAACCCCAAGAAAACTTATCCAGAGCCCCTTATGCTGTAAACGCAGGGCATTCCACAATGGCATGGACCCTTTAAGGACAACTGTTGGGGAAATATATACCTATGTTTAAATGAAGAATTGCGTCAAAATTATAAGTTTTAAATAGGAACGCAGAGAGTTTTATATTTTTTCTCTTAAGTGATAATTGAAATAAAATCCTTCCTGACCAAGAAAAAACAGCATTTGGTAATACATTTCAGCTATCAGCCATTGTCCCAATGATACAAGAGTAAAATGAATACACCACGCAAGAGAAGAAAAGTTTAAAATTATTTTTATTGTATTTTAATTGTGTACCTAAGCCAAATGATCCAGAGGAAGGCGAAAAACCTGAGTGACAAGTAAAAAATTTCTTCCTGATCCTGAAAAACAGCGATCGATGTACAACCCTGGATCAGGGCTAATGACTATGTGTAATATTGCAAGTGTAAATAAGCACACCACACAAGAAAATGTTTTAAAGTTTCCTTTAATTTCATTTTTAAAGTCCAGGCCAAATGATCCAGAGGAAGGCAAAAAAAAGAACTTGTACAACAAGTAAAAAACAACCTTCCTGACCCGGAAAACACAGCGATCGGCTGTACAACCCTGGATTGGGGCTATTGACTTTAAAAAGGATTCTGGGACATGCCATCCATGACAGGCTCATGCAATTGTATAGTATATAATTATATAAAATATAACTTACTATACTATACAATGGCATGGATCCTGCGATGATTGTAGAATCCTTCCATTTTGTTCCTCAGCTATGAGATTATCCTTTCATCTTGTTCCTCAGACACGAGATTATGCTTCCACCTTGTTCCTCAGTCACAATATCATCCTTCCTTCTTGTTCCTCAGCCACGAGATTATCCTTCCTTCTTGTTCCTCAGCCACGAGATTTTCCTTCCACTTTGTTCATCAGCCACGAGATTATCATTCCGTCTTGTTCCTCAGCCACGAGATTATCCTTCCGTCTTGTCTTGTTCCTCAGCCACGAGATTATGCTTCCTTCTTATTCCTCAGTCACAAGATTATCCTTCTGTCTTTTTCCTCACCCACGAGATTATCCTTCCTTCTTGTTCCTCAGCCACGAGATTATGCTTCCGTCTTGTTCTTCAGCCACGAGATTATCCTTCCTTCTTGTTCCTCAGCCACGAGATTATCCTTCCGTCTTGATCCTCAGCCAAGAGATTATACTTCCTTCTTGTTCCTCAGGCACGAGATTATCCTGTTGATGAGTTGCTTACCTAGATTTCAGTAAGGCTTTTGACACTGTCGAACATAGAAGGATTATTAATAAACTGAAATCTTTGAGTTTGGATTTCAATATTGTTGAATGGATTAGACAATGGCTGAGTGACAGGCAACAGAGGGTTGTAGTCAATGGGGTATATTCGATGCAAGGTCTTGTTACTAGTGGGGTACCTCAGAGATCTGTACTTGGACCCATTCTCTTTAATATTTTTATTAGCGATATTGCAGAAGGTCTTGTTGGCAAAGTATGTATTTTTGCTGATAATACAAAGATTTGCAGCAGGGTTGATATTCATGAAGGGATAAGCCAAATGGCAAATGATTTAGCTAAACTAGAAAAATGGTCAGAGCAGTGGCAACTGACATTTAATGTGGACAAGTGCAAGATTATGCACCTTGGGCGTAAAAATCCAAAAGCAGAATATAGACTATTTGGTACAGTCCTAACCTCAACATCTGAGAAAAGGGATTTAGGAGTAATAATTTCAGAGGAATTGAAGGTAGGTAGGCAATGCAATAGAGCAGCAGGAAATGCTAGCAGAATGCTTGGTTGCATAGGGAGAGGTATTAGCAGTAGGAAGAGGGAAGTGCTCATGCCATTGTACAGAGCACTGGTGAGACCTCACTTGGAGTATTGTACGCAGTACTGGAGACCGTATCTCCAGAAGGATATTGATACTTTGGAGAGAGTTCAGAGAAGGGCTACTAAACTGGTTCATGGGTTGAAGGATAAAACTTACCAGGAAAGGTTAAAGCATCTTAACATGTATAGCTTGGAGGAAAGACGTAACAGGGGGGATATGATAGAAACATTTAAATACATAAAGGGAATCAACACAGTACAGGAAGATAGTATATTTAAAAGAAGAAAAACAACCACAACTAGAGGACATAGTCTTAAATTAGAGGGGCAACGATTTAAAAGTAATATCAGGAAGTATTACTTTACTGAGATGGTAGTGGATGTATGGAATAGCCTTCCAGCAGAAGTGGTAGAGGTAAACACAGTCAAGGATTTTAAGCATGCGTGGGATAGACACAAGGCTATCCTAGCTATAAGACCAGGAACGGGGGACTAATAAAAGTACTCAAAAAAAAATTGGGCAGACTAGATGGACCGAATGGTTCTTATCTGCCGACACATTCTATGTTTCTATGTTTCTATGCACCCTTAAAGTCCTGGGACACTTGGGAAAAATAATGAAACCATCAGTTTCTAAGGTTCAGATACGTTTTATACATGAGCCTTGCAAACTAATGGCTTCACAGCCACATTAAAACTCTGTAGCACAAGCATCTCATATATATATACACTGTAGCCATTATGATGCAGTGCCACACCCATTGACCAACTATGCCCATATAAGTAAATAGGCAGGGCAGGGTGTGGCAGGGCTTGGTTAACATTAAATATTTACATTCACAGCTTTATGTTGCAAAACCATTCTAAATTGAGGTGTTATCACCTAGATTGGAGTGAAAAAACGTTTTTTATATATTTTTTTATAACTAAAATGTTATTGCATCACAAATAGATCGTACACAACAAATATGGAATACTTAATACTCCAACAGTATGAGAGAAAATAAAGTCGTGCAGGGAATACATATATATAAAACAATATCAATAATGCAAATATTTTCATTTTAGAAGTCTTATACCCCTTATGCTGTAAACGCAGGGCATTCCACAATGGCATGGACCCTTTTAGGACAACTGTTGGGGAAATATATACCTAGGTTTAAATGAAGAATTGTGTCAAAATTATAAGTTTTAAATAGGAACGCAGAGAGTTTTATATTTTTTATAAGGGAAAGAAAAAGATAACAGAAAGGGGAAAAGAGGAGGATGAAATAAGAAAAGATCAAGATGAATAACAGTGGGTAGAGGGGATCCCGAGAGGGGGATGCTGGCAGCTTCAGGGGGCCACTTGTGGCTGTCAGCAATAAAGGTGCCATCAGGTATACGACTTGCCCAGTGCCGGTGCCCTGGGGGGGAGGGGGGGGAACCAGACAACAGCGTATAGATATATAGTGGGACAGGAGCAGTCTCGTTAAAAGGAGGGAAATGGGTTCTGAGAGGAGGCACCTTTATTCAAAGTCTTGATGGCAGTTCAAACACTTCCGGATCGGGGTCCAGACTTGCATGACTAGGTTCCCGTGTCAATGTTAGAGTTTTTAAGGGAACCAGAAACTGCGGTATGTAATCGGGGTCTTCAGTTGTAAGCTGTCTGTTGTCGGTATTCACAATCAGAGATTGTACAGGGCCCCATTTATATTTAACATAATTTTTTTTCAAGTGGGCCGTGAGTCGAGACATGGATAGTCTCCACTGCAGTATAAAGGGCAGTAAGTCCTCGTAGATTTGAAGGATTGTGCCCTCATAGGTTATATTCCTCAGTTTCCTTGCAGCAGAGAAATAGGTGAGTTTGGCCAAAGTAGACGTCAGTTTCACGATTACATCTCTTGGAAACTCCAGTAGTGCCTTTTGAGCCTTGCGGACACGAAAACTGTCCAAGCAGAAGTATCGGGATTGCCTGAGTTTGAGGTCCAAGGGAGCTCAAGTAACATGTGACTGCCCCTGTCCACTGCTAGCTCTGCCCCCTCCACTTTTATTTTTTTAAGTGGTCCTCATTGTATGCTATGGGAGTTTGCTTTGTTGGCATATTGTGATCACAGTAGGAATTTGCTTATGATATTCCCCAGCTGCCAGTGTATTGTGAACATCTCTTGCTAGTGAAATAATTTATCGACCCAGCACCATTACCCCATTTTCCTTTTAGTATTACTCATAGGTTCATAGCATATACAAAATAAAATCTTACCATTCACTTGTAAGGTAATCTTTCACCCACACTTTAAAGAAATATTCCACTTTGTTTTAACCCTTAAAAAAAAGCATGTCCCGGACTTTTAAGTAAACCGGCTTTACTATCTCCTGTGTCTCACATGCGAGATACAGTAGTTCCTGGTTGTCATGCGCTGACCAATCAAAGCAGGGACTCGACCCGCTCTGACAGCCAAATAATGAATAAAGTATTTTCAAGAAATTTTAAGATTTGACATGTCAATTTTTCTGTGTTTCAATCTTCAGATCTCTATGTCGGTGCACTGACGCTCTGCAAATCACTTTGCCGGGTTGCCGACACAATGCAGATCTCTTTGCCAGTGAGCCGACACTTTGAAATATCTTTGTTGCTTTGTTGGTCCACTTTACTCATCTTTTCTTCTTATCTCTGATTCTTTACATTTTATCTTTGTCTTCTTTTTGTAGATCTTCCCCATGTATTAAGTATTTTCAAGAAATTCTAGGCATTCTTTGCCAAATTCTTTGACATGTCTATTTTTCTGTGTTTCAATCCTCAGATCTCTATGTCAGTGCACTGACGCTCTGCAAATCACTTTGCCGGGTTGCCGACACAATGCAGATCTCTTTGCCAGGGAGCCGACACTTTGAAATATCTTGGTTCGTTTTATTGGTCCACTTTACTCATCTTTTCTTCTCATCTCTGTTTCTTTACAATTATTTTTCTTTCTTCCTTTTGGAGATCTTCCCCATATTTAAATATTTTGAAGGAGATTTAAGCTTTGACATGTCTATCTTTCTATGTTTCAATCTTCAGATCTCTTTGTCGGTGCACTGACGCTCTGCAAATCACTTTGCCGGTTTGCCGACACAATGCAGATCTCTTTGCCAGGGAGCCGACACTTTGAAATATCTTTGTTTCTTTGTTGATCCACTTTACTCATCTTTTCTTCTTATCTCTGATTCTTTACATTTTATCTTTTGTCTTCTTTTTGTAGATTGACCCATGTATTAAGTATTTTCAAGAAATTTTAAGCTTTGACATGTCTATATTTCTCTGTTTCAATCTTCATATCTCTATGTCGGTGCACTGACGCTCTGCAAATCACTTTGCCGGGTTGCCGACACAATGCAGATCTCTTTGCCAGGGACCCGACACTTTGAAATATCTTGGTTCGTTTGTTGGTACACTTTACTCATCTTTTCTTCTCATCTCTGTTTCTTTACAATTATTTTTCTTTCTTCCTTTTCGAGATCTTCCCCGTGTATTAAATATTTTGAAGGAGATTTAAGCTTTGACATGTCTATCTTTCTATGTTTTAATCTTCAGATCTCTATGTCGGTGCACTGACGCTCTGCAAATCACTTTGCCGGGTTGCCGACACAATGCAGATCTCTTTGCCAGGGAGCCGACACTTTGAAATATCTTTGTTCCTTTGTTGGTCCACTTTACTCATCTTTTCTTCTTATCTCTGATTCTTTACATTTTATCTTTTGTCTTCTTTTTGTAGATTGACCCATGTATTTAGTATTTTGAAGAAATTTTAAGCTTTGACATGTCTATCTTTCTCTGTTGCAATCTTCAGATCTCTATGTCGGTAAACTGACGCTCTGCAAATCACTTTGCCGGTTTGCCGAAACAATGCAGATCTATTTGCCAGGGAGCCGACACTTTGAAATATCTTTGTTGCTTTGTTGGTCCACTTTACTCATCTTTTCTTCTCTGATTCTTTGCATTTTATCTTTTGTCTTCTTTTTGTAGATCTTCCGCATGTATTAAGTATTTTCAAGAAATTTTTAGCTTTGACATGTCTATCTTTCTCTGTTTCAATCTTCATATCTCTATGTCGGTAAACTGACGCTCTGCAAATCACTTTGCCGGGTTGCCGACACAATGCAGATCTCTTTGCCAGGGAGCCGACACTTTGAAATATCTTTGTTGCTTTGTTGGTCCACTTTACTCATCTTTTCTTCTCTGATTCTTTATATTTTATCATTTCTCTTTTTTTTGTAGATCTTCCACATGAATAAAGTATTTTCAAGAAATTTTAAGATTTGACATGTCAATTTTTCTGTGTTTCAATCTTCAGATCTCTATGTCGGTGCACTGACGCTCTGCAAATCACTTTGCCGGGTTGCCGACACAATGCAGATCTCTTTGCCAGTGAGCCGACACTTTGAAATATCTTTGTTGCTTTGTTGGTCCACTTTACTCATCTTTTCTTCTTATCTCTGATTCTTTACATTTTATCTTTTGTCTTCTTTTTGTAGATTGACCCATGTATTAAGTATTTTCAAGAAATGTTAAGCTTTGACATGTCTTTATTTCTCTGTTTTAATCTTCATATCTCTATGTCAGAACCCTGGGAAATTATGCAAATTAATTGTACAGGACATGTATGGGCGAGGGGGAGGCAAGAGATGACTGACGGGGGCTGGGGGAGGGGCTTCAAGGGGGAGTTGATAAAAGCCCTGGAGCCTCTCTCCCCAGCAGCCATTTTAATCTGTAAAAGCACCTGGTAGCAATTTTCCCACCCTCCCTCCCTATGTTTATGTGTTTTCTATGTATTAACTTTCTTTTGTCGCAGCAGGCGGGGGTTGGCTGTCCTTGCCAGTAGGGGATATGTTTTGGAAAATGGAGTTGGAGTTATTACAAGGAGAATGGTGCTCGGGTCCTCCCCTTAACCTTAAAAGCAACATGGAAGTTGTTTGTAGTTGACGTGCCCACTGAGCTAAGTGAGTCGGCTAGTGGTAAGCATTGTGGGAGAGATGGGCCAGATGGAGTTATGGCATCTCAAGGGACGAGGAGGGGAGGCGAGCTTCTGGATTCTGGATTTGGTTGGAAAAAGGTGGCCATATATAAATATATGGGTGGAAGTGGAAAATGGTTTTACTGGCAAGGGCTTAGTCAATTTGTCAGGCTGTATTCTGTTTTATACATATAAGTATTAAAGGATGGTGGTGGTTTATACAGCCTGATATGTGTTTAATAAAGAAGTGCTGTGGCCTTGTTGTACCATCACAAGTCTCGTGTCCATTATTGGGGGGAACATGGGCTGGTATGGTTATGGGGGATTGTGGGGTTATGGTATGTCTCAGGAATCGGGCATCTATCCCCTCTGCATACATACAGGTGCACTGACGCTCTGCAAATCACTTTGCCGGGTTGCCGACACAATGCAGATCTCTTTGCCAGGGACCCGACACTTTGAAATATCTTGGTTCGTTTGTTGGTACACTTTACTCATCTTTTCTTCTCATCTCTGTTTCTTTACAATTATTTTTCTTTCTTCCTTTTCGAGATCTTCCCCGTGTATTAAATATTTTGAAGGAGATTTAAGCTTTGACATGTCTATCTTTCTATGTTTTAATCTTCAGATCTCTATGTCGGTGCACTGACGCTCTGCAAATCACTTTGCCGGGTTGCCGACGCAATGAAGATCTCTTTGCCAGGGAGCCGACACTTTGAAATATCTTTGTTCCTTTGTTGGTCCACTTTACTCATCTTTTCTTCTATCTCTGATTCTTTACATTTTATCTTTTGTCTTCTTTTTGTAGATTGACCCATGTATTTAGTATTTTGAAGAAATTTTTAGCTTTGACATGTCTATCTTTCTCTGTTTCAATCTTCATATCTCTATGTCGGTGCACTGACGCTCTGCAAATCACTTTGCCGGGTTGCCGACACAATGCAGATCTCTTTGCCAGGGAGCCGACACTTTGATATATCGTGGTTGCTTTGTTGGTCTACTTTACTCATCTTTTCTTCTTATCTCTGATTCTTTATATTTTATCATTTCTCTTTTTTTTGTAGATCTTCCTCATGAATAAAGTATTTTCAAGAAATTTTAAGATTTGACATGTCAATTTTTCTGTGTTTCAATCTTCAGATCTCTATGTCGGTGCACTGACGCTCTGCAAATCACTTTGCCGGGTTGCCGACACAATGCAGATCTCTTTGCCAGGGACCCGACACTTTGAAATATCTTGGTTCGTTTGTTGGTACACTTTACTCATCTTTTCTTCTCATCTCTGTTTCTTTACAATTATTTTTCTTTCTTCCTTTTCGAGATCTTCCCCGTGTATTAAATATTTTGAAGGAGATTTAAGCTTTGACATGTCTATCTTTCTATGTTTTAATCTTCAGATCTCTATGTCGGTGCACTGACGCTCTGCAAATCACTTTGCCGGGTTGCCGACACAATGCAGATCTCTTTGCCAGGGAGCCGACACTTTGAAATATCTTTGTTCCTTTGTTGGTCCACTTTACTCATCTTTTCTTCTTATCTCTGATTCTTTACATTTTATCTTTTGTCTTCTTTTTGTAGATTGACCCATGTATTTAGTATTTTGAAGAAATTTTAAGCTTTGACATGTCTATCTTTCTCTGTTGCAATCTTCAGATCTCTATGTCGGTAAACTGACGCTCTGCAAATCACTTTGCCGGTTTGCCGAAACAATGCAGATCTATTTGCCAGGGAGCCGACACTTTGAAATATCTTTGTTGCTTTGTTGGTCCACTTTACTCATCTTTTCTTCTCTGATTCTTTGCATTTTATCTTTTGTCTTCTTTTTGTAGATCTTCCGCATGTATTAAGTATTTTCAAGAAATTTTTAGCTTTGACATGTCTATCTTTCTCTGTTTCAATCTTCATATCTCTATGTCGGTAAACTGACGCTCTGCAAATCACTTTGCCGGGTTGCCGACGCAATGCAGATCTCTTTGCCAGGGAGCCGACACTTTGAAATATCTTTGTTCCTTTGTTGGTCCACTTTACTCATCTTTTCTTCTTATCTCTGATTCTTTACAATTTATCTTTTGTCTTCATTTTGTAGATTGACCCATGTATTTAGTATTTTGAAGAAATTTTAAGCTTTGACATGTCTATCTTTCTCTGTTGCAATCTTCAGATCTCTATGTCGGTAAACTGACGCTCTGCAAATCACTTTGCCGGGTTGCCGACACAATGCAGATCTCTTTGCCAGGGAGCCGACACTTTGAAATATCTTTGTTGCTTTGTTGGTCCACTTTACTCATCTTTTCTTCTCTGATTCTTTGCATTTTATCTTTTGTCTTCTTTTTGTAGATCTTCCCCATGTATTAAGTATTTTCAAGAAATTTTTAGCTTTGACATGTCCATCTTTCTCTGTTTCAATCTTCATATCTCTATGTCGGTGCACTGACGCTCTGCAAATCACTTTGCCGGGTTGCCGACACAATGCAGATCTCTTTGCCAGGGAGCAGACACTTTGATATATCATGGTTGCTTTGTTGGTCTACTTTAATCATCTTTTCTTCTTATCTCTGATTCTTTATATTTTATCATTTCTCTTTTTTTTGTAGATCTTCCACATGAATAAAGTATTTTCAAGAAATTTTAAGATTTGACATGTCAATTTTTCTGTGTTTCAATCTTCAGATCTCTATGTCGGTGCACTGACGCTCTGCAAATCACTTTGCCGGGTTGCCGACACAATGCAGATCTCTTTGCCAGTGAGCCGACACTTTGAAATATCTTTGTTGCTTTGTTGGTCCACTTTACTCATCTTTTCTTCTTATCTCTGATTCTTTACATTTTATCTTTTGTCTTCTTTTTGTAGATTGACCCATGTATTTAGTATTTTGAAGAAATTTTTAGCTTTGACATGTCTATCTTTCTCTGTTTCAATCTTCATATCTCTATGTCGGTGCACTGACGCTCTGCAAATCACTTTGCCGGGTTGCCGACACAATGCAGATCTCTTTGCCAGGGAGCCGACACTTTGATATATCGTGGTTGCTTTGTTGGTCTACTTTAATCATCTTTTCTTCTTATCTCTGATTCTTTATATTTTATCATTTCTCTTTTTTTTGTAGATCTTCCCCATGAATAAAGTATTTTCAAGAAATTTTAAGATTTGACATGTCAATTTTTCTGTGTTTCAATCTTCAGATCTCTATGTCGGTGCACTGACGCTCTGCAAATCACTTTGCCGGGGTGCCGACACAATGCAGATCTCTTTGCCAGTGAGCCAACACTTTGAAATATCTTGGTTGCATTGTTGGTCCACATTACTCATCTTTTCTTCTTATCTCTGATTCTTTACATTTTATCTTTTGTCTTCTTTTTGTAGATTGACCCATGCATTTAGTATTTTGAAGAAATTTTAAGCTTTGACATGTCTATCTTTCTCTGTTGCAATCTTCAGATCTCTATGTCGGTAAACTGACGCTCTGCAAATCACTTTTCCGGGTTGCCGACACAATGCAGATCTCTTTGCCAGGGAGCCGACACTTTGAAATATCTTTGTTGCTTTGTTGGTCCACTTTACTCATCTTTTCTTCTCTGATTCTTTGCATTTTATCTTTTGTCTTCTTTTTGTAGATCTTCCCCATGTATTAAGTATTTTCAAGAAATTTTTTGCTTTGACATGTCTGTCTTTCTCTGTTTCAATCTTCATATCTCTATGTCGGTGCACTGACGCTCTGCAAATCACTTTGCCGGGTTGCCGACACAATGCAGATCTCTTTGCCAGGGAGCCGACACTTTGATATATCATGGTTGCTTTGTTGGTCTACTTTACTCATCTTTTCTTCTTATCTCTGATTCTTTATATTTTATCATTTCTCTTTTTTTTGTAGATCATCCCCATGAATAAAGTATTTTCAAGAAATTTTTAGATTTGACATGTCAATTTTTCTGTGTTTCAATCTTCAGATCTCTATGTCGGTGCACTGACGCTCTGCAAATCACTTTGCCGGGTTGCCGACACAATGCAGATCTCTTTGCCAGTGAGCCGACACTTTGAAATATCTTTGTTGCTTTGTTGGTCCACTTTACTCATCTTTTCTTCTTATCTCTGATTCTTTACATTTTATCTTTGTCTTCTTTTTGTAGATCTTCCCCATGTATTAAGTATTTTCAAGAAATTTTAAGCTTTGACATGTCTATATTTCTCTGTTTTAATCTTCATATCTCTATGTCGGTGCACTGACGCTCTGCAAATCACTTTGCCGGGTTGCCGACACAATGCAGATCTCTTTGCCAGGGACCCGACACTTTGAAATTTCTTGGTTCGTTTGTTGGTACACTTTACTCATCTTTTCTTCTCATCTCTTTTTGTTTACAATTATTTTTCTTTCTTCCTTTTCGAGATCTTCCCCATGTATTAAATATTTTGACGGAGATTTAAGCTTTGACATGTCTATCTTTCTATGTTTCAATCTTCAGATCTCTATGTCGGTGCACTGACGCTCTGCAAATCACTTTGCCGGTTTGCCGACACAATGCAGATCTATTTGCCAGGGAGCCGACACTTTGATATAACTTGGTTGCTTTCTTGGTCCACTTTACTAATCTTTTCTTCTTATCTCTGATTCTTTACATTTTATCTTTTGTCTTCATTTTGTAGATCTTCCCCATGTATTAAGTATTTTCAATAAATTCTAAGCTTTGACATGTCTATTTTTCTGTGTTTCAATCCTCAGATCTCTATGTCAGTGCACTGACGCTCTGCAAATCACTTTGCCGGGTTGCCGACACAATGCAGATCTCTTTGCCAGGTAGCCGACACTTTGATATATCATGGTTGCTTTGTTGGTCTACTTTACTCATCTTTTCTTCTTATCTCTGATTCTTTATATTTTATCATTTCTCTTTTTTTTGTAGATCTTCCACATGAATAAAGTATTTTCAAGAAATTTTAAGATTTGACATGTCAATTTTTCTGTGTTTCAATCTTCAGATCTCTATGTCGGTGCACTGACGCTCTGCAAATCACTTTGCCGGGTTGCCGACACAATGCAGATCTCTTTGCCAGTGAGCCGACACTTTGAAATATCTTTGTTGCTTTGTTGGTCCACTTTACTCATCTTTTCTTCTTATCTCTGATTCTTTACATTTTATCTTTGTCTTCTTTTTGTAGATTGACCCATGTATTGAGTATTTTGAAGAAATTTTAAGCTTTGACATGTCTATCTTTCTCTGTTGCAATCTTCAGATCTCTATGTCGGTAAACTGACGCTCTGCAAATCACTTTGCCGGTTTGCCGACACAATGCAGATCTATTTGCCAGTGAGCCGACACTTTGAAATATCTTTGTTGCTTTGTTGGTCCACTTTACTCATCTTTTCTTTTCTGATTCTTTGCATTTTATCTTTTGTCTTCTTTTTGTAGATCTTCCCCATGTATTAAGTATTTTCAAGAAATTTTTAGCTTTGACATGTCTATCTTTCTCTGTTTCAATCTTCATATCTCTATGTCGGTGCACTGACGCTCTGCAAATCACTTTGCCGGGTTGCCGACACAATGCAGATCTCTTTGCCAGGGAGCCGACACTTTGATATATCATGGTTGCTTTGTTGGTCTACTTTACTCATCTTTTCTTCTTATCTCTGATTCTTTATATTTTATCATTTTTCTTTTTTTTGTAGATCTTCCCCATGAATATAGTATTTTCAAGAAATTTTAAGATTTGACATGTCAATTTTTCTGTGTTTCAATCTTTAGATCTCTATGTCGGTGCACTGACGCTCTGCAAATCACTTTGCCGGATTGCCGACACAATGCAGATCTCTTTGCCAGTGAGCCGACACTTTGAAATATCTTGGTTGCTTTGTTGGTCCACATTACTCATCTTTTCTTCTTATCTCTGATTCTTTACATTTTATCTTTTGTCTTCTTTTTGTAGATTGACCCATGTATTTAGTATTTTGAAGAAATTTTAAGCTTTGACATGTCTATCTTTCTCTGTTGCAATCTTTAGATCTCTATTTCGGTAAACTGACGCTCTGCAAATCACTTTGCCGGGTTGCCGACACAATGCAGATCTCTTTGCCAGGGAGCCGACACTTTGAAATATCTTTGTTGCTTTGTTGGTCCACTTTACTCATCTTTTCTTCTCTGATTCTTTGCATTTTATCTTTTGTCTTCTTTTTGTAGATCTTCCCCATGTATTAAGTATTTTTAAGAAATTTTTAGCTTTGACATGTCTATCTTTCTCTGTTTCAATCTTCATATCTCTATGTCGGTGCACTGACTCTCCATGTCGGTGCACTGACGCTCTGCAAATCACTTTGCCGGGTTGCCAACACAATGCAGATCTCTTTGCCAGGGAGCCGACACTTTGAAATATCTTTGTTGCTTTGTTGGTCCACTTTACTCATCTTTTCTTCTCTGATTCTTTGCATTTTATCTTTTGTCTTCTTTTTGTAGATCTTCCCCATGTATTAAGTATTTTCAAGAAATTTTTAGTTTTGACATGTCTATCTTTCTCTGTTTCAATCTTCATATCTCTATGTCGGTGCACTGACGCTCTGCAAATCACTTTGCCGGGTTGCCGACACAATGCAGATCTCTTTGCCAGGTAGCCGACACTTTGATATATCATGGTTGCTTTGTTGGTCTACTTTACTCATCTTTTCTTCTTATCTCTGATTCTTTATATTTTATCATTTCTCTTTTTTTTGTAGATCTTCCACATGAATAAAGTATTTTCAAGAAATTTTAAGATTTGACATGTCAATTTTTCTGTGTTTCAATCTTCAGATCTCTATGTCGGTGCACTGACGCTCTGCAAATCACTTTGCCGGGTTGCCGACACAATGCAGATCTCTTTGCCAGTGAGCCGACACTTTGAAATATCTTTGTTGCTTTGTTGGTCCACTTTACTCATCTTTTCTTCTTATCTCTGATTCTTTACATTTTATCTTTGTCTTCTTTTTGTAGATTGACCCATGTATTGAGTATTTAGAAGAAATTTTATGCTTTGACATGTCTATCTTTCTCCGTTGCAATCTTCAGATCTCTATGTCGGTAAACTGACGCTCTGCAAATCACTTTGCCGGTTTGCCGACACAATGCAGATCTATTTGCCAGTGAGCCGACACTTTGAAATATCTTTGTTGCTTTGTTGGTCCACTTTACTCATCTTTTCTTCTCTTATTCTTTGCATTTTATCTTTTGTCTACTTTTTCTTTTTGTAGATCTTCCCCATGTATTAAGTATTTTCAAGAAATTGTAAGCTTTGACATGTCTATTTTTCTGTGTTTCAATCCTCAGATCTCTATGTCAGTGCACTGACGCTCTGCAAATCACTTTGCCGGGTTGCCGACACAATGCAGATCTCTTTGCCAGTGAGCCGACACTTTGAAATATCTTGGTTGCTTTGTTGGTCCACTTTACTCATCTTTTCTTCTTATCTCTGATTCTTTACATTTTATCTTTTGTCTTCTTTTTGTAGATTGACCCATGTATTTAGTATTTTGAAGAAATTTTAAGCTTTGACATGTCTATCTTTCTCTGTTGCAATCTTCAGATCTCTATGTCGGTGCACTGACGCTCTGCAAATCACTTTGCTGGGTTGCCGACACAATGCAGATCTCTTTGCCAGGGAGCCGACACTTTGAAATATCTTGTTTCGTTTGTTGGTCCACTTTACTCATCTTTTCTTCTTATCTCTGATTCTTTACATTTTATCTTTGTCTTCTTTTTGTAGATCTTCCCCATGTATTAAGTATTTTCAATAAATTCTAAGCTTTGACATGTCTATTTTTCTGTGTTTCAATCCTCAGATCTCTATGTCAGTGCACTGACGCTCTGCAAATCACTTTGCCGGGTTGCCGACACAATGCAGATCTCTTTGCCAGTGAGCCGACACTTTGAAATATCTTGGTTGCTTTGTTGGTCCACTTTACTCATCTTTTCTTCTTATCTCTGATTCTTTACATTTTATCTTTTGTCTTCTTTTTGTAGATCTTCCCCATGTATTAAGTATTTTCAAGAAATTTTAAGCTTTGACATGTCTATCTTTCTTTGTTGCAATCTTCAGATCTATATGTCAGTGCACTGACGCTCTGCAAATCACTTTGCCGGGTTGCCGACACAATGCAGATCTCTTTGCCAGGGAGCCGACACTTTGAAATATCTTGTTTCGTTTGTTGGTCCACTTTACTCATCTTTTCTTCTTATCTCTGATTCTTTACATTTTATCTTTTGTCTTCTTTTTGTAGATCTTCCCCATGTATTACGTATTTTCAAGAAATTTTAAGCTTTGACATGTCTATCTTTCTTTGTTGCAATCTTCAGATCTCTATGTCAGTGCACTGACGCTCTGCAAATCACTTTGCCGGGTTGCCGACACAATGCAGATCTCTTTGCCAGGGAGCCGACACTTTGAAATATCTTTGCTGCTTTGTTGGTCCACTTTACTCATCTTTTCTTCTTATCTCTGATTCTTTACATTTTATCTTTTGTCTTCTTTTTGTAGATTGACCCATGTATTTAGTATTTTGAAGAAATTTTAAGCTTTGACATGTCTATCTTTCTCTGTTGCAATCTTCAGATCTCTATGTCGGTGCACTGACGCTCTGCAAATCACTTTGCTGGGTTGCCGACACAATGCAGATCTCTTTGCCAGGGAGCCGACACTTTGAAATATCTTGTTTCGTTTGTTGGTCCACTTTACTCATCTTTTCTTCTTATCTCTGATTCTTTACATTTTATCTTTGTCTTCTTTTTGTAGATCTTCCCCATGTATTAAGTATTTTCAATAAATTCTAAGCTTTGACATGTCTATTTTTCTGTGTTTCAATCCTCAGATCTCTATGTCAGTGCACTGACGCTCTGCAAATCACTTTGCCGGGTTGCCGACACAATGCAGATCTCTTTGCCAGTGAGCCGACACTTTGAAATATCTTGGTTGCTTTGTTGGTCCACTTTACTCATCTTTTCTTCTTATCTCTGATTCTTTACATTTTATCTTTTGTCTTCTTTTTGTAGATCTTCCCCATGTATTAAGTATTTTCAATAAATTCTAAGCTTTGACATGTCTATTTTTCTGTGTTTCAATCCTCAGATCTCTATGTCAGTGCACTGACGCTCTGCAAATCACTTTGCCGGGTTGCCGACACAATGCAGATCTCTTTGCCAGTGAGCCGACACTTTGAAATATCTTGGTTGCTTTGTTGGTCCACTTTACTCATCTTTTCTTCTTATCTCTGATTCTTTACATTTTATCTTTTGTCTTCTTTTTGTAGATCTTCCCCATGTATTAAGTATTTTCAAGAAATTTTAAGCTTTGACATGTCTATCTTTCTTTGTTGCAATCTTCAGATCTCTATGTCAGTGCACTGACGCTCTGCAAATCACTTTGCCGGGTTGCCGACACAATGCAGATCTCTTTGCCAGGGAGCCGACACTTTGAAATATCTTGTTTCGTTTGTTGGTCCACTTTACTCATCTTTTCTTCTTATCTCTGATTCTTTACATTTTATCTTTTGTCTTCTTTTTGTAGATCTTCCCCATGTATTAAGTATTTTCAAGAAATTTTAAGCTTTGACATGTCTATCTTTCTCTGTTGCAATCTTCAGATCTCTATGTCAGTGCACTGACGCTCTGCAAATCACTTTGCCGGGTTGCCGACACAATGCAGATCTCTTTGCCAGGGAGCCGACACTTTGAAATATCTTTGCTGCTTTGTTGGTCCACTTTACTCATCTTTTCTTCTCTGATTCTTTGCATTTTATCTTTTGTCTTCTTTTTGTAGATCTTCCCCATGTATTAAGTATTTTCAAGAAATTGTAAGCTTTGACATGTCTATTTTTCTGTGTTTCAATCCTCAGATCTCTATGTCAGTGCACTGACGCTCTGCAAATCACTTTGCCGGGTTGCCGACACAATGCACATCTCTTTGCCAGTGAGCCGACACTTTGAAATATCTTGGTTGCTTTGTTGGTCCACTTTACTCATCTTTTCTTCTTATCTCTGATTCTTTACATTTTATCTTTTGTCTTCTTTTTGTAGATTGACCCATGTATTTAGTATTTTGAAGAAATTTTAAGCTTTGACATGTCTATCTTTCTCTGTTGCAATCTTCAGATCTCTATGTCGGTGCACTGACGCTCTGCAAATCACTTTGCTGGGTTGCCGACACAATGCAGATCTCTTTGCCAGGGAGCCGACACTTTGAAATATCTTGTTTCGTTTGTTGGTCCACTTTACTCATCTTTTCTTCTTATCTCTGATTCTTTACATTTTATCTTTGTCTTCTTTTTGTAGATCTTCCCCATGTATTAAGTATTTTCAATAAATTCTAAGCTTTGACATGTCTATTTTTCTGTGTTTCAATCCTCAGATCTCTATGTCAGTGCACTGACGCTCTGCAAATCACTTTGCCGGGTTGCCGACACAATGCAGATCTCTTTGCCAGTGAGCCGACACTTTGAAATATCTTGGTTGCTTTGTTGGTCCACTTTACTCATCTTTTCTTCTTATCTCTGATTCTTTACATTTTATCTTTTGTCTTCTTTTTGTAGATCTTCCCCATGTATTAAGTATTTTCAAGAAATTTTAAGCTTTGACATGTCTATCTTTCTTTGTTGCAATCTTCAGATCTCTATGTCAGTGCACTGACGCTCTGCAAATCACTTTTCCGGGTTGCCGACACAATGCAGATCTCTTTGCCAGGGAGCCGACACTTTGAAATATCTTGTTTCGTTTGTTGGTCCACTTTACTCATCTTTTCTTCTTATCTCTGATTCTTTACATTTTATCTTTGTCTTCTTTTTGTAGATCTTCCCCATGTATTAAGTATTTTCAATAAATTCTAAGCTTTGACATGTCTATTTTTCTGTGTTTCAATCCTCAGATCTCTATGTCAGTGCACTGACGCTCTGCAAATCACTTTGCCGGGTTGCCGACACAATGCAGATCTCTTTGCCAGTGAGCCGACACTTTGAAATATCTTGGTTGCTTTGTTGGTCCACTTTACTCATCTTTTCTTCTTATCTCTGATTCTTTACATTTTATCTTTTGTCTTCTTTTTGTAGATCTTCCCCATGTATTAAGTATTTTCAAGAAATTTTAAGCTTTGACATGTCTATCTTTCTTTGTTGCAATCTTCAGATCTCTATGTCAGTGCACTGACGCTCTGCAAATCACTTTGCCGGGTTGCCGACACAATGCAGATCTCTTTGCCAGGGAGCCGACACTTTGAAATATCTTGTTTCGTTTGTTGGTCCACTTTACTCATCTTTTCTTCTTATCTCTGATTCTTTACATTTTATCTTTTGTCTTCTTTTTGTAGATCTTCCCCATGTATTAAGTATTTTCAAGAAATTTTAAGCTTTGACATGTCTATCTTTCTTTGTTGCAATCTTCAGATCTCTATGTCAGTGCACTGACGCTCTGCAAATCACTTTGCCGGGTTGCCGACACAATGCAGATCTCTTTGCCAGGGAGCCGACACTTTGAAATATCTTTGCTGCTTTGTTGGTCCACTTTACTCATCTTTTCTTCTCTGATTCTTTGCATTTTATCTTTTCACTTCTTTTTGTAGATCTTCCCCATGTATTAAGTATTTTCAAGAAATTGTAAGCTTTGACATGTCTATTTTTCTGTGTTTCAATCCTCAGATCTCTATGTCAGTGCACTGACGCTCTGCAAATCACTTTGCCGGGTTGCCGACACAATGCAGATCTCTTTGCCAGGGAGACGACACTTTGATATATCTTGGTTGCTTTCTTGGTCCACTTTACTAATCTTTTCTTCTTATCTCTGATTCTTTACATTTTATCTTTTGTCTTCTTTTTGTAGATTGACCCATGTATTAAGTATTTTCAAGAAATTTTAAGCTTTGACATGTCTATCTTTCTCTGTTTCAATCTTCATATCTCTATGTCGGTGCACTGACGCTCTGCAAATAACTTTGCCGTGTTGCCGACACAATGCAGATCTCTTTGCCAGGGAGCCGACACTTTGAAATATCTTGTTTCGTTTGTTGGTCCACTTTACTCATCTTTTCTTCTTATCTCTGATTCTTTACATTTTATCTTTGTCTTCTTTTTGTAGATCTTCCCCATGTATTAAGTATTTTCAATAAATTCTAAGCTTTGACATGTCTATTTTTCTGTGTTTCAATCCTCAGATCTCTATGTCAGTGCACTGACGCTCTGCAAATCACTTTGCCGGGTTGCCGACACAATGCAGATCTCTTTGCCAGGGAGCCGACACTTTGAAATATCTTGGTTGCTTTGTTGGTCCACTTTACTCATCTTTTCTTCTTATCTCTGATTCTTTACATTTTATCTTTTTGTCTTCTTTTTGTAGATCTTCCCCATGTATTAAGTATTTTCAAGAAATTTTAAGCTTTGACATGTCTATCTTTCTTTGTTGCAATCTTCAGATCTCTATGTCAGTGCACTGACGCTCTGCAAATCACTTTGCCGGGTTGCCGACACAATGCAGATCTCATTGCCAGGGAGCCGACACTTTGAAATATCTTGTTTCGTTTGTTGGTCCCCTTTACTCATCTTTTCTTCTTATCTCTGATTCTTTACATTTTATCTTTGTCTTCTTTTTGTAGATCTTCCCCATGTATTAAGTATTTTCAATAAATTCTAAGCTTTGACATGTCTATTTTTCTGTGTTTCAATCCTCAGATCTCTATATCAGTGCACTGACGCTCTGCAAATCACTTTGCCGGGTTGCCGACACAATGCAGATCTCTTTGCCAGTGAGCCGACACTTTGAAATATCTTGGTTGCTTTGTTGGTCCACTTTACTCATCTTTTCTTCTTATCTCTGATTCTTTACATTTTATCTTTTGTCTTCTTTTTGTAGATTGACCCATGTATTTAGTATTTTGAAGAAATTTTAAGCCTTGACATGTCTATCTTTCTCTGTTGCAATCTTCAGATCTCTATGTCGGTAAACTGACGCTCTGCAAATCACTTTGCCGGGTTGCCGACACAATGCAGATCTCTTTGCCAGGGAGCCGACACTTTGAAATATCTTTGCTGCTTTGTTGGTCCACTTTACTCATCTTTTCTTCTCTGATTCTTTGCATTTTATCTTTTGTCTTCTTTTTGTAGATTGACCCATGTATTTAGTATTTTGAAGAAATTTTAAGCTTTGACATGTCTATCTTTCTCTGTTGCAATCTTCAGATCTCTATGTCGGTAAACTGACGCTCTGCAAATCACTTTGCCGGGTTGCCGACACAATGCAGATCTCTTTGCCAGGGAGCCGACACTTTGATATATCTTGGTTGCTTTCTTGGTCCACTTTACTAATCTTTTCTTCTTATCTCTGATTCTTTACATTTTATCTTTTGTCTTCTTTTTGTAGATTGACCCATGTATTAAGTATTTTCAAGAAATTTTAAGCTTTGACATGTCTATCTTTCTCTGTTTCAATCTTCATATCTCTATGTCGGTGCACTGACGCTCTGCAAATCACTTTGCCGGGTTGCCGACACAATGCAGATCTCTTTGCCAGGGAGCCGACACTTTGAAATATCTTGTTTCGTTTGTTGGTCCACTTTACTCATCTTTTCTTCTTATCTCTGATTCTTTACATTTTATCTTTGTCTTCTTTTTGTAGATCTTCCCCATGTATTAAGTATTTTCAATAAATTCTAAGCTTTGACATGTCTATTTTTCTGTGTTTCAATCCTCAGATCTCTATGTCAGTGCACTGACGCTCTGCAAATCACTTTGCCGGGTTGCCGACACAATGCAGATCTCTTTGCCAGGGAGCCGACACTTTGAAATATCTTGGTTGCTTTGTTGGTCCACTTTACTAATCTTTTCTTCTTATCTCTGATTCTTTACATTTTATCTTTTGTCTTCTTTTTGTAGATTGACACATGTATTAAGTATTTTCAAGAAATTTTAAGCTTTGACATGTCTATCTTTCTCTGTTTCAATCTTCATATCTCTATGTCGGTGCACTGACGCTCTGCAAATCACTTTGCCGGGTTGCCGACACAATGCAGATCTCTTTGCCAGGGAGCCGACACTTTGAAATATCTTGTTTCGTTTGTTGGTCCACTTTACTCATCTTTTCTTATTATCTCTGATTCTTTACATTTTATCTTTGTCTTCTTTTTGTAGATCTTCCCCATGTATTAAGTATTTTCAATAAATTCTAAGCTTTGACATGTCTATTTTTCTGTGTTTCAATCCTCAGATCTCTATGTCAGTGCACTGACGCTCTGCAAATCACTTTGCCGGGTTGCCGACACAATGCAGATCTCTTTGCCAGGGAGCCGACACTTTGAAATATCTTGGTTGCTTTGTTGGTCCACTTTACTCATCTTTTCTTCTTATCTCTGATTCTTTACATTTTATCTTTTGTCTTCTTTTTGTAGATTGACCCATGTATTTAGTATTTTGAAGAAATTTTAAGCCTTGACATGTCTATCTTTCTCTGTTGCAATCTTCAGATCTCTATGTCGGTAAACTGACGCTCTGCAAATCACTTTGCCGGGTTGCCGACACAATGCAGATCTCTTTGCCAGGGAGCCGACACTTTGAAATATCTTTGCTGCTTTGTTGGTCCACTTTACTCATCTTTTCTTCTCTGATTCTTTGCATTTTATCTTTTGTCTTCTTTTTGTAGATCTTCCCCATGTATTAAGTATTTTCAAGAAATTGTAAGCTTTGACATGTCTATTTTTCTGTGTTTCAATCCTCAGATCTCTATGTCAGTGCACTGACGCTCTGCAAATCACTTTGCCGGGTTGCCGACACAATGCAGATCTCTTTGCCAGTGAGCCGACACTTTGAAATATCTTGGTTGCTTTGTTGGTCCACTTTACTCATCTTTTCTTCTTATCTCTGATTCTTTACATTTTATCTTTTGTCTTCTTTTTGTAGATTGACCCATGTATTTAGTATTTTGAAGAAATTTTAAGCTTTGACATGTCTATCTTTCTCTGTTGCAATCTTCAGATCTCTATGTCGGTAAACTGACGCTCTGCAAATCACTTTGCCGGGTTGCCGACACAATGCAGATCTCTTTGCCAGGGAGCCGACACTTTGATATATCTTGGTTGCTTTCTTGGTCCACTTTACTAATCTTTTCTTCTTATCTCTGATTCTTTACATTTTATCTTTTGTCTTCTTTTTGTAGATTGACCCATGTATTAAGTATTTTCAAGAAATTTTAAGCTTTGACATGTCTATCTTTCTCTGTTTCAATCTTCATATCTCTATGTCGGTGCACTGACGCTCTGCAAATCACTTTGCCGGGTTGCCGACACAATGCAGATCTCTTTGCCAGGGAGCCGACACTTTGAAATATCTTGTTTCGTTTGTTGGTCCACTTTACTCATCTTTTCTTCTTATCTCTGATTCTTTACATTTTATCTTTGTCTTCTTTTTGTAGATCTTCCCCATGTATTAAGTATTTTCAATAAATTCTAAGCTTTGACATGTCTATTTTTCTGTGTTTCAATCCTCAGATCTCTATGTCAGTGCACTGACGCTCTGCAAATCACTTTGCCGGGTTGCCGACACAATGCAGATCTCTTTGCCAGGGAGCCGACACTTTGAAATATCTTGGTTGCTTTGTTGGTCCACTTTACTCATCTTTTCTTCTTATCTCTGATTCTTTACATTTTATCTTTTGTCTTCTTTTTGTAGATTGACCCATGTATTTAGTATTTTGAAGAAATTTTAAGCTTTGACATGTCTATCTTTCTCTGTTGCAATCTTCAGATCTCTATGTCGGTAAACTGACGCTCTGCAAATCACTTTGCCGGGTTGCCGACACAATGCAGATCTCTTTGCCAGGGAGCCGACACTTTGATATATCTTGGTTGATTTCTTGGTCCACTTTACTAATCTTTTCTTCTTATCTCTGATTCTTTACATTTTATCTTTTGTCTTCTTTTTGTAGATTGACCCATGTATTAAGTATTTTCAAGAAATTTTAAGCTTTGACATGTCTATCTTTCTCTGTTTCAATCTTCATATCTCTATGTCGGTGCACTGACGCTCTGCAAATCACTTTGCCGGGTTGCCGACACAATGCAGATCTCTTTGCCAGGGAGCCGACACTTTGAAATATCTTGTTTCGTTTGTTGGTCCACTTTACTCATCTTTTCTTCTTATCTCTGATTCTTTACATTTTATCTTTGTCTTCTTTTTGTAGATCTTCCCCATGTATTAAGTATTTTCAATAAATTCTAAGCTTTGACATGTCTATTTTTCTGTGTTTCAATCCTCAGATCTCTATGTCAGTGCACTGACGCTCTGCAAATCACTTTGCCGGGTTGCCGACACAATGCAGATCTCTTTGCCAGGGAGCCGACACTTTGAAATATCTTGGTTGCTTTGTTGGTCCACTTTACTAATCTTTTCTTCTTATCTCTGATTCTTTACATTTTATCTTTTGTCTTCTTTTTGTAGATTGACCCATGTATTTAGTATTTTGAAGAAATTTTAAGCTTTGACATGTCTATCTTTCTCTGTTGCAATCTTCAGATCTCTATGTCGGTAAACTGACGCTCTGCAAATCACTTTGCCGGGTTGCAGACACAATGCAGATCTCTTTGCCAGGGAGCCGACACTTTGAAATATCTTTTTTGCTTTGTTGGTCCACTTTACTCATCTTTTCTTCTCTGATTCTTTGCATTTTATCTTTTGTCTTCTTTTTGTAGATCTTCCCCATGTATTAAGTATTTTCAAGAAATTTTTAGCTTTGACATGTCTATCTTTCTCTGTTTCAATCTTCATATATCTATGTCGGTGCACTGACGCTCTGCAAATCACATTGCCGGGTTGCCGACACAATGCAGATCTCTTTGCCAGGGAGCCGACACTTTAATATATCATGGTTGCTTTGTTGGTCTACTTTACTCATCTTTTCTTCTAATCTCTGATTCTTTATATTTTATTATGTCTCTTCTTTTTGTAGATCTTCCCCATGAATGAAGTATTTTCAAGAAATTGTAAGCTTTGACATGTCTATTTTTCTGTGTTTCAATCCTCAGATCTCTATGTCAGTGCACTGACGCTCTGCAAATCACTTTGCCGGGTTGCCGACACAATGCAGATTTCTTTGCCAGTGAGCCGACACTTTGAAATATCTTGGTTGCTTTGTTGGTCCACTTTACTCATCTTTTCTTCTTATCTCTGATTCTTTACATTTTATCTTTTGTCTTCTTTTTGTAGATTGACCCATGTATTTAGTATTTTGAAGAAATTTTAAGCCTTGACATGTCTATCTTTCTCTGTTGCAATCTTCAGATCTCTATGTCGGTAAACTGACGCTCTGCAAATCACTTTGCCGGGTTGCCGACACAATGCAGATCTCTTTGCCAGGGAGCCGACACTTTGATATATCATGGTTGCTTTGTTGGTCTACTTTACTCATCTTTTCTTCTTATCTCTGATTCTTTACATTTTATCTTTGTCTTCTTTTTGTAGATCTTCCCCATGTATTAAGTATTTTCAATAAATTCTAAGCTTTGACATGTCTATTTTTCTGTGTTTCAATCCTCAGATCTCTATGTCAGTGCACTGACGCTCTGCAAATCACTTTGCCGGGTTGCCGACACAATGCAGATCTCTTTGCCAGTGAGCCGACACTTTGAAATATCTTGGTTGCTTTGTTGGTCCACTTTACTCATCTTTTCTTCTTATCTCTGATTCTTTACATTTTATCTTTTGTCTTCTTTTTGTAGATCTTCCCCATGTATTAAGTATTTTCAAGAAATTTTAAGCTTTGACATGTCTATCTTTCTTTGTTGCAATCTTCAGATCTCTATGTCAGTGCACTGACGCTCTGCAAATCACTTTGCCGGGTTGCCGACACAATGCAGATCTCTTTGCCAGGGAGCCGACACTTTGAAATATCTTGTTTCGTTTGTTGGTCCACTTTACTCATCTTTTCTTCTTATCTCTGATTCTTTACATTTTATCTTTTGTCTTCTTTTTGTAGATCTTCCCCATGTATTAAGTATTTTCAAGAAATTTTAAGCTTTGACATGTCTATCTTTCTTTGTTGCAATCTTCAGATCTCTATGTCAGTGCACTGACGCTCTGCAAATCACTTTGCCGGGTTGCCGACACAATGCAGATCTCTTTGCCAGGGAGCCGACACTTTGAAATATCTTTGCTGCTTTGTTGGTCCACTTTACTCATCTTTTCTTCTCTGATTCTTTGCATTTTATCTTTTCACTTCTTTTTGTAGATCTTCCCCATGTATTAAGTATTTTCAAGAAATTGTAAGCTTTGACATGTCTATTTTTCTGTGTTTCAATCCTCAGATCTCTATGTCAGTGCACTGACGCTCTGCAAATCACTTTGCCGGGTTGCCGACACAATGCAGATCTCTTTGCCAGGGAGCCGACACTTTGATATATCTTGGTTGCTTTCTTGGTCCACTTTACTAATCTTTTCTTCTTATCTCTGATTCTTTACATTTTATCTTTTGTCTTCTTTTTGTAGATTGACCCATGTATTAAGTATTTTCAAGAAATTTTAAGCTTTGACATGTCTATCTTTCTCTGTTTCAATCTTCATATCTCTATGTCGGTGCACTGACGCTCTGCAAATAACTTTGCCGTGTTGCCGACACAATGCAGATCTCTTTGCCAGGGAGCCGACACTTTGAAATATCTTGTTTCGTTTGTTGGTCCACTTTACTCATCTTTTCTTCTTATCTCTGATTCTTTACATTTTATCTTTGTCTTCTTTTTGTAGATCTTCCCCATGTATTAAGTATTTTCAATAAATTCTAAGCTTTGACATGTCTATTTTTCTGTGTTTCAATCCTCAGATCTCTATGTCAGTGCACTGACGCTCTGCAAATCACTTTGCCGGGTTGCCGACACAATGCAGATCTCTTTGCCAGGGAGCCGACACTTTGAAATATCTTGGTTGCTTTGTTGGTCCACTTTACTCATCTTTTCTTCTTATCTCTGATTCTTTACATTTTATCTTTTTGTCTTCTTTTTGTAGATCTTCCCCATGTATTAAGTATTTTCAAGAAATTTTAAGCTTTGACATGTCTATCTTTCTTTGTTGCAATCTTCAGATCTCTATGTCAGTGCACTGACGCTCTGCAAATCACTTTGCCGGGTTGCCGACACAATGCAGATCTCTTTGCCAGGGAGCCGACACTTTGAAATATCTTGTTTCGTTTGTTGGTCCCCTTTACTCATCTTTTCTTCTTATCTCTGATTCTTTACATTTTATCTTTGTCTTCTTTTTGTAGATCTTCCCCATGTATTAAGTATTTTCAATAAATTGTAAGCTTTGACATGTCTATTTTTCTGTGTTTCAATCCTCAGATCTCTATATCAGTGCACTGACGCTCTGCAAATCACTTTGCCGTGTTGCCGACACAATGCAAATCTCTTTGCCAGTGAGCCGACACTTTGAAATATCTTGGTTGCTTTGTTGGTCCACTTTACTCATCTTTTCTTCTTATCTCTGATTCTTTACATTTTATCTTTTGTCTTCTTTTTGTAGATTGACCCATGTATTTAGTATTTTGAAGAAATTTTAAGCCTTGACATGTCTATCTTTCTCTGTTGCAATCTTCAGATCTCTATGTCGGTAAACTGACGCTCTGCAAATCACTTTGCCGGGTTGCCGACACAATGCAGATCTCTTTGCCAGGGAGCCGACACTTTGAAATATCTTTGCTGCTTTGTTGGTCCACTTTACTCATCTTTTCTTCTCTGATTCTTTGCATTTTATCTTTTGTCTTCTTTTTGTAGATCTTCCCCATGTATTAAGTATTTTCAAGAAATTGTAAGCTTTGACATGTCTATTTTTCTGTGTTTCAATCCTCAGATCTCTATGTCAGTGCACTGACGCTCTGCAAATCACTTTGCCGGGTTGCCGACACAATGCAGATCTCTTTGCCAGTGAGCCGACACTTTGAAATATCTTGGTTGCTTTGTTGGTCCACTTTACTCATCTTTTCTTCTTATCTCTGATTCTTTACATTTTATCTTTTGTCTTCTTTTTGTAGATTGACCCATGTATTTAGTATTTTGAAGAAATTTTAAGCTTTGACATGTCTATCTTTCTCTGTTGCAATCTTCAGATCTCTATGTCGGTAAACTGACGCTCTGCAAATCACTTTGCCGGGTTGCCGACACAATGCAGATCTCTTTGCCAGGGAGCCGACACTTTGATATATCTTGGTTGATTTCTTGGTCCACTTTACTAATCTTTTCTTCTTATCTCTGATTCTTTACATTTTATCTTTTGTCTTCTTTTTGTAGATTGACCCATGTATTAAGTATTTTCAAGAAATTTTAAGCTTTGACATGTCTATCTTTCTCTGTTTCAATCTTCATATCTCTATGTCGGTGCACTGACGCTCTGCAAATCACTTTGCCGGGTTGCCGACACAATGCAGATCTCTTTGCCAGGGAGCCGACACTTTGAAATATCTTGTTTCGTTTGTTGGTCCACTTTACTCATCTTTTCTTCTTATCTCTGATTCTTTACATTTTATCTTTGTCTTCTTTTTGTAGATCTTCCCCATGTATTAAGTATTTTCAATAAATTCTAAGCTTTGACATGTCTATTTTTCTGTGTTTCAATCCTCAGATCTCTATGTCAGTGCACTGACGCTCTGCAAATCACTTTGCCGGGTTGCCGACACAATGCAGATCTCTTTGCCAGGGAGCCGACACTTTGAAATATCTTGGTTGCTTTGTTGGTCCACTTTACTAATCTTTTCTTCTTATCTCTGATTCTTTACATTTTATCTTTTGTCTTCTTTTTGTAGATTGACCCATGTATTTAGTATTTTGAAGAAATTTTAAGCTTTGACATGTCTATCTTTCTCTGTTGCAATCTTCAGATCTCTATGTCGGTAAACTGACGCTCTGCAAATCACTTTGCCGGGTTGCCGACACAATGCAGATCTCTTTGCCAGGGAGCCGACACTTTGAAATATCTTTTTTGCTTTGTTGGTCCACTTTACTCATCTTTTCTTCTCTGATTCTTTGCATTTTATCTTTTGTCTTCTTTTTGTAGATCTTCCCCATGTATTAAGTATTTTCAAGAAATTTTTAGCTTTGACATGTCTATCTTTCTCTGTTTCAATCTTCATATATCTATGTCGGTGCACTGACGCTCTGCAAATCACATTGCCGGGTTGCCGACACAATGCAGATCTCTTTGCCAGGGAGCCGACACTTTAATATATCATGGTTGCTTTGTTGGTCTACTTTACTCATCTTTTCTTCTTATCTCTGATTCTTTATATTTTATTATGTCTCTTCTTTTTGTAGATCTTCCCCATGAATGAAGTATTTTCAAGAAATTGTAAGCTTTGACATGTCTATTTTTCTGTGTTTCAATCCTCAGATCTCTATGTCAGTGCACTGACGCTCTGCAAATCACTTTGCCGGGTTGCCGACACAATGCAGATCTCTTTGCCAGTGAGCCGACACTTTGAAATATCTTGGTTGCTTTGTTGGTCCACTTTACTCATCTTTTCTTCTTATCTCTGATTCTTTACATTTTATCTTTTGTCTTCTTTTTGTAGATTGACCCATGTATTTAGTATTTTGAAGAAATTTTAAGCCTTGACATGTCTATCTTTCTCTGTTGCAATCTTCAGATCTCTATGTCGGTAAACTGACGCTCTGCAAATCACTTTGCCGGGTTGCCGACACAATGCAGATCTCTTTGCCAGGGAGCCGACACTTTGATATATCATGGTTGCTTTGTTGGTCTACTTTACTCATCTTTTCTTCTTATCTCTGATTCTTTACATTTTATCTTTTGTCTTCTTTTTGTAGATTGACCCATGTATTAAGTATTTTCAAGAAATTTTAAGCTTTGACATGTCTATCTTTCTCTGTTTCAATCTTCATATCTCTATGTCGGTGCACTGACGCTCTGCAAATAACTTTGCCGGGTTGCCGACACAATGCAGATCTCTTTGCCAGGGAGCCGACACTTTGAAATATCTTGTTTCGTTTGTTGGTCCACTTTACTCATCTTTTCTTCTTATCTCTGATTCTTTACATTTTATCTTTGTCTTCTTTTTGTAGATCTTCCCCATGTATTAAGTATTTTCAATAAATTCTAAGCTTTGACATGTCTATTTTTCTGTGTTTCAATCCTCAGATCTCTATGTCAGTGCACTGACGCTCTGCAAATCACTTTGCCGGGTTGCCGACACAATGCAGATCTCTTTGCCAGTGAGCCGACACTTTGAAATATCTTGGTTGCTTTGTTGGTCCACTTTACTCATCTTTTCTTCTTATCTCTGATTCTTTACATTTTATCTTTTGTCTTCTTTTTGTAGATTGACCCATGTATTTAGTATTTTGAAGAAATTTTAAGCTTTGACATGTCTATCTTTCTCTGTTGCAATCTTCAGATCTCTATGTCGGTAAACTGACGCTCTGCAAATCACTTTGCCGGGTTGCCGACACAATGCAGATCTCTTTGCCAGGGAGCCGACACTTTGAAATATCTTTGCTGCTTTGTTGGTCCACTTTACTCATCTTTTCTTCTCTGATTCTTTGCATTTTATCTTTTGTCTTCTTTTTGTAGATCTTCCCCATGTATTAAGTATTTTCAAGAAATGGTAAGCTTTGACATGTCTATTTTTCTGTGTTTCAATCCTCAGATCTCTATGTCAGTGCACTGACGCTCTGCAAATCACTTTTCCGGGTTGCCGACACAATGCAGATCTCTTTGCCAGTGAGCCGACACTTTGAAATATCTTGGTTGCTTTGTTGGTCCACTTTACTCATCTTTTCTTCTTATCTCTGATTCTTTACATTTTATCTTTTGTCTTCTTTTTGTAGATTGACCCATGTATTTAGTATTTTGAAGAAATTTTAAGCTTTGACATGTCTATCTTTCTCTGTTGCAATCTTCAGATCTCTATGTCGGTAAACTGACGCTCTGCAAATCACTTTGCCGGGTTGCCGACACAATGCAGATCTCTTTGCCAGGGAGCCGACACTTTGAAATATCTTTGCTGCTTTGTTGGTCCACTTTACTCATCTTTTCTTCTCTGATTCTTTGCATTTTATCTTTTGTCTTCTTTTTGTAGATCTTCACCATGTATTAAGTATTTTCAAGAAATTGTAAGCTTTGACATGTCTATGTTTCTGTGTTTCAATCCTCAGATCTCTATGTCAGTGCACTGACGCTCTGCAAATCACTTTGCCGGGTTGCCGACACAATGCAGATCTCTTTGCCAGTGAGCCGACACTTTGAAATATCTTGGTTGCTTTGTTGGTCCACTTTACTCATCTTTTCTTCTTATCTCTGATTCTTTACATTTTATCTTTTGTCTTCTTTTTGTAGATTGACCCATGTATTTAGTATTTTGAAGAAATTTTAAGCTTTGACATGTCTATCTTTCTCTGTTGCAATCTTCAGATCTCTATGTCGGTAAACTGACGCTCTGCAAATCACTTTGCCGGGTTGCCGACACAATGCAGATCTCTTTACCAGGGAGCCGACACTTTGATATATCTTGGTTGCTTTCTTGGTCCACTTTACTAATCTTTTCTTCTTATCTCTGATTCTTTCCATTTTATCTTTTGTCTTCTTTTTGTAGATTGACACATGTATTAAGTATTTTCAAGAAATTTTAAGCTTTGACATGTCTATCTTTCTCTGTTTCAATCTTCATATCTCTATGTCGGTGCACTGACGCTCTGCAAATCACTTTGCCGGGTTGCCGACACAATGCAGATCTCTTTGCCAGGGAGCCGACACTTTGAAATATCTTGTTTCGTTTGTTGGTCCACTTTACTCATCTTTTCTTCTTATCTCTGATTCTTTACATTTTATCTTTGTCTTCTTTTTGTAGAAACTGACGCTCTGCAAATCACTTTGCCGGGTTGCCGACACAATGCAGATCTCTTTGCCAGGGAGCCGACACTTTGAAATATCTTTGCTGCTTTGTTGGTCCACTTTACTCATCTTTTCTTCTCTGATTCTTTGCATTTTATCTTTTGTCTTCTTTTTGTAGATCTTCCCCATGTATTAAGTATTTTCAAGAAATTGTAAGCTTTGACATGTCTATTTTTCTGTGTTTCAATCCTCAGATCTCTATGTCAGTGCACTGACGCTCTGCAAATCACTTTGCCGGGTTGCCGACACAATGCAGATCTCTTTGCCAGTGAGCCGACACTTTGAAATATCTTGGTTGCTTTGTTGGTCCACTTTACTCATCTTTTCTTCTTATCTCTGATTCTTTACATTTTATCTTTTGTCTTCTTTTTGTAGATTGACCCATGTATTTAGTATTTTGAAGAAATTTTAAGCCTTGACATGTCTATCTTTCTCTGTTGCAATCTTCAGATTTCTATGTCGGTAAACTGACGCTCTGCAAATCACTTTGCCGGGTTGCCGACACAATGCAGATCTCTTTGCCAGGGAGCCGACACTTTGATATATCTTGGTTGCTTTCTTGGTCCACTTTACTAATCTTTTCTTCTTATCTCTGATTCTTTACATTTTATCTTTTGTCTTCTTTTTGTAGATTGACCCATGTATTAAGTATTTTCAAGAAATTTTAAGCTTTGACATGTCTATCTTTCTCTGTTTCAATCTTCATATCTCTATGTCGGTGCACTGACGCTCTGCAAATAACTTTGCCGGGTTGCCGACACAATGCAGATCTCTTTGCCAGGGAGCCGACACTTTGAAATATCTTGTTTCGTTTGTTGGTCCACTTTACTCATCTTTTCTTCTTATCTCTGATTCTTTACATTTTATCTTTGTCTTATTTTCGTAGATCTTCCCCATGTATTAAGTATTTTCAATAAATTCTAAGCTTTGACATGTCTATTTTTCTGTGTTTCAATCCTCAGATCTCTATGTCAGTGCACTGACGCTCTGCAAATCACTTTGCCGGGTTGCCGACACAATGCAGATCTCTTTGCCAGTGAGCCGACACTTTGAAATATCTTGGTTGCTTTGTTGGTCCACTTTACTCATCTTTTCTTCTTATCTCTGATTCTTTACATTTTATCTTTTGTCTTCTTTTTGTAGATTGACCCATGTATTTAGTATTTTGAAGAAATTTTAAGCCTTGACATGTCTATCTTTCTCTGTTGCAATCTTCAGATTTCTATGTCGGTAAACTGACGCTCTGCAAATCACTTTGCCGGGTTGCCGACACAATGCAGATCTCTTTGCCAGGGAGCCGACACTTTGATATATCTTGGTTGCTTTCTTGGTCCACTTTACTAATCTTTTCTTCTTATCTCTGATTCTTTACATTTTATCTTTTGTCTTCTTTTTGTAGATTGACCCATGTATTAAGTATTTTCAAGAAATTTTAAGCTTTGACATGTCTATCTTTCTCTGTTTCAATCTTCATATCTCTATGTCGGTGCACTGACGCTCTGCAAATAACTTTGCCGGGTTGCCGACACAATGCAGATCTCTTTGCCAGGGAGCCGACACTTTGAAATATCTTGTTTCGTTTGTTGGTCCACTTTACTCATCTTTTCTTCTTATCTCTGATTCTTTACATTTTATCTTTGTCTTATTTTTGTAGATCTTCCCCATGTATTAAGTATTTTCAATAAATTCTAAGCTTTGACATGTCTATTTTTCTGTGTTTCAATCCTCAGATCTCTATGTCAGTGCACTGACGCTCTGCAAATCACTTTGCCGGGTTGCCGACACAATGCAGATCTCTTTGCCAGTGAGCCGACACTTTGAAATATCTTGGTTGCTTTGTTGGTCCACTTTACTCATCTTTTCTTCTTATCTCTGATTCTTTACATTTTATCTTTTGTCTTCTTTTTGTAGATTGACCCATGTATTTAGTATTTTGAAGAAATGTTAAGCTTTGACATGTCTATCTTTCTCTGTTTCAATCTTCAGATCTCTATGTCGGTAAACTGACGCTCTGCAAATCACTTTGCCGGGTTGCCGACACAATGCAGATCTCTTTGCCAGGGAGCCGACACTTTGAAATATCTTTTTTGCTTTGTTGGTCCACTTTACTCATCTTTTCTTCTCTGATTCTTTGCATTTTATCTTTTGTCTTCTTTTTGTAGATCTTCCCCATGTATTAAGTATTTTCAAGAAATTTTTAGCTTTGATATGTCTATCTTTCTCTGTTTCAATCTTCATATCTCTATGTCGGTCCACTGACGCTCTGCAAATCACTTTGCCGGGTTGCCGACACAATGCAGATCTCTTTGCCAGGGAGCCGACACTTTGAAATATCTTGTTTCGTTTGTTGGTCCACTTTACTCATCTTTTCTTCTTATCTCTGATTCTTTACATTTTATCTTTGTCTTCTTTTTGTAGATCTTCCCCATGTATTAAGTATTTTCAATAAATTCTAAGCTTTGACATGTCTATTTTTCTGTGTTTCAATCCTCAGATCTCTATGTCAGTGCACTGACGCTCTGCAAATCACTTTGCCGGGTTGCCGACACAATGCAGATCTCTTTGCCAGTGAGCCGACACTTTGAAATATCTTGGTTGCTTTGTTGGTCCACTTTACTCATCTTTTCTTCTTATCTCTGATTCTTTACATTTTATCTTTTGTCTTTTTTTTGTAGATTGACCCATGTATTTAGTATTTTGAAGAAATTTTAAGCCTTGACATGTCTATCTTTCTCTGTTGCAATCTTCAGATCTCTATGTCGGTAAACTGACGCTCTGCAAATCACTTTGCCGGGTTGCCGACACAATGCAGATCTCTTTGCCAGGGAGCCGACACTTTGAAATATCTTTGCTGCTTTGTTGGTCCACTTTACTCATCTTTTCTTCTCTGATTCTTTGCATTTTATCTTTTGTCTTCTTTTTGTAGATCTTCCCCATGTATTAAGTATTTTCAAGAAATTGTAAGCTTTGACATGTCTATTTTTCTGTGTTTCAATCCTCAGATCTCTATGTCAGTGCACTGACGCTCTGCAAATCACTTTGCCGGGTTGCCGACACAATGCAGATCTCTTTGCCAGTGAGCCGACACTTTGAAATATCTTGGTTGCTTTGTTGGTCCACTTTACTCATCTTTTCTTCTTATCTCTGATTCTTTACATTTTATCTTTTGTCTTCTTTTTGTAGATTGACCCATGTATTTAGTATTTTGAAGAAATTTTAAGCTTTGACATGTCTATCTTTCTCTGTTTCAATCTTCAGATCTCTATGTCGGTAAACTGACGCTCTGCAAATCACTTTGCCGGGTTGCCGACACAATGCAGATCTCTTTGCCAGGGAGCCGACACTTTGAAATATCTTTTTTGCTTTGTTGGTCCACTTTACTCATCTTTTCTTCTCTGATTCTTTGCATTTTATCTTTTGTCTTCTTTTTGTAGATCTTCCCCATGTATTAAGTATTTTCAAGAAATTTTTAGCTTTGATATGTCTATCTTTCTCTGTTTCAATCTTCATATCTCTATGTCGGTCCACTGACGCTCTGCAAATCACTTTGCCGGGTTGCCGACACAATGCAGATCTCTTTGCCAGGGAGCCGACACTTTGAAATATCTTGTTTCGTTTGTTGGTCCACTTTACTCATCTTTTCTTCTTATCTCTGATTCTTTACATTTTATCTTTGTCTTCTTTTTGTAGATCTTCCCCATGTATTAAGTATTTTCAATAAATTCTAAGCTTTGACATGTCTATTTTTCTGTGTTTCAATCCTCAGATCTCTATGTCAGTGCACTGACGCTCTGCAAATCACTTTGCCGGGTTGCCGACACAATGCAGATCTCTTTGCCAGTGAGCCGACACTTTGAAATATCTTGGTTGCTTTGTTGGTCCACTTTACTCATCTTTTCTTCTTATCTCTGATTCTTTACATTTTATCTTTTGTCTTTTTTTTGTAGATTGACCCATGTATTTAGTATTTTGAAGAAATTTTAAGCCTTGACATGTCTATCTTTCTCTGTTGCAATCTTCAGATCTCTATGTCGGTAAACTGACGCTCTGCAAATCACTTTGCCGGGTTGCCGACACAATGCAGATCTCTTTGCCAGGGAGCCGACACTTTGAAATATCTTTGCTGCTTTGTTGGTCCACTTTACTCATCTTTTCTTCTCTGATTCTTTGCATTTTATCTTTTGTCTTCTTTTTGTAGATCTTCCCCATGTATTAAGTATTTTCAAGAAATTGTAAGCTTTGACATGTCTATTTTTCTGTGTTTCAATCCTCAGATCTCTATGTCAGTGCACTGACGCTCTGCAAATCACTTTGCCGGGTTGCCGACACAATGCAGATCTCTTTACCAGGGAGCCGACACTTTGATATATCTTGGTTGCTTTCTTGGTCCACTTTACTAATCTTTTCTTCTTATCTCTGATTCTTTACATTTTATCTTTTGTCTTCTTTTTGTAGATTGACCCATGTATTAAGTATTTTCAAGAAATTTTAAGCTTTGACATGTCTATCTTTCTCTGTTTCAATCTTCATATCTCTATGTCGGTGCACTGACGCTCTGCAAATAACTTTGCCGGGTTGCCGACACAATGCAGATCTCTATGCCAGGGAGCCGACACTTTGAAATATCTTGTTTCGTTTGTTGGTCCACTTTACTCATCTTTTCTTCTTATCTCTGATTCTTTACATTTTATCTTTGTCTTCTTTTTGTAGATCTTCCCCATGTATTAAGTATTTTCAATAAATTCTAAGCTTTGACATGTCTATTTTTCTGTGTTTCAATCCTCAGATCTCTATGTCAGTGCACTGACGCTCTGCAAATCACTTTGCCGGGTTGCCGACACAATGCAGATCTCTTTGCCAGGGAGCCGACACTTTGAAATATCTTGGTTGCTTTGTTGGTCCACTTTACTCATCTTTTCTTCTTATCTCTGATTCTTTACATTTTATCTTTTGTCTTCTTTTTGTAGATCTTCCCCATGTATTAAGTATTTTCAAGAAATTTTTAGCTTTGACATGTCTATCTTTCTCTGTTTCAATCTTCATATATCTATGTCGGTGCACTGACGCTCTGCAAATCACATTGCCGGGTTGCCGACACAATGCAGATCTCTTTGCCAGGGAGCCGACACTTTAATATATCATGGTTGCTTTGTTGGTCTACTTTACTCATCTTTTCTTCTTATCTCTGATTCTTTATATTTTATTATGTCTCTTCTTTTTGTAGATCTTCCCCATGAATGAAGTATTTTCAAGAAATTTTAAGCTTTGACATGTCTATCTTTCTTTGTTGCAATCTTCAGATCTCTATGTCAGTGCACTGACGCTCTGCAAATCACTTTGCCGGGTTGCCGACACAATGCAGATCTCTTTGCCAGGGAGCCGACACTTTGAAATATCTTGGTTGCTTTGTTGGTCCACTTTACTCATCTTTTCTTCTTATCTCTGATTCTTTACATTTTATCTTTTGTCTTCTTTTTGTAGATTGACCCATGTATTTAGTATTTTGAAGAAATTTTAAGCCTTGACATGTCTATCTTTCTCTGTTGCAATCTTCAGATCTCTATGTCGGTAAACTGACGCTCTGCAAATCACTTTGCCGGGTTGCCGACACAATGCAGATCTCTTTGCCAGTGAGCCGACACTTTGAAATATCTTGGTTGCTTTGTTGGTCCACTTTACTCATCTTTTCTTCTTATCTCTGATTCTTTACATTTTATCTTTTGTCTTCTTTTTGTAGATTGACCCATGTATTAAGTATTTTCAAGAAATTTTAAGCTTTGACATGTCTATCTTTCTCTGTTTCAATCTTCATATCTCTATGTCGGTGCACTGACGCTCTGCAAATAACTTTGCCGGGTTGCCGACACAATGCAGATCTCTTTGCCAAGGAGCCGACACTTTGAAATATCTTGTTTCGTTTGTTGGTCCACTTTACTCATCTTTTCTTCTTATCTCTGATTCTTTACATTTTATCTTTGTCTTCTTTTTGTAGATCTTCCCCATGTATTAAGTATTTTCAATAAATTCTAAGCTTTGACATGTCTATTTTTCTGTGTTTCAATCCTCAGATCTCTATGTCAGTGCACTGACGCTCTGCAAATCACTTTGCCGGGTTGCCGACACAATGCAGATCTCTTTGCCAGTGAGCCGACACTTTGATATATCGTGGTTGCTTTGTTGGTCCACTTTACTCATCTTTTCTTCTTATCTCTGATTCTTTACATTTTATCTTTTGTCTTCTTTTTGTAGATCGTCCCCATGTATTAAGTATTTTCAAGAAATTTTAAGCTTTGACATGTCTATATTTCTCTGTTTCAATCTTCAGATCTCTATGTCGGTGCACTGACGCTCTGCAAATCACTTTGCTCGGTTGCCTACACAATGCAGACCTCTTTGCCATGGAGCCGACACCTTGAAAAAATCTTGGTTGTTGTGGTACTCATTACTAATCTTTTCTTCTTTACAATATTTTTCTGTCTTCCTTTTGGAGATCTGATTATCTGATTATAAGACGAACCTTGAATATAAGGTCACTTGTTCAGCGCATTTGCTAGGAAAATATTTTTTTTCTTGTATTTAAGCAAATATGGTATATACCAAAAGAAAACATTTTTTACAACTTGAAATACTAATAGGGTCTACTCAATAAAGAGAGAATTGTAGGGAACTGATAACTGAAACTTAAGGCCAAAGTTGCTAAGTTGGAAAAAAATCTCCCATTCAGCTGCATTGGAGAATGTTACCAATTTGGTTACATTGGCCTAAAGTCATGGCCGCATTAAGACATTGTAGGCCCCTGGGTACAGGTACTGTGAGGACCTCAGTAATATCAGATTGGGCATAAGTTGCTTGACAAATGTTCCAGCAGGTAGATTGCACTCACAGGACTTACCCAAGCCCTTACATTTGCCATATCATGGAAAAATCAGCAGTAATGTTTTGGCATTACATGGCAAAATCAACTGTAATGAAAAAACATGGCATTACATGGCAAAATCAGCAGCAATGTATAAACATGGAATTACATGAAAAAACCACCAGCAATGTATAAACATGGCATATCATGGCACAATCAGCAGAAATGTATAAATTTGGCATATCAAGGCACAATCAGCAGGAATATATACATTTGGCATATTATGGCAAAATCAGTAGTTATTTACAATCCCGGGATATACCCCATCAACCTCATTGCACACCCATTACTTACCCCAGTATCCCAAAATATGCCCCATCAACCACACTGCATACCACGTGTTTATCCCAGGACCCCATTTTATTCCCCAAAAACTACATTGCATACCCAGGTCTTACCCCAGCAACCCAGTACATGCCCCATACCCACCTTGCACACTGTATGTCCCATTAACCACATTGTCCCATCAGGATTTACCCTGGTCATCATCTAGCTCTCTGGCGTCTATTTCCAGGTGGCATGGAGTCTGTGCACTTCCTAGGAGTTTCTATGGTGGCATTGTCTCGCTCCCCGCCACTCTCATAGCGGCAGGTCATGTGACCTGTGGCGATCACGTGGCCTACCATGATGAGAGCAGCAGAGAGAGTGGCAGCATGGAATCTTCCCTGAAGACACATGTCTGTGCTCCTACTTGCCGACAAAGAGCTTGTGAGTGGAGATCTTCTGATCTCCCCAGGCAACGCCTCTGCAGCAAGCTGGGGTTTTTGTTTTTTTTCCAATGGTCGGACCAAAGCATGGGCCTGGAGCTGCAGCTCTCGAAGCCCCCCGAAGCCCTGCTTCACTGGAAGATGCGAGCAACATAAGTAAGTGCTGCTCGCGCTCCCCATGCTTAGTGATAATGCAGGGTATAGGAAATAACATACCCTGCATTATCACTGTGTGTGGGGAGCACAGCCGGAGGCAGAGGAGACAGACATGAGGGTAGAGGGGGGAACCACGGGGGTGGCCCACACAGGGTGCTGGAACACCTAAGGCCGGTTATCTTTGAAGTTTCCAGTTTTCTAAACAGTGTTGACTGTTTCATATTACAACTGTAATGCAATGTAGCACTTTCACAAGACTTAAAGGACAACTGTAGCAAAAATTATCAGATTTTACTGTTAAAATATGATGTAAAGTCATGATTTATAAAGACACGGAGGTGAGTGTTATGCTTATCTCTTTCTTTAATATTTCCCTTAGCAGCAAAGAGAATGCATTAAAAAACTTTGACCAATAAGAACACTTTCCATAATAATACTTCCCTCCCCTCCTCTATAAATTCCAGTGCAATATAAACCACTTCCTTTTTCTTTGTGGGCAGAGAAATCATCCAACCATAATTTTAAAACTAAAAAAACAATCCAAGAACATGAAACGAAGGTGACCACATCAGAAAAAAACGGAAACACCAGGAAAACATTGGGTGGGAATAATACTCTGTGTCTTTATAAATCATGTCTTTACAACATAATTTAATAGTAAAATCTGGTAATTTACAAAGACATGGAGGCTCAAATTATGGTAGTTCAAAGCTGTGCTATAACCGTAGAGGTAAAAAGAAAAGGACCCCGAAAGTAATTCCCAAAATGTGGATTCCCGCGACCAATCCGCAGCTTTCATCAAATCTTCGAGTCGACAACTCTAGAAGCCATAGCCTTTCTAGTTGAATGGGGACTGAACACCGAAGTGTCGACCACTGCTTCCTGCAACACCCATTTAACCCATCAAGCCAAGGAGTTAGTAGATATAGGTCTATGTTGTTTCCGAAGAGCCAAGAACAGTTCTGGTCTTGAAGGATCGTGAAGAGAAGAAGTTCAAAGTTTATATTATTTTAAACAAAGAACTGGACACAATTGAGCATTGTGAGGGAATGCAGGGTAACAGATGGAAGAAACAGAAGTCTTAGTGCGACGAGAAATGTTGAAAGTAACACAGTCTGGAGTAAAAGATCGTGAAGCAATATCCAAAGCCCATACATCAGAAACACGTTTGCAAGAAATTAATCAACATAACATAACTAACTTAGTAGAAACTTGTTGAAGAGAGAGATTTGCATTATTAGGCCAATGTTGAAAAAGCAACAAAAGCAACAAAACCACATTAATAAAAACCACGTGGAATATCAAGGTAGATGGGGTTAAGCCAAACAAATACCCTTGTGAAGTTTACAAACTAAGATAGCGGATATATACCCATTAACATTCACGATAAGCCCAACCACTTTCAAACAAAGATGTAAGAAAATGCAAGATGATGCTCACGGGAGCTGATATGGGATATGCTTGCCGTTCCACGCAATCAACCAGCCCATGCCTCACAAGCATGTCGATATAGGCGTCTGGTACCTGGTGCCCAAGCACCTTCCAGGAGTGCCAAAGTCATCAATGGAACGCCAGAGACGAACTAGTGATCCCTGAAATCAACCAGGCCATGAGTTGGAGTTGACCTGAGGTGGAAATCCCGACAGGTCGGTCACAAGGTCGTGCCATGATGGAAGTAGACAGGGGAATGTCCACCAAAAGTTCCATCAAGGTAGGGAACCATGGCTGAGAATCCCACCATGGAGCCGACAACACTACGGATGCAATGGTGCGACAAAGATCAACCAGCAAGCAAGATATCAGACAAAATGGAGGGAACGCGTAATGTCTGCCAACCAGGGCTTCTGGGTCCGGCCTCCAACTGAAGAACCGAGGAAGACTGGAGTTCAGCTGGGAGGTGAACAGATCAATGTCCAGCAGTCTCCAAAGAACCAGAAAGTACTTAGCGGGAGGGAGCAGCGAAGAAAGAGGAAGTGGTATATTGCACTGGACTTTATAGAGGAGGGAAGTATTATTATGGAATGTGTTCTTAATGGTCAAAGTTTTTTAATGCAGTCTCTTTGCTGATGAGGAAAATATTAAAGAAAGAGATAAGCATAATATGAACCTCCGTGTCTCTATAAATTAAGTCCTTTTTAACTGAAAGATGATATCAAGTGTAGGCATTTTATACAGAAATGCTTCAAAGAAAGATTACAAATAAAATACCTTATTGACCCCTCTTTGCTCTACCAGGAGAGAGACATTCTTTGGTCAGATGGGTCAGATCTTTGTTGATCTGAACCAAGGAGAGTGAAGATCTGAACTAAACAAGATCTAAACAACATGTCTTCCCCGTGAGGGATCTATATGGAGTAAAGAAAGCTTAATAATGTAATTTGTATTCTTTCATTAAATAATTTCTTTACACATAATCTAAACGTGATACAATGTTTCAGTTAAACATAAGGTAATTTTTGCTACAGTTGTCCTTTAATAACAACTTTAAGTTGGAAACTAGCTAATGTTTCCTTGAATTACAGTAAGACTGAGCTGAATAGTCAGAAGAACAGAGCGATATCTAAGGGAAAAAACTTCCCAAACCAATCACATAACCATCCCATAAAAGATTGCTTCATATGAACTATGTCTACATAATAAAATTTAGGGATTAAATAAGGGAATACATCACATATTACCCTACACATGATTTGTGGGGGAAAAAATGATCAAAATAAACAACCACTGCTCTGTCTGTCTGTCTGTTCAGGTATCTTGTTTGTCTATCTCTCTACTTTATTTGTCAGCATATCTGTCTTGCCTGTTTATTTTTGTCTATCTTGGATGATAACTAGTGAGCTGATGAAGTTCCACCATGAAACCACTAAACTGCATTTGTCTACCTAGGTCAAATGTTGACCATTTTTCCATAACCAACTTGCAAACAAATTTAAATATTGAAAAACATTTTAGATTTGTTTGAACTCTTCATGACACTAGGACATCCTATGCCATACTAGCATAGAACGTCCTGAATTTAACAGCTCATTGCAGCTCCCACTTTGAGTAGCCTCAAACTGACAGGAAAAATGAAGCCAATGTTCCAAGCGAGCACCAGTTACATTTAAGTAAATCACGACATTCCCGGACTTCCGGGTTCGGGCACGCTGCTGTGACAATCTGAATGTCTCGCGATTGTTTGCAGGAGACCCACAAGGTCTATTAAGACCCTATCAGGTCTCTGCCATTGTGTCCTGGCTACCGATCTCCTTGTGATCGGTGATTAGGAATAAAAAGTGGCATTTTGTTTCTGGCATCGTCTAGGACGCAAGCACGATGCTTGGAGTTAATTACTGGATAATGTAATTAAGTCAGTCATCACTAAATAATAACAAGAGCAAAATGTATTTTACATATACTGTCCTGATATTTTACTGTATATGAGCTGTGTAAATTTTGGATTATTATTCACCACAATAAAAAATTTATTACATTATTATTCTCAATTAGGATTATCAAAAGAAAATGTGACAAGGACATTTGTGATCTCCCACCCAACCTGAAATACTGATAAGAACCTCACATAAGATTGCCACCTAGTAAAAAATTGGCTTAATGCAAATGTTAAGCCTCTGGAGGCACCAGCAATGCCGGTATTTTAATAAGGGGGGCTGTCTTTTTTGTGTGAGATCTATCACACAAGAGGCGGTAATCACAATCCTATTTTGTGTGCAGGGGAGGGGTGAGTACAGCTTAGCCCCCCTCAGCTTAAATTTTTTATTTTTTATTGATTTTCGTAGATATTCATTAGATCAGGTAAGACTGTCAGTTTTTGTTCATTAGATCTATCACACAAAAGGCGGTATTCCCAATCCTATTTTGTGTGTAGGGGTGGAATGAGTACAGGTTAGCCCCCCTCAGCTTAATTTTTAATTTTTTATTGATTTTGGTAGATATTCGTTAGATCAGGTAAGACTGACATTTTTTCTTCATTAGATCTATTACACAAGAGGCAGTATTCACAATACTGTTTTGTGTGCAGGGGAGGGCTCAGTACAGTTTAGCCCCTAAATTAGAATTTTGAAATTGTTTTTGTAATATTTTGAGCTCCACATGTGTGTCCAATGCATTGCAAAGCCTTTCACATTCAGCAAGCAATGGGATGCAACAGTGAAAAAAACACCTTGGCTTATCGTTAGCATACTTACTTACATTTGCTAATGGTAACATTCAGCCAAGCAGAGGTGAGGGTACGTGACATCATGATATGCAGCTTGACCCCACCTGAATTAGACCCAACCTCTGGTTTTGGCTGAGGCACATCCCAGGCACTGGGTTTATCACCATGCACCTTTTTTTTTTTTAATTAAAATTTAAATATTAAGTCAACATAGCGCATAGCATTCAATAAAGGTTTTATCATATGAAACATAAAGAAGTGATTCTTTTTTTTTTACATTATTGTAAACATATTTAACCTGGTTAATTTACATATTAAATCACATGAGGTATCTAACCTGAAAGTGTATCATTGAAGTACAAAGTTTCACTGGAACAATCAAACATAGCCATTAGAGCATTGACATAAACATGGATTGAATGGAGGGCTCGAACTGGGCACAAATTAGCCTTTCAGTAAATAAGAGTATACCATAGTGAGCGGGCTTCTCTCTCTAAGTGACCACCATAATATAACCTTAGCAGGAATTGTAAGCCAACCACATTAAAAACGAAAATGAAAGAATGTAAGTAGGGGTTCTGGTTACTCATTACAAGATGCTAAAACATGTAGCATACATTATTTCAATATAGACATTTGGGATTCTGGAATGAGCCTTCTCGCGCCTTTCAGTAACTAAGAGCGTACCGTAGTGATCTGGCTTCTTTCTCACAATGACCAACATAAGGATAACTTTGCAGGGTTATAAACCAGCTTCAATATTAACGGGAATGAGAGAACCGATGTAGGGATTCTGGTACCCTATTACAAAATACTTATATGTATAGCAAGCCTTTGAACAATATAAATATAGAGCACACAAATATATTGAATATACATGAGATTCTGCAAGCTGTTGAGGCTGTGTAACGTTAAAAGCTCACATAGCTTTGAAACTATAAACCTTAAAGGGGAAGAATAAAAGTGATATATGAGGAAGAATGTGGGAAAGAGAAGAGGAGAAGAAAAGCAAGAAAAATACCTTTTAATATGTATGTCTCATGAACAGACATAGTTTTTTTTTAATTTTCTATTCTGGTTACAGCACCGTTCCCCAGACGAGGGGACGGGGTGCACCACACGCAGGCAGCAGGGAGGTGAGGAGGGAGGTGAGGAGGGAGGGGGCGCCGCCGTAACACTGTGCGAGCAGTAACACTCACTATGCGGCACTACGCAGCTGCCTTCTTTTACCTTTGGCCAGTCACCAGATTGCATGCGTGAGTGAGTGGCAGAATATGCATGGGAGAGTGGCAGAATTGCATGTGTGTGTCTGAGTGAGTGACAGGATTGCACTTGTGTGTCTGAGTGAGTGCCAGATTGTGCATGTGAGATATTTGGCAGGATTACATGCGTGTGTCTGAGTGAGTGGCTGCATGTGCATGTGAGAGTGATATGATTGCATGTGTGTGTCTGAGTGAGTGGTAGAATGTCAGTGACATAGGTGTTTATAAAAGTACATTTTTGGGGAAAAGTCTTGCAAGTGATTAACAACAACATTTCTTTGGTTTCCATAGTGACTGCTCCACTTCTAGAACTGTGCTCCAGATCTTACTTTTATAAATAACTCCATAGCCTGTTTAGTGGTATGCTGTCAGCTGTTTACTTTTTATTCAATAAGGAAATTAAAGAAATTCACACAAATCACAATTTTGTGATTATTCCCCTATAAAAATATATATTTTTCTAACTCAAACAACTATAAACACTTATGCAAACTATGTCCTCTGTTTAAATACTGACAGATTGTTCTCTGATTTGACACACATTTTTATAGATTTAATGCGGCACTTACTGCAGGAGAAACTTACCAATGTATAGCTAAGTGGGTCAAATGAATCATTCTGTTCATTTTTGCAAATAGTAGCGGCCACACACTACTGGCCATGCTCATAATAATATCACTAGTTAGAATATCCCATTATATAGGTAGGGTCGCCCACACCCCCTACTCCTTTGATTCCATTGTTGCAAGAGGTCTTGATAAAGGTCCAGGAGGTGGACCGAAACGTCGACTACTTGTGATTATTGTATATGAGTAATGTATATGGCCTAATTATATGTTTGAAAAAGTGTGAGAATGTGTGCTTAGTAGACCTGCTAACTTGGCCGTTTTTGTTTTACCGGCGGCATATGCCTTTTGCAATGTAATATGTGATCAGAGGAGATCAATTAACTAATCAGCTAGTGGATCCCACAGGAGCGCATTGATTAGTCAATTGATTAAAATTTGGTCACATATTACTTCTACATACTGCAACGCATAAGGCGAAAGTTAATACGATATATATGGCTGGTAAAACATATCCGAGGTAGCACCCCTAGTGCTTAGATGTGTGCTGACTACAGTCTTGGTCTCTTGCATTCATTTCCATGGGCTTTGAGCACCCAGGTGTATGGTATAATCTATGTGGCCTGGGCATAAAATACACATTTCAGCTGGGGGGGGGGTTAGAGATAACCTGTAATCCCCAATCCCAACCCATACACACACAGTGGGATTGTGAAAACCTGCTCTTGTGTGATAGATCTAATGAAATAAACAGAGTTGATCTTACCTAATGTACTGAATATCTACCAAAATCAATAGCATTTTTTTTTTAATTTCAGTTGAGGGGGGACTAACCTGGATTAATCCCTTCCGCGCACATATTGTGAATCCCGCCTCTTGCGTAGGGTTGCCACCCAGCTGGTACTTTACTGGCAGGTCAGTAAAAGGTTGGCTTGATGCCAATGTTAAGTCTATGGAGGCACCCGCAAGGCCGGTATCTTTTGTAGAAAAGGTGGCAACCCTACTCTTGCATGATAAATCTAACATACAAAAAGAAATAGTTTCTTACCTAATATAATGAATATATACCTGTGATAATCAGATATAACGAGGAGTGAGAGACCGCTATGCAGGATAAACCAGGGTATGCGAAAATAGAATAGTCGGGTACAAATCCAAGATCAGGGGAATCGGCAAACTTCATAAACGTAAACAGTCCAGAATCAGGGGAATCAGCAATCTTCATAAACGTTAAACAGTCCAGGGTCATACACAGAAAAGCAGCAAAACGGATAACAGACCAGGAGTAGGGAAACCAGAAGATCAGAATAATCCAGGGAACAATCCAAATCGGCAACAAGTAATCAAGTATAGGAAAACGCCAGGAGTTCAGGGAAAACACGAGAATCACCAAGCACAGGTATTACTGTGAGGAGCACTTTTAAATGTTCCCGCTAGTCGCGTGCTGACGTCGGGTGTGACGTCATCGGGGGCGCGCCTGAGCTCCGATAGTGGAGAAACGCGCGTCCCCGGCTGTGTGTAATCAGGTACAGCCCGGTGCGCGATTAGGAGAGGATACTCTGGGGATCTGCTGCGAGGTAAGTTATGACAGTTCCCCCTCCGAGGACGAGACCTCCGGGCTCGCCAATGACCTGGTCGATCGGGATGGAGTTCATGAAAGTCGTGAATCAAAGTATCAGCGTGAATCATTCTAGCTGGTTCCCAGGATCTGTCTTCAGCACCATACCCTTTCCAATGAACAAGATATTGTAACTGTCCACGATACAACCTGGAATCCAGGATCTGTTCCACCTCATATTCCTCCACGCCATCTATGACTATAGGTTTAGGGGGTGACACGAATCTACCGGGAAAGGTATTTTCTATCCAGAATTTGAGTAGGGACACATGGAACACGGGATGTATCCTCATAGAAGAGGGTAGGTCGAGTTTCATGGCAGATGGTGATATTACTTGTGTAATTACGAAAGGACCTATGAATCTTGGACCCAACTTTTTGGTAGGACATGTCAATTTCAAGTGTTTAGTTGATAGCCAGACCTTGTCACCCACTTTGTATGATGGTGCAATAAGCCTATGACGATCCGCAAACGTTTTGTATCGTAGTTGTGACTGAGTTAGGGTGTTTCGAAGTAGGGAGTAAGTATGTGTGAGGTCTTTGACATGGGTCGTGACTGATGGGACAACACTGGGAATAGGGGCTCCCGGGAGCATAGACGGATGAAACCCATAGTTGACAAAGAAAGGTGACATCTTAATAGAACTATGGATGTGATTGTTGTAAGCAAACTCCGCCAAGGGTAAATATCTGAACCAATCATCCTGGAGATAGGTCGTGAAACAGCGTAGGTATTGCTCTAAGGTCTGGTTGGTACGTTCTGTTTGACCATTGCTCTGGGGGTGAAAAGCTGTGGAGAGAGCACGCTGTATATGTAATTCTGTACAAAAGGATCTCCAAAATCGAGATGTGAATTGAGAACCTCGATCGGAAACTATATTTTCAGGAAGTCCATGCAGACGGAAGATCTCTCGTATAAAAAGTTCGGCGGTCTCTTTGGCAGAAGGAAGATTGGTATGTGGTATGAAATGGGCCATTTTAGAGAATCGATCTACAACAATCATTAAGGTAGTATGATGTCCGGAGCTTGGTAAGTCTGTGATGAAATCCATGGATATATCTGTCCAAGGGTTGGTAGGTACTGGTAGAGGTTGAAGAAGACCTGATGGTTTGTGGTGATCTTCTTTTGCTCGGGCACAGACGGCACAGGATTTGACAAATCGATATACCTCATCCTGTAGTTTAGGCCACCAGAACATGCGTGAGATGAGGTCTTTGGTTTGCTGTACCCCCCCGTAGCCGGCTGCTGGAGAGTCGTGATAGAACTGGAGAACCTGTAAGCGTGCTTCAGGTGGAACAAAAACTCTATTGTTATAATAAAAAAGACCTTGACTTGGGGTTACGGGATATTGGTTTGGTAGACAGGAGGGAGAAGAATGTGTCCGTATGTTCTCCCAAATGGTTTGTGTGACAGCCAAAAAGTTTCCAGCAGGTAGAATATTACCCGGGGTGTTGAGAGATTGGTCTTCTTTTTCTGCCATACGAGAGAGAGCATCGGCCTTGAGGTTGCGGGAACCTGGTCGATAGGTTATATGTAACTGGAATCGTGTAAAAAATAATGCCCATATAGCCTGTCTTGGTTGTAGTCTTTTAGCCTTACGTAAGTATTCCAAGTTTTTATGATCCGTGAAGACGGTCACTGGATACTTAGCCCCTTCTAATAGGTGTCTCCATTCTTCTAAGGCCAGCTTGATTGCCAACAACTCACGTTCACCCACATCGTAGTTTCTTTCTGCCGAGGATAGGGTTCGAGAGAAGAAGGCCACCGGATGCAATTGTTCGTCCTTCAGGTGTCGTTGTGACAAAATTGCTCCTACAGCCGTGTCTGAGGCATCCACCTCCAGGGTAAATGAATTGGAAGGTTCAGGGAGAATCAATATCGGGGCCGTGGTAAATCGAGTCTTTAGTAAGTCAAATGCATGTTGAGCTGCAGTTGTCCAGACGAATGCTTTGTCCTTAGAGGTTAGGGAGGAAATGGGTTGGATCACTTTAGAGAAGTTACGGATAAACTTTCTGTAAAAGTTTGCGAATCCTATGAACCGTTGTATGTCTTTCTTATCTGTGGGTGTAGGCCAACGTAGGATTGCATCCACTTTCTTGGGGTCCATTTGGATATTACAAGGAGATAAAATGAATCCCAAGAATTCCACGGATTGTGTCTCAAACACACATTTCTCCAACTTGGCGTACAACTGATGTTGTCTTAGACGAGTAAGGACGGTTTTGACGTGTTCACGGTGTAATGTTAAGGAAGGAGAATATATCAAGATGTCGTCGAGGTAAATGATTACAAACTGATCCAAAACATCGCGGAAAATATCGTTTACAAAATGTTGGAACGTGGCTGGGGCGTTGCATAACCCAAAAGGCATTTCCTTGTATTCAAAGTGTCCATAGCGGGATCTGAAGGCTGTCTTCCATTCATCTCCTTTCCGAATTCTGACAAGATTATAGGCTCCTCGGAGGTCAATTTTAGTAAATATACTGGCTGTACGTAGATGATCCAATAATTCTGAGATCAAGGGTAATGGATAACGATTCTTAGTAGTGATGTTGTTCAATTCTCTGTAGTCGATACAGGGTCTTAATCCTCCATCCTTCTTTTTAACAAAGAATATTCCTGCACCTGCTGGTGATGTGGAAGGTTGTATAAATCCTTTGGTTAGGTTTTCTTCAATATACTCTTTCAGAACCTTCAGTTCGGGTTCAGCCAATGGGTATATTCTTCCAAAAGGTATAGGAGCCCCTGGGAGCAGGTCAATAGGGCAATCATAAGGCCTGTGAGGTGGAAGTGTATCAGCCTTCTTCTTTTCAAATACATCATGGAAATCCCGATATGGATCAGGGACCTTGATTATCGTGCTTGAATCAGAGGTGAGGCATACTGATGATGATGTGAGACAGTGGTTCACACATTGGGGAGAGGTAAAAGACAGGGTGCCGGTCTCCCAGTTAATCACAGGATTGTGTTTGCGTAACCAAGGGAGTCCCAGTATAATAGAAAAGACAGGAGCTGGTACAATATTAAATTGTAGTGTCTCTTGATGCCCCTCGCCGATGGTGACAATGATTGGTGGGGTCTCATGTGTGATGGGTCCGGTCTTTAGGGAACTGCCATCAACAAGTTGGATATGCATTGGGGCGGATTTTAACCGAGTAGGAATGTCCATAGTTTTGGCCAATTTTGTATCCAAAAAACATCCGCTGGCTCCTGAGTCAATCATTGCGGTCAGAGAGATGGATCCTTTAGTTCCCTGTATGGAGAGAGGGATGGATAAGTGGTGTGAACTAGAAGAAGGGAATATGGTATTGGGTTCAAAAAAGGTGGAGGAAGTCTTACCGTCCATGCGTGGTCGTCGGGAACGACACTCTTTATACATGTGTCCAGGTTTACCACAATATAGGCATAAATTAAGACTCCTCCTTCTATTCTTTTCCTCCTGAGTAAGGGGACCCCGCACTAGTCCAATTTGCATTGGTTCCTCTGTGGAGGTGGGGACCGTAGTGTTGTTTTCTGAGTGAGGGTAATTGTACACAGGAACATGAGTTTGAGGTGAAGTGCTCCTTTCCGCTCTTCTCTCTCTTAATCTTCTGTCAATCTGTGTCACCAGTCTGGTGAGATCATCCACGGCAGCGGGAATACCAACTCGAGCTAGTTCATCTTTTAATGAGTCTGATAACCCTAGTCGAAATTGGTCCAGCAAGGCCGATTCGTTCCACGTAGTCTCCAGTGCTATCCTACGGAATTCCGTTATATATTCCTCCACAGGTCTGCGTCCTTGTCTAAGGGTACGAAGGGTGTTGGTGGCAGATGCAACTCGGAAAGGGTCTTCATATAAGGAGTCCAGTGCTTGTCGAAATGAAGACCAAGATTCCAATAATGGGCTATTAATATGTAACAGATGATGAGCCCATAACTGGGGTTCTTCTGTAAGTAGGGATATAACGGTGTGGATACGTACGTAGTCTGAAGCATATGTACGTGGTCGTAGAGCAAAGAGGATCTGGCAGGAAGTAATAAAAGTGCGATATTTCTTTCTGTCACCTGTAAATTTATCAGGGAGTACCACTTGGGGTTCTGATGCAGTGGCCCCGTCCAGTAATACTGGGGTTGGGGGAGGTACCGGGAATGCAGCGGCAGGTTCAGGTGCATTAGCACGAGCAGTTTGCAGATGTTGCACTTGTTGCTGTAATTGGGTCTGTCCGGCTTGTAACTCTTGGATGGATTGAGTCATAGTCGCCAGTTGTTGAGTTAGAGCGGTAAGTGCTTCTGCTAATCCTGCGGCCTCCATATTGAGGCTTGGTGATTATGTGATAATCAGATATAACGAGGAGTGAGAGACCGCTATGCAGGATAAACCAGGGTATGCGAAAATAGAATAGTCGGGTACAAATCCAAGATCAGGGGAATCGGCAAACTTCATAAACGTAAACAGTCCAGAATCAGGGGAATCAGCAATCTTCATAAACGTTAAACAGTCCAGGGTCATACACAGAAAAGCAGCAAAACGGATAACAGACCAGGAGTAGGGAAACCAGAAGATCAGAATAATCCAGGGAACAATCCAAATCGGCAACAAGTAATCAAGTATAGGAAAACGCCAGGAGTTCAGGGAAAACACGAGAATCACCAAGCACAGGTATTACTGTGAGGAGCACTTTTAAATGTTCCCGCTAGTCGCGTGCTGACGTCGGGTGTGACGTCATCGGGGGCGCGCCTGAGCTCCGATAGTGGAGAAACGCGCGTCCCCGGCTGTGTGTAATCAGGTACAGCCCGGTGCGCGATTAGGAGAGGATACTCTGGGGATCTGCTGCGAGGTAAGTTATGACAATACCAAAATCAACTTAAAAAATCCCAATTTCAGTTGAGTTGGGGTCAGCTCCCCTAATGAAAAAGGAAATATCTCACGAATTAGACAAGATCCAAGATTTTGGCTGTTCAAACCTCATCTTCCCCCAGCTGCCCATATCTCCCTGGTGGCTAGGACCGGCTGTCCGTGATAATGGACGGAAGTGTCGGGCAGCATGGAGGTGCGCATCTCACAAATGTTGTCTTCTAGCCAAAAAACAAACCAAAAAACCTATGCATGGGTGGTATCCTTTTACTCGGGAGATGTTGCTGAACACATATTGGTTTGTTGTTTGTTTTACCAGAATCTGTGAATTCATGCCTGAACTCCCAAAAACGTACTACCACAAATTTTTACAAAGTAAAAAGTTAGTACATATACAGTATTAAAATACCACCATGTGAAATACCTTAGGATGTCTATTTTCCAAACACATATGGTTTGGTGGGGTTAAATACATTGGACGACTTCAAAAATGTTCCAAATGGAACATGGGCGCAGGCTGACTACATGTCAAAATTCCAGGTTGGAAATGCGCACCCCCTAAATGTGGCCTTTTAGCCCCAAAACAAACCAACAAACCTATGCATGGGTGGTATCCCTGTACTCAGGAGATGTTGCTGAACACATATTGAGGTGTTGGTTGGCAATGGCAAATACCAGAATCTGAAAATTCCTGCCTGAACTACAATGGATGTGGGAAAAAAACGACATCCCAACCCTTTGAAATAGGTTGGTGGTAAAATTAGTAATTGGAAAGTGTTAAAATATCACAATTTTCAATACCCTATGATGTCTAGTTTTCCAAAATATATGGTTTGATGAGGTTAAATACTTTGACAGGCTTCAAAAGTGTCCCAAATGGAACATGGACGCAGGCTGACTACATGTCAAAATTCCAAGTTGGAAATGCACCCCCCCGAAATGTGGCCTTTTAGCCCCTAAACAACCCAACAAACCTATGCATGCATGGTATCCCTGGACTCAGGAGATGTTGCTGAACACATATTGAGGTGTTGTTTTGCACTGACACATAACAGGATCTGTGAATTCATGCTCGAAGTACAATGTATGTGGAAACAAAACATTAAAAAATTACTAACCTAAAATTTGACTAACGCTGGTGGTAGAATTAAGGCATGGAAAGTGTTAAAATACTATCATTTGAAATACCCTAGGGTGTCTAGTTTGCAAAAATGTATGGTTTTGTGGGGTAAAAAACAAATTCTGGCTTCAAAAATTTCCCAAATGGAACATGGGCCCAGGTTTTCTACATGTCAGAATTCCAAGTTGAAAATCCAAAAAGCGTACCTTTAAAATGTGGCCTTTTAACCCCCAAATAATCTAACTAACCTACACATGGGTGGTATCCCTGTACTCAGGAGATGTTGCTGAACACATATTGAGGTGTTGTTTGGCACTGACACATAATAGGATCTGTGAATTCATGCCCGAAGTACAATGTATGTGAAAAGAAATTACTACCCAAAACATTGACATAGGCTGGTGGTATAATTAGTGCATGGAAAGTGTTCAAATACTACCATTTGAAATAACCTAGGGTGTCTAGTTTTAAAAAATATATGGCTTTGTGGGGTAGAATACACTTTCTGGCTTCAAAAATGTCCCAAATGGGACATGGGCGCAGGTTTTCTGCATGCCAGAATTCCGACTGATATATTCTACACTATGGATGTGGCCAGCATCCCCTATGGGCAGAGGTGGGACCTGAAAAAAAGATTTTTACTCTATCTGTTCATTAACCCCTTAAGGACAGAGCCTTTGAAACATTTTTGTCCTTTCTGGACAATGGCTATTTTAACATTTCTGGGCTGTTTGTGTTTAGCAGTAATTTTCTTCTTCGTCATTTGCTGTACCCACACATATTATATATTGTTTTTATCGGGACAAAAAGGGCTTTCTATGGATGACATATTTTTGATCATATCTTATCATATTATTAAAAAAAATAATAAAATATGGCAAAAAAAAAAAAAATACACAAATTTCCTGACTTTTATTTGAAACAACTTCTCCTCATCGACAATAGCGAACGAAAAAACATGCTAAATAGATTCTACCATTTCTCCTGAGTACAGGGATACCACCCATGCATAGGTTTGTTGGGTTGTTTGGGGGCTAAAATGCCAAATTTGTGAGGTGCAGTTTTTTGTTTTCCAACTTGAAATTTTTACATGCAGACTGCCTGCACCCATGTCCCATTTGGGACATATTTGAAACCAGCCAGTGTATTTTACCCCATCAACCCATATATTTTTTAAAAGTAGACACCCTAGGCTATCTCAAATGGTGGTATTTTAACACTTTCCATGCACTAATTCTACCACCAGCCTTTGTCAAAGTTTGTGGTTTTTTTTCACAAACCTTGTACTTCAGACATGAATTCACAGATTTTGGTATGTGTCACTGCCTAAAAATGCACAGACAAGAAAAAAATGTTCTGCTGTGCAGTGATCAGTGGCAGGGAAGGTGTTAATACACTACACTATACAAAGGGTATGGCTTTTATAAAAGCCCTTGGGACTCACAATTTTTTAATATTTTATTTAATTAATTACAATTAAAAAATTATGTTATACAGATCTGTCTCTTTCCCTCACTAAAACTCAAGTGAGGAGAGGGAGGCAGATCCATATGGGTCAGAACAATATTTACGAACCAGACGAATGGTGATGCTCATCTGAGAAATCACCAAACCACCTTTGCCACTGATCGGCTGTTACTGATCGCTATACACGCGTTCAGACAGCTTCAAAAGGAATACACGTAATCCCCTAGTGGGTATAACTAACCCCTAGCGAGTCTGACAAAAAAAATGCTGATAGCAAAAAAAAATCCTTCTGCGACTAGATTGCTCCATATGCGCTGCTTAGGCAGTGACCATATGCACTGCTTAGGCAGTGACCATATGTGCTGCTTAGGAAGTGATATATGGCAAGGAAGGGGTTAATAGCTCTTAAAAGAGCCTTTGATATACTGTAATAAATCAAAGTAAAAAAAAATAACCCCTAAAAAAATGCACAGACAGCAAAAAATGTGCTGCTGTGTATGATCACTGCGTACACAGCGATCAATGGCAGGGAAGGGGTTAAATGGCTTTTTTAAAAGCCCTTGGTGTTTAAAATTTTATTACATTTTTTTTTAATTTTTTTTATTTTATTTTTTTACTTTATCTGATCTGTCTCTCTCCCTTACTATAACTAGTAAGGTGAGGGAGGCAGATCAATACTTGTCAAAGGCAATATTTGCTAATATTGCCTTTGACTGTATGGTAAGTGCTCATCAGAGCACTTACCATACATGCCTGCACAAAGATCACGTAGATCTGTTGTGCCGGCATCGATTGGCTCCCCCTAGAGCATCGGAAGTGAAATACTTTCACTTCCGATGCTCTTGCCATTAGAAGGGAAGCGCTGCCTGTACAGGCAGCGTTCCCTTCTACTGAGCCGATGGGGTCGCTCAAGAGAGCGACCACCATCGGCTCTGGGGAGCAGCATGGTGTTGTTAAGTGCCTCGCTGGCGAGGCACTTTAACAACACCGGAGATGCTTAGAAAGTTCGCTTTCTAAGCACATGTGTGCAGTGGGCGCAGCCATTTTTAAATGGCTGCTACGATCACTCCGTGGAGTGATCGTAGTGCGCCCCTGCACTTTTTGGGGTTGCTGCACAATGCCTCTACCTAGAGGCATTGTAGCAACACCGTTAGAGTAGTGCATGACGTGCCAGGCACGTCAGCTGTCGGCAAGTCCACGATTTGCCGTGACGTGCCTGGCACGTCATCTGTCGTTAAGGGGTTAAGCATTTTCAGCACTGTTGTTGTTAACAGTGCTAAACCTATTTAAACCCATAACGCATTTGGACATATATATACGTCCAAATGCATGGTCCTTAAGCACGTCCTCCGTTTACATGTAGTGTTGCCTGCAGCTACTCTCAGAGGCTGCTTCGCATCCGAAGGGTTGCAGGGTTACAGGGCGGTTCGGATGACCACCATCGGCTCTGGGGAGCAGCATGGTGTTGTTAAGTGCCTCGCTGGCGAGGCACTTTAACAACACCGGAGATGCTTAGAAAGTTCGCTTTCTAAGCACATGTGTGCAGTGGGCGCAGCCATTTTTAAATGGCTGCTACGATCACTCCGTGGAGTGATCGTAGTGCGCCCCTGCACTTTTTGGGGGTGCTGCACAATGCCTCTACCTAGAGGCATTGTAGCAACACCGTTAGAGTAGTGCATGACGTGCCAGGCACGTCAGCTGTCGGCAAGTCCACGATTTGCCGTGACGTGCCTGGCACGTCATCTGTCGTTAAGGGGTTAAGCATTTTCAGCACTGTTGTTGTTAACAGTGCTAAACCTATTTAAACCCATAACGCATTTGGACGTATATATACGTCCAAATGCATGGTCCTTAAGCACGTCCTCCGTTTACATGTAGTGTTGCCTGCAGCTACTCTCAGAGGCTGCTTCGCATCCGAAGGGTTGCAGGGTTACAGGGCGGTTCGGATGATTACAAGGGTTAGATTAAGAGGTGGGGGTAGATTTAGGGTTAGGGTGAATTTAGAGTTGGGGTAAATTTAGGGTTGGGGTAAAAAAGTCACTGTAGAAGAAAATGGTTAGAAAACAAAAAAAATAACACTAATATTGTTTATTGCCCTATTACTTGAAATAAAACATAAACAAACAAGGAAACATTGGTATTAATTAACTCAGGACAAATATTAGAAATATATAGACGGGGTCTTTTTTACCATTTGTAATTGTGTAAAAAAAAAATTAGGTCAAAGTTAGAAGAAGTGTTTTTATGTCATATTTTCATCATATTTTATATTTTTTTAAATAGTAAATTATATCACATGATGAAAATAATAGAATCAAATGAAAGCCCTATCTGTCCTTTAAAAAATGATATATAATGTGTGTGGGTGGACTGAACACAAAGAAAGAAATTCACAGTTCAGTAAACATATGACAAAAAATAATGGAATTCTGGTCTTCAAGGCACATCAAATGCAACATAGCACTCGGTCACTAAGGGGTTAAAGAAACATTTGTTTCCAGTCTACAGTTGTCCTTTAAGGCCAAAGTAGCCGAGTTAGAAAAATTCGCTCATTCAGCTGCATTGGAGAATTGTTCCAATTTGGTTACATTCAGGGGCGTTGCTAGGCTCAAAAATGATCTGGGGCTATAGCCCACAGCTTTAATAATACTTAAAATACAATGATGTCTCATGATCGATAGGTAGACAGACAGAGGTACAGAATGCATAGGTATAGATATAGGATAGATGTAGATAGATATAGGTACATGATGATGCATGAGTACATATATTATACAGATGTATATATAGATAAAGATACAGGATACATAGGTACAGATGTAGGCTATATGGACAGGTACAGGATCCATAGGTACAGATATAAGCTATATGGACAGACACAGGTGCAGGATGCACAGGTACAGATATAAGATACAGGTATAGTAATGCATAGGTAAAGGTATAGATATAAGATAGATAAAGGTATAGGATGCATAGGTAAAGGTATAGATATAAGATAGATAAAGGTATAGGATGCATAGGTACAGATGTAGGATAGACACAGAGGTATAGAATGCATAGTTACAGATATAGACTAGAGGTACAGGATGCATATAGATAGCTTTGCCCTTTACCAATGAGCAATAGGTATACAGTATATAAGAAAAAAGCTATAGGCATACCTATTAACCATTGCTTATATATGTATAGGGCATTTCAATATTTTTTTATAAATGAAAAAGAATAAGCTATTCGTATATTATTATATGCTGTAATGAATATTATAAAAAGTGAATATAAGCAATGAGCACTACAAACAATAAATAAACAATATGCCCTATCCCTGAGGATTGAAGACGTGCTATAGCTGGTGTGCACTAGTGCATTTGGTAAGAGAGTGATACACAAAATGAATAAATACAATGGCATATTTTCCGACATAAGAATGCTAGGGATAATAGATATTTAATAAGAAAAGATCTCCCACAATTTGTAATACCTTTCAGTTGCTCAGAACTTTTTTAATTGTTAAAGTAAAGAGGAGTAGGAAGGGCAGTTTAACCCTTTAAGGACCAGAGATTTTCCTGGGCCAAGGACCAGAGCGTTTTTCAATTTTTAATACGTGGTTTTTGAAACATAAATTTCCTCTCTCTCATTTAACGTACCCATACAAGTTATATGTTGTTTTTTAGAGGACAGTTAGAGCTTTCTTTTGATACCCTATACATAAAAATGATTTACATTTTAGTATTAAAAAATACATATAAAAGAGGAAATTTTTGAGGAAAAAAAAGTTTTTCCCCATTATTTTCCCAATAATAAGCTACATAACTAGTGCAACACTAACCCACTTATCCCCCCTAATTAACTAACTAATAAAAAAGAAAAATATTGGTTCCCAAACCCCCCATAACAAAAAAGACAGAAAAAAACTCTGAAGAGTGCGATGTCAGATCAGTAAAAATCATGCAACAGGCATGCAGGGGTTAAATTTTATTAAATAAATATATTAAAATTACCTTTATTTATTCAAAAAAACTTTATAAATTGTAAAAATAAAAAAATCTGTTAAAAAAACAACTAAATGAGGGCCATAAAGTGGAAGGAAACTGATCACAGTTAAAAACTGTGATCAGCAATGAAAGGGTTAATTTTTTTTTTTTTTTTTTTTAACCTATGTGTGTATAATTAATTTATTTTTACTTACAGGTCACTCTCTGTGCTTCACTATAAGAATGTGAAGCACAGAGAGTGAATTAGAGGCAAAGTCAGTGTGTGAACACACTGACTTTGCCATCTAATTTGCATGTTATCGCGGTGATGACTAAATCACCGCGATCACATGGCCGGAAACTGACCGATCGGGTCCAGGAGCTTTGCCTTGGGTGCGAGGCTTAGTCCTGGACCCGTTGCAGACTAGCTGGCGGTGCCCACGGAGCGCACCGCCGGCTAGACTGCATGACGAGTTAACTCGTCATAAGGTCGCTAACGCTGCGGCTCTTATGATGAGTTAACTCGTCATAAGGACGGGAAGGGGTTAATGTGCAAGTTTAGTATTTGTATAACAATGGCAGATAAACATTACATTGTGTTGGTACAAGCAGCAGAGCTCCTCACCCTGCTGCCCATTTCACCAGTTTTCTCTCCAATGACTGCTATTTTTTAATAAAGTATTCTGTTAACAGCTCTGTCTGAATTGAAAAGGGTCTATATCTGCTGAAGTGAGAACTTTATCTTCAAAGCACAGTGATGACTACACTTCAGCACTTGACCTGTTTTAGACTACATTCCCCATGATGCTCTTCCAATCATTTGGAAATATAGTCCAAATCGGCTAGCCATCATTGACATAGCTTTAGAAGATCTGACAGGTAGTAAGTCGCTTTGGGAAGCCTAAATTATAAAGCATAAGGGTGCACATACATTATATGCTTGGACACAGGTGGTACACTAAAGGTTCTACTCAATAAAGAGCACATTTCAGGAAATTGAGTGAGAACTCAAGGCCAAAGTAGCTGATCTGGTAAAATTTTCCCATTCAGCTACATTAGAAATGTTTTCCAACTCTGCTACTTTGGCCTAAAGTTCGAAATACCCATATACATTTCCATCAATTCTATGTTTATTGAGTAGACCTATATATATAGTATACTTGCAGACACATGACAGTTTGGGTCAGTTAAATTATTTTGCGACCCCCTCAATATTCTCATCTTAGCCATGGTGGCATAGCTCACATGGCAGAGGCGTCGCTAGGGGTGGGCTAAGGGGGCTGAAGCCCCGAATGTACTGAGCAAAGCCCCCAGCTCCGTGATAGCTCCGCCCCCTGACATCACACAGACAGTGTGTGAAAGCCCTACACTGATAGGATGCTGAGTGATGTGTCAGCCAATCAGTGCAGGGCTTTTACACAGCATGGTCACTGTGTGTGACTTCAGGGATGTGAGGGAAGCTCCATGTGGGACAATGAAGCAGCTCTGAAGGAATCCTTTCAGGCTGTCACCTTGTGGGAGATGCAGAGCAGGTCTATTCCCACTCAGGTAAGCTCTGGATATGGTGGAGAGAGGGGAGGGTTGGGGTCATTGATTTACATCCACCTTTGTATATTTAAGCAATATATATTATTGGTTTGAGGTTCCTTATTACAGGACTGCTAAACAGCATGGGAATGATTTATGTTACATGTGTATATTTATATGTAACATAAATCATTCCCATGCTGTTTAGCAGTCCTGTAATAAGGAACCTCAAACCTACAATATATAGCTTAAATACACAAAGGTGGATGTAAATAAGTGATTTATGATATGTATTAAGGCCTTTTGGCCTGTAATTGTGGGAGGCGTATGACTCACCTTCTCCCTATTTAAGGGACACCCCTTACCTGGCTCCATACCGTTCGAGGTCAGCGCTGCATGAGAATCCACTTCCGGTTCACTTTCGGCGCCATCTTGCTTTTCAAAAAACCCCGCGATTTCGTTTGGTGTAGCTGTGTCCAGGAGCCCTCACAGGTTTTCCGCCCGTCCAGCCACGCACATTACCGATTTTTCGCCGCAGATTAAGTCCACAGGACTTCAAAATCGTAAGTCCGTCGCCTGGATCATTTCCCACGGCGTCGCGATTTTTAAACAGCCTTACTTTACGGCCGCACGCTTCACGGCCCAGTCACAGGCATATTAACCCTTTTGCTTCCGGCATTGATCGCGTTATACTCTATGTACTGATTCTTTTAGTAAGCAGACTTATTTTCGATTTTCTGCAATATCAGTATCTATAGTTGCTGTTCATGTCACTATTGGTATTTATTTCATGCGATTGCAGAATCCTTGCATATGACTGTATATATAGATGGAGTTATGCTTGAACAAACGTTACATTATTATAGATATCTCACGTTAGTGCCTGCGTTATAACCTATGTTTTAATTCATTTAGAATTACGTTTCTATCACTCCATGTACACACGTTCTTACATGGCACGTTATAAATTCTGACTTTTTCTTTGTGTACTCAAACGACATACCAAGTACACGAGAACACGGTCTCAAATCTCGCAACTTTCGGGTTGAATCACACGTCTTGATTCAACCACTCATACGTCACGTAGAGACTTATTATATACACCCCTAAAAACCTGGTTACCAGGGCCATACCACTTAAACATGGCCAGTCGCGTCACTACCATTCATTAAACTTTTCCCCTCCAAATGTACCGCTAGATACTCATCACAGCTAGCTAGTCTATATTGGTATCATAGGATCCAATTCTCACACTATCATTTCTGGTTTTCTATCCCTTTAGGTTTTTCCAGGTTTTTCTATTTTCCCGCTTATCTATCGCATACATACTACCAGGTACGTTTAAGCCTGCTCACGCCATACGTAACCTACGGTTCCATCTCCACCTAGGACATAGAGTACTGGCAATTCTAGGGCTTATAGACCCAAATAGGTATTTCCCCTCCAGGCATTCTGCCTATCGTTTAGTGGTCCGCGAGGCCAACACCCCGCCTCAACGTTTCGGAGGTAATGCCCCCCGGGCCACACGTGAGTTAGTCGCCTCGCAAATTATAGAGAGGGCCTCACCTGTCACTCCCTTCCCCTGTTTTCTTTTATTGTCACCGAGAGGCCAACGAACTCCTGCCACTACGTCGGGTGGCCTCAATAACCCCTCGCGCCAACGCATAGATAGAGCCTCTCATAGCCACTTGGCAACTAGTAGGGCCTCACCTGTCACCAAAGAACAAGATTAATTCTTCGCCTCATCCGGCATAATCAGCCTGCCAGTACATCCCCTGGGGTTTTTTCACGCTAACCATATATTTTGTCATCTAGTATGTCTCAAGACGGGGTAGAGGATTTTTCCCTCCCAAGTACTCCGGCTAGAGCAACCACCCCATCACAGGTGGAAGATACGGCATATTTCTGTGGTGGTCAAATCTAGGGATGCACGATTGAATAGGAAGCTAACTATTCCAGAATTTGTATTAGCTTTTGGCATTTATCGTGATGTGATCTGTACGGTATATCCCCACAGACGTGAGGAGTTTGATTTGTATATGCACAGGCTGGTGGACCTGGGCAACAAATACGGTGGGTCAGCTTTCTATGACTACCATAGATCTTTTTCTGCCAAAGTGTCTGGCGCCTTCTCACAGTACGGGACAAGGTCCAACTGGAGCAAGATAGATACCTTCATTTTCTGCAGGCACTTTGCAGGTCTAAGAGCACCGGCCTGTGCATACTGCTCCTCCATGGCTCATACTGCAAATTTTTGTCCTACCACTGCGAACGAACCTAGTACCTCGCAGGGCGCTAGTTCCACTGTTTCAACAGAGAGAACACCCAAAGACAAATTGGGTCGACCTATCAAGTTTTTGGGGAAATCCCAAATATGTAATAATTTCAATGTCGGTGCATGTAATTACAGTGGATGTCGGTTATTGCATATATGTTCAAAATGCTTTAGGGCACATGCGAAAACTATGTGTCCGAATAAAATGTACCCTAAACAATACTTAACGGAGATAAATATTTCTGTACTCACAGCATTACTATCACAACATCCATCTAGACATTTGGTAGACTTCATCATCACTGGTCTATCACAAGGATTCCATACTGGTCTCATACACATGCCTTCAGGGATCCTTGAATGCCCCAATTTACAATCTGCGCAACAAAACCCTACAGCGATTAGTACACTTATAGCCAAAGAAGTGGCAGAGGGCTTCCTATTGGGTCCCTTTCAGTCCCCTCCTTTTTCCACATGGCGGACAAATCCCATCGGTATTGTCACGGGGAAATCTTCCCTCAAACAAAGACTCATCATCGATCTGTCGGCACCTCACACCTCTGCCACACCTAGTCTGAACTCCCTTATCCCCTCTGAGGAATTTTCACTCCAATACTCCACCATAGATCACGCCATTACGGCTATCATGCAGGCAGGGGTCGGTGCATGGCTCAGCAAGACCGACATAACCAATGCCTTCAAATTATTGCCTATCCACCCTACACTATGGCACCTGCATGGCATTAAATGGGCCGGGCACTACTACTTTTTCTCACGCTTAACGTTTGGTTCAAAAAGTAGTCCGGCCATTTTTGATTTATTCGCAGAAACACTATGCTGGTTACTATTAAATGTAGCCAGATGCCCTACAGTCATACACTACCTGGATGATTTCTTACTGATCGAAAAGAATAACTCCCCTCCCAGTAGCCTCATAGACACCATCAGTCTTTTTAAACAAGTAGGCGTTCCAGTTTCCCCCACCAAAACTGAAGGACCAGATACAATCATCACCTTTCTGGGAATCATGCTAGACTCAGCCACTATGCAAGCCAGCCTGCCACGCACCAAGATAGAGAACATACTTACCAACATTAACCTCTACATTCATCTCGGTACTTGCAACCGCAAAGAATTGCAGTCCCTACTTGGGTCACTGAATTTTGCCATGCGCATTATACCTCAAGGCCGGGCTTTCATCTCACGGCTCCTATACATGTTCCCACTGTTTAGACATGATGCACACAGGTTGCCCCTGGATACCCAGGCCACGGCAGACCTACTTATGTGGAGAAACTTTTTAACCACCTGGAATGGGAAAAGCATGTTCCTCCCTACATTATCTGACTCCTCACCTACCATCTGGTCAGACGCGGCGTCTACCACAGGTTTTGCAGCAATTTACGGGAATGAATGGCTTTGGGGTAGCTGGCCTCCAGAGGTCCAGGACCTGGAGGGTTTTTCCACCACCTCAGCTCTATTTGAGATCTATCCCATTGTGGCAGCTGCCGTGACATGGGGACATCTATGGGCAGGTTCGTCAGTACGTTGCTACTCAGACAACCAAGCAACCTGCCACATTATCAACAAAGGCCGATCCAAGTCACTAATCATTATGAGGTTCTTGAGGAAACTCACCTGGCTGGCTGCGTGTCATAATTTCTTCTTGTTTTGTGTTCATGTCCCAGGTGTATGTAACACGGCTGCTGACAATTTATCTCGTTTTAATTTACAGGCTTTTCGGCAAATACTTCCGTCAGCCGCGCGCACAGCCACAGCCACTCCACCTTTCCACCAGCTAGTAATGGACTAGACGTTATCATGCAATATAGCAGGACATTGTCACAATTAGCACTGTCCGCCAATACCCGGAGAACCTATGACAGGGCTTTCCTTCTATTTAAAAGATTCCTGTCAGCACACGACATCACACAACCTTTCATCATGACATCCTTGTTGGGTTTTGCTTCTTTTTGCCACCTCAAACTCAAATTATCATACAACACAATCAAGCTATATCTGACAGGCGTTCAACATCACGTGCTTACTTTACAACCAAACAACACAAGTTTCATGTCCTCCTACCAGATCAAGAACATCCTCAGGGGTATTCAGAGATCTGAACCCCCACGTACTGCGCAAAGGCTTCCCATAGACTTCAATATTTTCAAAGATTTATCCAGCCCACTAGATTTAAATCCCTTTGCCAACAACACAAACCTTGTTATAAAAACCGCCATATACGTGGCTTTTATGGGTTTTTGAGACCAAGAGAATTTACCGCCATCAACACAACCCAATCCACTCACATTCTGCTTCACTCACACTTGACGAAACACATGGATTACTATATCTTGGCTCTGCATCACTCCAAAACCAATCAACATGCACCTCCGGTAGAGGTTAGATACTATCCTACCCACAACGAGTGGTGCCCCGTCACATTACTGGACACATATACCCAGCTTGTCAAAGCATCACCTTCTCAGCCACTTTTCTGTCTACAAGGTTCGGTACTCACTACCACCACATTTATGACCCACGTCAGGTCTCTACTCACTCAACTAGGCCTAAAATCAGCTAACTATTCGGGCCACTCCTTCCGCATAGGAGCGGCCTCCACAGCGTCCAGTGCAAACATTCCAGTTCATGTTATCAAGTCACTAGGGCGCTGGAAGTCTTCTGCATACGCTAGATACATACCTAACCCGGTACAAGAAGTTAGAAATGCCTTTCAAGACATGTCTGGTTAAAATATGTATTCTGCTCGTTTCGTAATAAATTTGATTTTCTACTTTTGCCCTCTTTATTTACAGGCCTACCTCATCGTCGGTTCCGGCACACCACAACCGACTTGCTCTTTTAATACCATCCCTCTCTTACCAGCGTTTGTATCTTCTGTACTATCATGAGCCCTTCACACAAGTATTAAGGCCTTTTGGCCTGTAATTGTGGGAGGGGCGTATGACTCACCTTCTCCCTATTTAAGGGACACCCCTTACCTGGCTCCATACCGTTCGAGGTCAGCGCTGCATCACCCTCCCACCCACTCCTCATTATTAACTCCTTTTCTCTTACATTTCTCTTGGTGGGCCCTCTTTATTTACAGGCCTACCTCATCGTCGGTTCCGGCACACCACAACCGACTTGCTCTTTTAATACCATCCCTCTCTTACCAGCGTTTGTATCTTCTGTACTATCATGAGCCCTTCACACAAATATATATATATCATAAATCATTATGCTATATATAGCATAATGACTGACTGGATGTCTGTGAGGTGTGTGTATGTAACTTTCTGTGTATGGATGTGATTCTGTATGTGAGGTTTGTGTATGTGATTGTCTCTGTATGTATGCTTTTGTGATGAGCCATTGTCAATTTTTGCTGGCTCCTAAAACTAAATTAAATTTGTCAAGCCCTGATATGTGTGTGTGTGAAATTTTTTTTTATTACAGGACTGCTAAGCAGCATAGGAAGGATTTATGTTTATATCAGGGTTTGAAAATTTTTATTTAGTTTTAGGAGCCAGCAAAAAAAAGTAGGAGCCTGACAATGTCACATCACGAAAGCATACATACAATGAGACATTCACATTCACATACAGAATCACATACATACACAGAAAGTCACATACACACACCTCACAGACATCCAGTCAGTTACACACACACACCAGTCAGCAAGTTGAAGAAAAAAGTAATTCCTTAATGTGTCCCACACGTCACATACAAAGCAAAAAATGTAATTTAGTTTTAGGAGCCAGCAAAAACAATTAGGAGCCAGACAATGGCACATCAGGAAAGCATACATACACAGAGACATTCACACACACACAACACATACACAGCCAGTTACAAACACACACACACCACTTACACAGCCAGTTACATACATACACACACACACACACACACACACACCACTTACACAGCCAGTTACATACATACACACACACACCCCACTTACACAGCCAGTTACATACATACACACACACAACACTTACACAGCCAGTTACATACATACACACACACACACCCCACTTACACAGCCAGTTACATACATACACACACACACACACCCCACTTACACAGCCAGTTACATACATACACACACACAACACTTACACAGCCAGTTACATACATACACACACACAACACTTACACAGCCAGTTACATAAAAACACAACACATACACAGCCAGTTACATACATATACACACACAACATATACACAGCCAGTTACATACATATACACAAACACACACACACAGCCAGTTACATATATATACACACAAGCACACACAGCCAGTTACATACATAAACACACACAGCCAGTTACATGCCAGTCAGCAGTTTTTTTGTTTTTAAGAGACAATAAATATTTTAATGTGTCCCCCTTCCCTTCTGATTTACCTCAGTAGTGGAGGAGGACATTTCTGCTGCAGCCGGGTCTTTATTCATCTTTCATCGGCACTCACACACTCTCGCTCCCACTGACATGCACACACTCTCGCTCCCACTGACATGCACACACTCGCTCCCACTGACTTGCTCCCACTGACATGCACACACTCACACTGACATACACACACTCTCGCTCACACTGACATGCACACGCTCACACTGAAATGCACACGCTCACACTGAAATGCACACGCTCACACTGACATGCACATGCTCACACTGACATGCACATGCTCACATTGACATGCACACACACTTGCCTGACATACACACACTCACTCACACTGACATGCACACACTCACTCACTCAGTAAGTGCCCGTATGGTTCCATAAAAAAAAAAAAAAATAGTGTTATGGGCTATATCCCCAGATATTTTGGAAACCTAGCAACGCCTCTGTCACATGGTATAATTCACTTCCCATAAGAAGATCGTTACAAACACACACACACACACACACACTATAATATTATTCACAACAGTAGATACTTAGAGCAGGGCTTGACAAATGTAACTGAGATTTACATAGTTGCCAACATTTGAAAAATGACACTTTGCAGCTCAGCTTCCAATTACTTACTTTAATACTGACCACACCCACTGCACAAAGCTCCACCTACTCCACATAATTAGCATAATATAACTCCACCTTATTGTCACAGTGTAGATTATATCACCAAGTTCCCAGAAACATTACCAGCATCCTTGGTATACAATAGATACATTCAAAGCACAACATCTACATCAGGCACATGGATATTATCACCTTTACGTGAAATATAGTAAGACCTGGTGCAGATCTGCTTCAGTCAGAGAGCTGTGTGTACACCATAAAATGTTTTTTTTTAATCTTAAAATAAAAATAAAAAAAATGTTGATCAATATGTCCCCCCTCCCTGCTGCTATATCTCATTGCAGGGAAGGGGGGCATTTCCGTTCCGCACAGACCATCACTACTTATTAATTATCATTAACCATCATTTGTCAGGGTTGCCAGGGTTAATTTCTCCATCATTTGCCAGGGTTAATTTCTCCATAATATGTCAGGGTTATTTATCCATCATTTGCCAGGGTTAGTTTCCCCACCATTTGCCAGGGTTAATTTATCCATCATTTGCCAGGGTTAATTTATCCATCATTTGCCAGGATTAATTTCCCCACCATTTGCCAGGGTTAATTTATACATCATTTGCAAGGGTTAATTTATACATCATTTGCCAGGGTTAATTCATACATCATTTGCCAGGGTTAATTCATACATCATTTGCCAGGGTTAAATCATATATCATTTGCCAGGGTTCATTTATCCATCATTTGCCAGGGTTCATTTCCCCACCATTTGCCAGGGTTAATTTATACATAATTTGCAAAGGTTAATTTATACATCATTTGCCAGGGTTAATTCATACATCATTTGCCAGGGTTAATTTTACATCATTTGCCAGGATTAATTCATCCATCATTTGCCAGGGTTCATTTATCCATCATTTGCCAGGGTTCATTTATCCATCATTTGCCAGGGTTATTCTGCCCATTAATGTCACCCTCCCTCCATCCTTCCCCAGTACTCACCTGTTGGTGATATTTATATAAAAATACATGGAGGTCCTACCTTGTGCAGCCTGTTCCTGGGTGGGAGGGAAGTGGCAGGTCATGGAGGAGCAGGGGAAGCTGAGCTTTCGTTTTCTGCAGCACCTGGAGCAGAGAGCAGACTCTCCACAGCAGCACAGCATCCCTCGTGGTCTGTGCTGTGAGGGAGGACACAGCCATGTTCCTGCCGGTCACATGGGTTGGGGGCGGGGTTATAATTTCTTATACCCGCAGTCCCTTCCCTAATAGTGACAGAGCAGGAAACGCAGCAGCCTGAAGGGAGAGCAGGGCAAGCTTCACAGACTCGGGGCTAAAACATACTTTAGCCCCAGAGTCTCCATTCGGGGCTATGGTCAGGAGACTTGGGGATCCAGACCCAGTATCCCCCCCCTAACGACGCCTCTGGTTACATTGTACATTGCTTAAAGTTTGAAATTCCCATTTCAGTTCCAAGTCTCTCTTTATTTAGTAGATCCTTTTTTCCCATTATTAATATACAGGCTGAGTATCCCTTATTCAGAAATCCATTATCCAAATTTTTTTTAGGATTTTGCCACAAGTTGTAAATTACACACAAACCTGTCTGACTGACATATCCAGAGGTCGCAATTTTTTTTTTATTAGGACCCTGATCAGGTATCTGCCATTATGTCCCTGCCAAGATCTTGTGATCTTGTGATCAAACACCATGTGTCACTAAGGAGTTAATTACTGTATAAATAATGTATACTATTAACTGTGCATAATCAAACTGATGTAATTAAGGCATTTATCACTAAATAATAACAAGAGCAAAATGTATTTTACATATACTGTCCTGATATTTTACTGTACATGAGCTGTGTACATTTTAGATTATAATAAACCACAAGAAAACATTTATTACATTATCGGTCTGAATTAGGATTATTATAACAAAATGTGACAAGGACATTTGTGATCTCCCAAACAACCTAAACTATTGATAAGGCCTACTAAATAAAGACAGAATTGCAGGGAACTGGAGACAGGAATTTCACACTTAAGGCCAAAGTAGCTGAGTTGGAAAAATTCTCCCATTTAGCTGCATTGGAGAATTGTTTTCCAATTTGGTTACATTGGCCTAAAGTTTGAAATTCCCGTATCAATTCCCTGCTAGTCTGTCTTTATTGAGTAGAATCTTATATGTTTTCTGTTACTAATATAATAGTTCACTGTATATTTCTAGATCATATACTGTGTCCATCATTATAATCAGGTCCATTAGTAATTGTCAGACAGTAAAAGGCACATATAAAACATAATACATTAGTTGTGATAAGAAAGGACTGTTTATCTTACATTTTCCTTGTCTCTTTCCATTGCCAGCTGCAGGACAGATCCAGTCATGTAGTGAAGATGGATCTTCAGTAATCGCTGGTCTGTACCACAAGCCACAAGGACAATGGTGAGATGTGAGCCAGTGGTAAGTGGAAGTATGTTTAGTATCAGTCGAATCACGGATGTTTGCTGCTTGATAGAAATGTGAGTGTCTAAAGGTGATGGAGAGCACTGAGTGCACACAGGTTCATGTACCGTGTGAGGATGGAAAGCTATCTTTATACAAGCCTGAAGGAGAAGGTGTGTTGTGTCCAGAAACCTATGGACCAGGAACTCAGAGAGTTTATCTTTGAATTTCCCAGTGTTCTAAACAGTGTTCTAAACAGTTAGGCCCAGTGTTGGCTGTTACATAAGACATCTGCAATGCAATGCATCACGTTCACAAGACTTAAAGGGCCACTACCACTTACATAAGATGTAACTAGATTACCTGTGAATTTATAACAAACACATATATAAGACATATGTCATTGTTTCTTTCCTCTATGTTTAAATAAATTGCATATAAAAGTAAAAATAAAATTAGGTCTCACTTTACAACTGTGGCCAGAGCCTGCATGATGGTGTAATAAGATACACCTCTGCTCTCTTACTGCCTCCTGTGTATCACTAGTGGGCAGGACTAGGTGGCTGTATACAACTTTTTTTGTACCTGATCAAAACAGGATCATAACCCCTCCCCCTTGTATTGTAAATGTTACATTACCAACCCATCCAATGAAAGTCTATGATCAGAATTCTGACTTATAGACTGGATTCGGTGTCCCCAGTTCCAAAGTGAGATACTAGTGCTGTAAAGTGACTGGGGGGGGGGGGGTGGTTGCACCCCAAAACACTCTATTTAACAAAACTAAGGTCCCTAGGGTGGTTCCCTCCCCCCACATCCATATTATCCCGGCACCTGCTTTCAAACCTGATGCTGATCACCAGCAGGCTGTTAGCTTGGTGGGCATGACCGCTATTATGACCTCCTTCATACTGCTCAGAGTTTAGTGGAGGGGCCTTCCCTGTCCATCCATATGAACTCAGTAACTTTCTTTCTTAATTATTTGATTGGCAAGGACAACCCTGCCCGCTGTGACAGAGAAAAACGATAGTACCGAAACATGAAAACATAACACACTCAAGAAAAGATTGAGTGCAGGAAATTCACTGTGTCCATTACTAAAAGGGCTTCTGTAGGGGGGAAGGGGCCGCCCTATATAGAACAGGCATACCCAGCCACTCCCCCCAAACAGTCAATCACCCAAACACTCACACCCCCTCATACATACATGGTTCCCTGCCACCATGCATAGGCCTGTCTCCCAGGTAACTGATTATTGACTTATTATTAATACTCTTAAATGTATCTACTGTCAAATCCTCCTGTTAATTTTAAACAGGAACAGAATGTTCAGGACATTTTGTGCCCTACTGATCCTGTAAAATGTTACCAGCTCTCACAAACATATGGCAGACTTAGATGTTACATATGTATGGGCTGTGTCAATAGTCATAGTCAATAGTCATATGACTGATAGTTTCACTCACCCAAATTCTGTAAGCCTTTGGGGCCTAAGGCCAAACTTGAACATGAGGCCCTCACTGACATTCATAATTAAAAATAGATATGCGAGCAATAATAAAAATGAATACACATATCAGGTTATATGCAACACTGTAAAATAACACCAATGTGTTGCATATGACCTGATATCTGTATTCACATCTATATTCAAGCATATTATTTTTTCCTGTTTTGCACGAATAATTCACAGACCTTGTTGATATTGTGTGTGTATTTCATGTGTTGTATCACATGCTATCATAGAGTCTATTTTTTTTATCTTATACCGATATTCAAGTGTCCAGACACTAAGCACCCGACTTTTCTTCCCTTTTTTTGCACTTTCACGCAGTTTTTTGAAGCTGTCTGTTCTTTGAGTTAGGCTGCTGGCTATAGTGGACACCCAGTACATTTTATAGTTTTATATATTACATCTGATAGCACTACTTTTGCTCGTCCTTCCCCTTTTTTCCTTTTACTATATAATACAAAATACAAACATTGATGCAGCCAGCATTCCCCAGAATGCTGCATGCTTCCCGTGTTGCAAAACCCATCACAATATGAGAATTGAATTGCTATCAGACAGATGGCCATGGAGATGCCGGGAACGTAAATAATCCATAAAATCTCTTATTCGCCACCTTCTTTTATAGAATGTATAAAGTACAGCGGAAAAGGCTGAAGGGGAGAAGCACAAAAGGGGAAGAGGAAGTGATAAGAGGACAGAGAAAAGAGGGAGAAAATATAACTTCATTGTACACTCAGTATAAGACCCCTGAGGAGTTGCAGTTTTTTACAACATAACTAATAAAAAATCCCTTCACATTGATACACTCTGTTCAAGTCCATTTGGGTTTTACCATAACGTTTCCTTACTACCTCCCTTCTCCTCACATTATACCTTTTAAACTTATGCTACTTAATTTATAGGAGGGGAGGCAGAAGGCAGAAAAGGGAAAAAGTAGTAATAACAATAATACAGTTTACATACTACCGTATATACTCGAGTATAAGCCGACCCGAATATAAGCCGACGCACCTAATTTTACCACAAAGAACTGGGAAAAAATATTGACTCGAGTATAAGTCTAGGGTGGGAAATGAGGCAGCTACTGGTAAATATTGCCCCGAATCTGCTATTTTATATTCCAGGATATTTCCCTCAATATGTCATTAATATGCCAGGATATTGCCCCCAATATGCCATTTAATATTCCAGGATATTGCCCCCAATATGCCATTTAATATTCCAGGATTTTGCCCCCAATATGCCATTTAATATGCCAGGATTTTGCCCCCAATATGCCATTTTAATATGCCAGGATATTGCCCCCAATATGCCATTTAATATGCCAGGATTTTGCCCCCAATATGCCATTTTAATATGCCAGGATATTGCCCCCAATATGCCATTTAATATGCCAGGATTTTGCCCCTAATATGCTATTTTAATATGCCAGGATTTTGTCCCCAATCTGCCATTTTAATATGCCAGGATATTGCCCCCAATATGCCATGTAATATGCCAGGATATTGCCCCCAGTATGCCATGTAATATGCTAGGATATTGCCCCTTAGTATGCTCGTTATGCCACCCCCCTTCCCCAGACCCCAGTACTTACCTCGTTCCTGCTCCGTCTCCCGGTGCTCTGAAGGTGTTTGGATGTGAGGGAAGCATTGTGAGCTCCCCTCCATCCGCGCGGAACAATAAAGTTTGTTTTAAAAAAACACACTTTGTTGACCGCGCGGCTGGAGGGGAGCGCACAACGCTACCCTCACAGCCATCGACCTTCAGAGCACCGGGAAACGGAGCAGCAAAGAGGTAAGTTTTAGATTTTTTTTTTTTTCCCAGACACCAACTCGAGTTTAAGCCGAGGGGGGCATTTTTCAGCACAAAAAAATGTGCTGAAAAACTTGGCTTATACTCGAGTATATACGGTAATAATACTTTATATCTACTCCATATCCCCATAATAGAGAGTAGTGGATGTATGGAATAGTCTTCCAGAGGAAGGGGTAGAGGTAAACACAGTCAAGGATTTTAAGCATGCGTGAGATAGGCACAAAGCTATCCTAGATATAAGATAGGAACTGGGGACTTATAAAATTATTTAGAAAATTGGGCAGACTAGATAGACCGAATGATTCTTATCTGCTGACACATTCTATGTTTTTATGTTTCTATAAACCGTGCCTCAATGTTACACCTAATGTGGTAACCAATTGGTACTGTTCTTTCTCTCCATACACTATATAGGAGTAGTTCAGCTTGGTACTTCTTTATTGGTCTGTTTAATTTTAACCTTATCTCATCTTTGCTGTACCCCCTCTCCTCATAGTGAATCATTCAGACTCATAATGTCTACTTTATAAGAGGAAAAGAGAGAAGAAGAGAAAAATAGAAGGAGTTAAGAAGAAAAATTTTACTATACTAAACCTTAGTTTGCATAACCGATTTCTTGTGAGTTTACCCTAATTTCAAGCATGGTAAAAAAAGAAAACCATTATTGTCCCTATATTTATACTATTTATCTCTTGTGGAATATATTTATTAGTGATAGTACTGTCTGCTTGTAAGTAATCTTCTTAGTATCCACTTTTTTTTTAATTCTTTATTTTCATTTTCAATAAATGTTAACCAGATCGATAAAGTGACAAAACAGCCACAATATAGTAGATTAGAAAATGTAATATCTATGCAGAATTATGCAGGGGTTTAGGGGGAGTAAGGAGAAGGATGAAAAGGAAGAAAAGGAGGGAGTCACAGGTAAAAGTAGAGGTGGCAGACTCCAGGGTTACCTCTGTCAGGGTAAATAACCGGGCACTGTGAGAAGGAATTAGAGAAACAAGAGACCTTGGACTGAAGGGATTTTCCCTCTCATCTTTGGGCCATCTTTGGGTGTCTTCCACAGGATGAACCCTGTTCAGTGACTGCTAAAGGGAAAACTCTTCATCTCATCCTATCAGCAACAGGGAGAAAAGATATTTTATCCCAATGGATCCACTCTACCTCACCCACCCTGGAGATGGATATCGCTTCCAATACATTTTTAGGATGGATTACAATTAATAGAGAAACAAAAGCTAAAAGTGTTTTTACATAATAGTTGGCCTATATTAATACTCTTGATCATATAACACAGAACACATTGATGCAGACATTTCAATATACAGAATGGTTTTCATCACAGGTTCTGAAAGGCCATCATGGTCTTACTAATATAGCAACCCCTAACTAAACTTACTATTCCACATGGTAATATAACATTATAGATGATACATATTTCTTATTGTATTGAATATATATGTCAACCTTACATACAAACACAAGGAAATTGTCTAATTTGTGATGTATAATGTTGAACGGTGATGTGTGAGTCAATTGCATTAAAATTGTAAGATTGCTGTATCTTATTTGTATTTTACATGCCATATTGTGTGCTACTTGTTAATGTCATCCTATTACTGCACAATATCTTTCCTTCCAAGATAATAAAAAAAAAAAAAAAAGATTGAATGTAAATACTCCAAATACTCTTGGGTATCCACAGACCCGGAGCTAAAAGGTAATAACAATAATGTGAATTAGGGAGTGGGCATACTAAGCGGCATAGACTTAATATCAACTCAACATACAGATAAACAAAGCCAATGGAGCATAAATGTTGTACAAAGCAATAAGTGCAAAGCAACAGAGACCTCCCAATTTGAATGAGCTATCATTATACTACAAAAAAAGTGACCACAACTTTCTTTTAGTAATATAATGAAGTGCATGCAAATGGGGTAGTTTTTCGTTTCAAAAAAGACTGCTGGTGTGTTTATGTATGTGACTGACTGCCTGTATGACTGGATCTGTGTGTTTCTTTGTGTATGTGTGTGCATGTGACCGACTGCATGTGTGACTGTATATGTATTTGTATGTGACTGACTGCATGTGTGTGTATGTATATGTGACTGACTGCATGTGTGACTATATGTGTGTGTGTATGTGGCTGACTGCATGTGTGAATGTATATGTGTATGTGACTGACTGCATATGTGTATGTGACTGACTGAATGTGTGACTGTATATGTGTGTGTGAGTGTGTGTATGTGACTGACTGTATGTGTGACTGTATATGTTTGTGTGTGTGTACGTGACTGACTGCATATGTGACTGTGTGTGTGTATATGTGACTGACTGCATGTGTTACTGTATATGTGTATGTGACTGACTGCATGTGTGACTGTATATGTATGTGTATGTGACTGACTGCATGTGTGACTGAATATGTGTGTGTGCATGTGACTGACTGTATGTGTGACTGTATATGTTTGTGTGTGTGTATGTGACTGACTGCATATGTGACTGTATATGTGTGTGTGTATGTGACTGACTACATGTGTTACTGTTTATGTATGTGACTGAATGCATATGTGTGTGGGTGTGTATGTGTGTGCGACTGACTGTGTGTATGTGACTAACTGCATGTGTGTATGTGTATGTGACTGACTGCATGTGTGACTGTATATGTGTGACTGTATATGTGTGTGTATGTGACTGACTGCATGTGTGTGACTGTGCATAGTTGTATATAAATGTGTGTGATTATGTGACTGTACTTAATTAATTATGTGCATGCATAGATAATCAACTATACACATTGGGGGGCATGTATAAATAAGGCACATTCGCAGAATGCAGCAAATACTGGTGCAATCGGTGTGTGTGCCAATGTATAAAGCAGACTCATGGTATTCTGGGTTAACTACATTGAATGCGTAGATTTGAGTTGTGTCAGCGCTCGTTAGGCTAGCGAAATCTATGTATGAAAAGTAAGGCACTGTAAAGCACCTGATTTGTGTCGGGGAACCTGCGCCAAAGACAGTTTGATGGAGATTACTCTCTCCCTCACTTCATGATATAGAAAGATTATGTATATTCTTCTCACTGTTTGTACGTAAAGGACAATGAGTACAAAACGGTGAACAGTGGTGCACTCACAAAACACACTAATACACACAAACTTGCACTCACACTAATACACACTCACTAATACACATGCACAAGCATGCATTCACATGACGCTCCCTAATACACACTTACTGGGCATGCCCTGGGGTAAGTCCTAGGTCTGCAATTAGGTTCTGTGGTAATGCCCTGGGGGTGTGATGGGACATGCCCTGGGTGTGCAAAGTGGGTGCTAAAGCAGGGCTTGACAAATTGATCTGAGTTTTAGGAGCCAGCTAAAAAATCTAGGAGCCAGACAACGGCACATAAACACAAACACACGCAGTCACACACAGACACATAGACTGTCACATATACATAAACAATAAAGCATCCTTTATTCTGATTTGAAGGACTAGGGTGAAAGTCCCCTCCGTGCACCCTCCACTTCACCCAGTGCAAAACCAGTTACACCTTGTTTTTCTACATATATACACACACACACACACATATATATACACACACACCTCCAGTCAGTAACATATATACACATCCTGGTCAGTCATACATATACACACACACATCCAGGTAGTCACATACATATACACACATCCAGTCAGTCACATACATATACACACACATCCAGTCAGTCATATACATATACACACATCCAGTCAGTCACATACATATACACACACATCCAGTCAGTCACATACATATACACACACATCCAGTCAGTCACATACATATACACACATCCAGTCAGTCACATACATATACACACACATCCAGTCAGTCACATACATATACACACACATCCAGTCAGTCACATACATACACACAAAACACACCCAGTCAGACACATATATACACACAAACACATCCAGGCACACACATATATACACACAAACACATCCAGGCACACGCATATATACACACAAACACATCCAGGCACACACATACACAAGACAGCAGGTTTTGGGTTATTTTTAAAGAGGAAAAAAAAAAAAAGTTCACCTATCAATGTCCCCTGTTACACCTCAATGCTGGGAAGGGGGGGCCGGTTTCCATTGCAGCCCGGTGGCACAGAGCAGCTTCCCTGCCATCCTCCCAGGTGATCAGCACTATATCGGTGCGCAAGGGGGCGGAGCAGGAAGTCTGTGCAGCCGGTGCACTCACTCTGCTCCCTCGCGCACTGCTGCTGAAATCAAGAAAATAAAAAACTATCCAATTGCCGAGGACACCAAGCAGGGCTGGCGATACCCGGGCGCCAGGTCTGATTTCCTGGTCGCCATGGCGACCTGGCGCCCGCGGTTTGTCGAGCCCTGTGCTAAAGTTTTTTGTTTTTTTTTTTAAACTATAGCCCACATACACAGGGTTACGTTTATTTTTACAACGCTTATCTAGCACACATGTTGGCGTAACATCTCTTTCATTATAAGGCTTGCTTGTCAAGATGCTTTACTATTGCCTTAGAAGAACTTAGATGTGTCAAAATCATGTATATTGTTGCTCATTCATATAGCACGGTGGAAAATGTTATCAATTCATAAGTAAAGCATAATAATTATAATAATTATTAAAATGAACAGTGGTTTCTATGTGACCAGGAAAATCATTCTTCTTTATTTTCACCGATGCGCAAATGTTGGCCTTCACTCATCTTTATATGGCTTCCTACAATAGTCAGTTCAAATTCAAATCTAATTAATGCCACACTGAATAGTTAGGTCAAGAAGATCAGTTGTATTGTTAGAACCAGTGAACCATGATTTAAGATCTCAGGATGATAAATTAATCATGTTTTACAGTATCTCAAATATATACTTACTAAAGATGAATATTTAATTGGTAATGGCTTCAAAGGCATTTAAGGACTGCTGAAAGGATAATTATGAACACCACATATTATCTGAAAATATATGGATTTCTGATAAAAGCCTTTTAGTTGCCATGGTGAACAAAGGATTCATTTTCTTAACCTCAGAGTGATGACATGTTGTTGACACATTCACTGATTGGTGTTCAATGGGTTTTCTTCTTTTGCCTGCCTTTTTCTATCAAAATTTTTTTTATTTTCAAAAAGTATAGACAGTTACATATATGAAAACAAATGAAAATCAAATTACAGACACAATTGTATAAAATTCAATGCTTTACATAGATTTGTATCTCGGTATGGAATCGTCCGTTGCTCAAATCCTACAATTCTTTGAGCTATCGGTTATTAATTATGTATCTGAAATTTTTTTTTTTTTTTTTTAGGACATCATCCAAACAGAGGAAACATTGTTTAGTAAACATAAAAGAATGAAAACACATGAGCAGAAGGCATTAAGTGTCTAAGAGTGAGACATTTATTATAGCCTGAAAAAAACAGAGAAGAGCAGGGGGGGGGAGGGTTATTCCACTAGCATTCTGAGTGTGTAGCCGTTGACCAAATTTTATAAATAAAATTGTAGACTAGTATTGATCCTTGGGATGTATAATGAAGGCGTTCCATGCGTAAATTATAATCAATCAGGGCGTAGAGTTCTTGTGCTGTAGGTAACTTGGAAGTTTTCCAATTGCGTGCCAGAAGCGTCTTTGCTGCTATCAGTGTGTGTCCTATTATGATTTTATAAGATTTCTGAATTTTCTGCGGGAAAATGTGAAGTAGAGCTAGTTCCGGTGTTTTTTGTAAGTCTATTTTTGTCGTTTCTTTAATTATTGCAAAAATAATTTTCCAGAATCTTTTTAGACAAGGGCAAGTCCACCAGATATGTAACAATGAGCCGGGAAGATTGCACGAGCGCCAACATAAATTTGATACTCCTAGGTACATTTTTGATAGTCTGGTAGGGACCAAGTACCATCGAAGTAATATTTTCTTTGCTAGCTCAATGTGGTTGCTGCAATGGGAAATAAACGACATATTTTTTGTTGCTTGTGACCATTCCTGAGGGGAGAGTTCGCGTTCGAGGTCTTTTTCCCATGCGCTTTGGAAAAAGGGTTTTTGTAGGGTTGTAGGTTGTAACATTATTTTATAGCAGGAAGAAAGTAGTTTGTTTGCCGTTTCTGCTTTAAGACATTCTTGTGTGATTTTATGAGGGATATGTGTGGGACTTGTGAGAGTATTCGGTATTGATCTTATAATGTGGGAGACTTGAATATGTTTGTAGAAATCTGTAGGAGGTAGGTTGTATTTTTTGCTCAGTTGGGGAAACGGGAGCATCGAGTGTTCTGACATTAGATGTTTAAGCGTAGTTATCCCTGCTTTGGCCCAGGAGAGGAGAGATATGTTTGGTAAAAATAATTCTAGGGCCCGTAACGGTGTGGCCTGGGTGAGGTATTCCAGTTCTGGTATCTTTTTGGCATAACTGTTCCATGTTTTCAATGATAAGACAGAGCTTGGCAGTGAGACATTACTAGACTTTACGTTAGCTTTTTTTGTCCATAGAATCTCACACAGCCTATGCGGGTTTACTTGACTGTCTTCGATGTCTACCCATGCCATAGTGCCTTTAGGGACGTGGAGTGAAATGTTTTGTGCCATGCGGGCTGCTTGGTAATAATAAGAAATTGAGGGTACTCCCAGGCCTCCTTGTTTGTTGGGCATAGTTATCCATTTAAAAGATATTCTTGGAGGTTTGTTTTGATTTATAAATTTGTGAATTCCCGACTGGATTTCCATCAGAACAGAGGTCGGAATTGAAATTGGAAGCGTACGAAAAAGATATAATAATTTCGGTAAGATAGACATTTTTATGGCCGCTGAGCGTCCTACCCAGGAGAGGAACAACGAATTCCAGTGGGACAGATCTTGTTTGATCCGTTTCCAGAGTTTGATTATGTTCTGATTCATCAGTCTGTCAGGGTTTTTTGTCAAAGTAATGCCTAAATAAGTGATATCTTCTTTTCTCCACTCAAATGGGTATCTTTGTTTAAGTGAAGACAACACTAACTTCGGAATGTTTATTGGTAAAGCTTGCGTTTTCGTCTCGTTCACTTTATGGTACGAAATTTGGCCATATTCTCTAAGTAATTTTTGGAGGTGCGGCAGTGAAGTTTCTGGCTCTGACATCGAAATAATTATGTCGTCCGCAAATAAACTGAGTTTGGTGTCTGCCTCTTGTGAGTATTTAAAACCTTTAATATCAGGGTTTCTTCTGATAGCTTCCGCTAAAGGTTCAAGAGATAAAACATATAAAATTGGGGAGAGGGGACATCCTTGTCTCGAGCCATTTGTAATCAGAAATGGGTCAGACAAGAAACCTGCATAATTTACTTTGGCTGAGGGGATCGAATATAGGGCTAGGGCTGCTTTTATAAATTCTGTAGGGAAATTAAATTTGATTAGAACAGCTTCTAGGAATTTCCAATTGAGACGGTCAAATGCCTTTTCGGCATCTATAGCTAATAGGAGAGTGGGGTTTTTGGACCTATTTGCCAAGTTGATTATATTACACATTTTTCTGGTGTTGTCTGAGGCTTGTCGGCCCGATACGAATCCCACTTGATCGTAATTGAGTAATTTAGGTAGGAAGGATTTGAGCCTATTTGCCAAAATTTTCGCATAAATCTTAATATCTGTGTTTAATAGGGATATAGGGCGGAAGTTTTGGCAAAGGGTGGGTGGTTTGCCCGGTTTTGGTAATGTAGCTATATGGGCGGATAGCATTGAGTGTGGGAATTGGCCAGTGGTGCTACACGAGTTAAAGACTTTTGTTAGATGAGGGACTAAAATGTTTTTATAGGATTTATAGTACAGGTTGGAGTAACCATCAGGTCCCGGGGCCTTGTTGCGTGGAAGATCTGATATGCTTTTACCGATTTCTGCCTCGGTGAATGGAGCTTGTAGGTGGGATTTTTGTTCAGAGTTTAAGGAAGGGAGAGACAGCTTGTGCAGAAAAGTATCAATTTGCTCTTGTTGTGGTTGGCTTGTGGTTGGGCAGTCTTTCAAGTTATACAGGGATGCATAATATTTGGCAAAGGTATTTGGAATATCTGCTGGGTTCATCACTTTATTGCCCATATTGTCAAAGATGAATGGTATCGCTTTCTTCATCTCCTGCTTCTTTAGTCGTCTCGCTAACATTGCCCCAGCTTTGTTGCTGTTATTGTAAAATTTTTGTTTGAGTCTATTGAGCATATAATTAGTTTTCTGTAGTTGGAGGGTGTTCATTTCTTGTTTCAGTATCTGTATACGATTGCTTCTAATGGCATCCGGGCCTTGTTTATTTAGGGTCTCTAGTGATTTTAGTTCATCGTCTATTTTGGTCAGTTTCTTAATTCTTTGTTTATTTTCATGGGATGCAATCGAGATAAAGTTGCCTCTTATGACCGCCTTATGGGCTTCCCACAATGTCACCGGGGAGATATCTGGTGTGTCATTTGTAGTAAAGTAGTCTGTAATCTGCTTGCCTATTTGCTGTTGGATATTGTCTTGGGCTAAGAGAAAGTCATTTATACGCCAAGAGCCTTTTCCTTTAAAGGGGAATTTTTCTTCTATTTCCATAAATAATGGAGCATGGTCAGACCAGCGGATATGTACTATTTTGCAGTTCAAAACCCGTTGTAGGGTGATTTTATCCACCATGTAATAGTCTATCCTGGTATAGACCTTGTGGACCTGGGAGTAGAATGAATAATCTTTTTGTGTGGGGTGGAGAGTTCTCCAGGCGTCGTGTAACTTAAATTCAGACATTGTATTCTGAAGATTTAGACCTTGTTTTTTAAGGTTAACTCCCTGTTTGTTAGAGTGACGGGATGTAGAGTCCATATCTGGATTCAATATGGTGTTCAGATCCCCGCATATAATTGTAGCAGCTTTTGGTGTGGCTTGTGGAAGGTTCAGTACCTTGCGTAAAAATTGGCAGGAGTTTGAGTTAGGTGCATATATGTTGATCAATGTGTAGGGAAGGTTGTTGATGGTGAGGTTCAGTATAAGATACCTTCCATTTGGGTCTTTTTTTATTTTTTGAATGTCCAGCGCCAAGGATTCATGGAACCAGATAGACACTCCAGCTTTTTTGGATTTACCCGTTGCGTGGATTGCTGTAGGGAATTTCTTAGCCTTGACGAAGGGTATCTTATTTCTAGCAAAGTGTGTTTCCTGGACACACACAATATGGGACATTGACTTGGCCACTTCTTCAAATAAAAGTCTACGTTTGTGTGGGGTATTGAGGCCCTTTGCATTAACGGACATGCATTTAATACTCATTACGAAGCCAATTGAGACTTTTTATAAATTGGTGGCTAGTGCAGGAAGGTGTAGGGGATTTATGCTGTATAGAAATGTGGTACTTTTTGGCCTGATGATGCTTGATTTGTAAAGTTTTGGTCTGGGATGTTATAGTTTCTTGCTTGATGTGTGTTGACCGTGCTAGGGCTAGGGGGAGGTTCAGGAAAATTAGGGTGCTCAGGGCAGCAAAGAAGAAAATCGAGAAATAAAATACATGAATAAGTAGAGAGAAATAACAAATTAACAAAACAAATACCGCAGAGCGGTCAGTAGTTAGTAGTGCAATGAAAACTCGCTCGTTAACGTACAACTTGATGCTTTGCACTATTCCCATACCCAGATGAGTTGGGGTGGGTGTAATCAATTTAAACATTACGTAATGACAAACGGGTGACAAATTAGGAGCCATCCCGAACCAGGTGTGCTTGGTCACAATATTCTCATCTTATGATCTTGATCGTACATTTTGCATGTTAACAGAGGTTTCTATTATGCTACGGTATATCTTATGCATTGAAAAATATATTTTAACTGAGACATTATGTTAATACTCTATAAACAAATTACCGTCCAACTTTATAAAAAAAAATTTTAAACCTTGAGATGTGTAGGTTAGGTTATTACACAGTCTCCCCTATCTAGGAACATATTTATAACTTCAAGAATCTTAGTTTTCAATTTCTGTAGTCAGAGAGGTTAAAACCTGCCCTCTTCTGCTATCTAGACGAAATTAACATTTGCATATTTGTGGGGCATTATATCAAAGAAAGCCAGCTTCAAAATTAAGTCATATGCATACATTTTCAAAACGTTCGTGTTTATAAGTCTGGTTGACTTCACGTTAATTCTATTATACTTATCAACCCGGACTATTGGATTTAGATGCTCGTCTTGGGACTTCAGACCATTCTCTTGTCATGTACTGTCTTTTTTGTTGTCGTTCAGGAAGGGGTCCGGTGTAAGGAATATTCCATTCTTTAAGTTGAGCGATGCCCTCTTCTGGGTTGGAGATTGTGTAGAAGGCTCCATTCTTCGTGAGTAGTAATTTCACGGGGAAGCCCCACTTATACTTTATCTCCTCTGCTCTCAGGGCTGAAGTGATGTGCTGAAATTACTTTCTTTGGATCAGGGTAGATGGTGACAGATCCGCGAATATTTGTATGTTTGTGAATGGGGTGGGCAGTTGTTCTTTGGTTCTGCTGAAGCGCATGATGTCCTCTTTAACATGGAAGTAATGCATCCTGAGGATCGTGTCTCTGGGGACAGCAGCTGGTAGATTCTTGGGCTTAGGCAATCTGTGAATTCGGTCGATAAGGAGGTCTGCACACGGTGTGTCAGGTAGCATAGTTTGAAACAGTGCTTGCACCCATTCTTTCAGGTTTGTTGGGTGTACTTCTTCTGGGATCCCCCTCAGTCTGATGTTGTTGCGGCGGGATCTGTCTTCCAGGTCGCCCAGTTTCTTTTGCATTTGAGACATTTCCACTTGTAACGTTGATGTCTGGATAGCCAGTTCATTATGGTGATCGACCATTTTGTCCGTTTTGTGTTCTAGTTTTGATGTTCTTTCTCCTACCTCTGTCAGTTCTTTCTTGAATTCGGAAGTGAAAGCTTGAATGTCTTGCTTTATTTGATCCCGTAGCGTTTTCAGCATGTTCTTTATTTCTTCCACAGGTAGAGACGCTGAGTTTGAAGCAGTCGAGGCTGCATCTTCAATTTCTGACAGATCTTCATCTTCTGGTGTCTCTCGGCCGCCATCTTGGATCGGAAAGTTTGTGTGTTTGGGCGCCTTTTTTTTGTCTTTTGGGGTCATATATTTGATCATTTTCTCCTGTGTTCTCGTATTCCTCTGGTGTGCCATCAGAGTATGGGTTTAGAGAAGCACTTTATGATGTTCTAGTCTCGTTCGCTGGCGATTTTCCCTGGTTCAGGCGGGAGCTCCTTCACTGCACAACCGTCTTCATCCGAAGCAAGGACACGCCCCCTGTGCTAAAGTTTTAATTTAACCCCCCGTCCAAGCACCAAAAGTCATGTGTTGTTCCTGGCTACTGAACACAGCCAGGAACACTATGGCAGAAACACAATTAGTGTCTTAATGGACCCTGTTGGTCCCTGCCAAAAGATTGCGATACCTCCTGACGTCACTTGTGACACCAAAGAGACATGTCCGAACAAGGAAGTTCCAGCACAGCCGCGATGAGCAGTTTAACGTTGGAAGTTCTATGCCGTCCTACAGTCTTTAAGGTACATTAAAATTAGGACGTCCTAGCGTTGGGACAGAAAAATAAATAGAACCACGTATTGGGGAAAGGGGGGGGGGGTTGCACATGGATGGTACGTGGGAAGGGCTTCTATATATGTGGTGTGGGCACAAGGGGACGCCATGACCATCTATTGCCCGGGGCCCCATGAGTTGTCAGTCCACCCCTGGTATGACTCCATCAACCCTAAACACTGGGGACACACCTTAGCAGCAGGCTTGAAATATTGGGTTTGATGAGATTTAATTTGCTGTATTAATAGATATTCTGTAAACAGGATATTAATATTCATTCTGGGTTACAGAGCGCTTGTACATCACGTTCGTTAGCAAAAAAAGAGATACCTGGGAAACAAGCTAAAGGCCATGTATGAGTGAGAGGAATGACAGGTGGGAGTGTGTATGAATAACATAGCAAGTAACTGGCTAGGAGCAAGTGCCATTAAGCTCACTTGTCTACAGGCTTTCTAGATGGCTCCAGGGTGTCTCAGGATATAGCCCAGAGAAAATAGGACAGTGGGCTATATGCTGAGACAGCCTGTCTAAGTGAGGCATTAATAGTAATACATTTAACAGATTAAGGGAGAGGGATCTTAATTGGGCTTAGGCATGGTTATCAGTAGGGGGAGGATAGGAGGAGAATAGGGGGGGTAGGGTAATCAGGCAAGGATATTTTAACTGGAATTTGTAGATTGAACTCAGTCTAATATTTAACTTTATGTTTCCCACCGTCCCATCCTGAGACAAGCACATCGTTGGGTGACCATAAGTGCCAAGAAGTCATCAACTTCGAAAATTAAAGCAGAAAACTTGCTTTTCCTGCAGCGGGATCCAGGGATGTCTCTGACTGCCAATTAATAGAGCCAAGAAGGAATTATTTCACCCACTTTGGAGCAGATTGGCCATGCTTCAATGGGTTTTTTTTCCACCTTCTTCTGGATCTTTGCTAGCATTCCATAGGATACAGAGTGGTGGAGTGGGGGGTTCCACTTTGGGGTAATGCGGCACTCACTACTTCTGAGGATAGCAGAAAACACCCTTCAGGTTCAGATGGGTGCGATTCGGCCACTGGCGGTGTGGTCAGGCCCAGGCAGAGGAAGCATAGCGAGTCGGTTGGTTATGGATACAAAGACGGGAACCGATTGTGTGGTCAGGCCTGCCACTGTGGCATGTCTCTAGCTACTGCAGATGCAAAGCATGTTGGGCAGTGATGGGCCCAAGGCTATGTCTTGTGGAGTGACGGATCTAGACAGCCTGGTTTTTATTCAAGGGTTGCATGAGGTAGCTAAATGTTAGATATTCTCCACCGGGAAGCCGGTAAAGTGTAGGATCTTATTGATTGACAGGTGAAAGGTTGGGTATGGTGATATGTGAAAATGGACGAGGAGACAAGGTAGCACTCTCAGGGGGGAGTCTTGCTAAATAATATAGATTGAAGTTTAAGTTTGTCGAGCTAATAAAATGTTAATTAAGCATTGTATGTTATAAGAGTTAGTGATTGGCAAGGATAGGAATAGAAGGGTTATAATGGATTATGATTTAAGAACACATTAAAGGAGTTTTTTTTTGCAGGAACATAAAGCACCATCCGGCAGGAAGGGTTTAAAAAAACGGCATTGAGACAACAGTGATTCAATGACAGCTGGTAAAAATGAAATGGCAAAAATAAATCTTTATTCTTACAAGTCAATTGAACCCCACCAAAAAAGCACGGCTTAAATGTGCATTGACATAGCTGATATATGCACATTATAACCCTTTCAGTGCTGTAGGGAAACAAACAGTAATTCACCCCGCCTCGCATGTTTTAAAATCATTTGCCCTCCTGGGTGCTGCAACCTCTTGCGGGTCCTTTAAATTAAAAAAAACAAACAAAGAATGTGGCCTCTATTTACCGCAGGCCAGTCACTAAAAACAAATAATTGGTGCCCCCCCCCTAGGGCCACAGAGACGGCAAATCAGACACCTACGATTGTTTTTTAGAAATAGCAGTCCTACCAGGTAGGTTTTTTGCCGGCATAGATGTTTAAAGAATAGGAGCACTATTTAATTTTTTATGAATGATGACAAGGGTGTCGCAAATCGTCACTGGAACCTGGATCCAGCTAAACCCCCTTTGTGTGCCAGTAAGTCCTGGGTGTGCAATGTGGGTGATGAGGCATGTCTCGGGTGTGCAACGTTTAGGATGAGGGATGTTTTGGGTTTGCAATGTGGGGGCTGGAGCATGTCCTTGGTGTGCAATATGGGTGCTGGGGAATGTCCTGGATGTGCAATGTGGGGACTGGAACATATACTGTGTGTTCAATTTGGGCACTGGGGCATGTCCTCGGGGTTCAATGTGGGGACTGGGCATATCCTGGATATTCAACGTGGGTGATGAGGTATGCTCTGGGCAGGGGCGTTGCTAGGTCTCCAAAAGATCCAGAGCTGGAGCCCATGACAGTTTTGATAGAAGTGTAGTAAATAAGCTCACATGCTTAGGCCGCATACCGACTGATATATTTGGTGCCAATGAGCAATAGGTATTGTGGGTATATATCAGGGCTCAACAAATCCTGGGCACCAGGAAATTATACCTGGCGCCTGGTTATTGTTGTCCCTGCCTGGTGCCCTCACCGCTGGGATCATTTTTATTTATTTATCCAGCGGAGCGCGAGGGAGCATTGTGTGCACTGGCTGCACAGTCCTCCTGCTCCATCCCCACATGGACTGCACTATAGTGCCTGAGCACTATAGTACCTTGCTCAGCAGGTCTAGAAACAACAGCAGGGCACAGACCAGGCTAGAATGAGGTATAGCAGCCAGGAGGGGGACATATTGATAGATGCACTGTTTATATCGTAAACAGCAACAAAAGTGCTGACTTGTGCGTAAGTGTATGTGACTGACAATGCGTGTGTATGTGTGTGTGTGCGTATATGACTGACTGCATGTGTGACTGACTGTGTGTTTGTGTGACTGACTGTGTGTGTGTGACTGACTGCATGTCTGCCTGTGACCCACTGTATGAGTGTGTGACTGACTGCATGTCTGACTGTGACTGAATGTATGTGTGTATCTGTCTGTGACTGATTGTATGTGTGTGTCTGTATGTTACTGACTGTATGTGTGTCTGTTACTGACTATATGTGTGTGTGTGTGTGACTGACTGTATGTCTGCCTGTGACCAACTATATATGTGTGCCTGTCACCAACTGTATGTGTGTGCCTGTCTGTATGTGTGTGTTTGTCTGTCTGTGACTACCTCCACAGCAATAAAACTCACAGTAATGTGCAGTGTGTGAGTGTATCACAGTCTCAACAGCAATAAAACTCACAGTAATGTGCAGTGTGTGAGTGTATCACACACTCATGCTGCACATTACAGTACCACAATACACAATAAGACTCACAGCATACAAAAAAAACCATTACTTGAAGTTGCACTTATACACAGCCACAAATACACATACATACAACCACATATACTCACACTTGCACTGTCACACATACATACACAAACCCTTACACATAGACACACAATCCCACTTACACACACACACTTGTATGTGAGCAAATTCCCATGATTTCAAAATAACTGAGCATTGCATACGTTGCATACACCATTTACCAGAAAAAAGTTGACCAACAGTCTCATAATATGTCATAATATAGGGGATGTCACACAGACACCCACCCTTACACCCCCACATAGACAAACTTACACTCACACATTCTCTTACACACACACACATCCAGTCAACCTTACACACAGACACCCTTATACACACAGATGGCCTTTCCCACACAGATATTCTGCCACGCAGACACGTGTGTAAACCTGCAACTCTCACACGCACATCATAAATTGACCTATTCGTATGAATGGGGACTCTATTTCAGTACCATTCACCTAGCGGCAGTGCCCTGGGGGGGAGTGAAAAATCACACAACAGCGTATAGATATACAGTAGGACAGGAGCAGTCTCGTTAAAAGGAGGGAAGGGGCTTTCGAGAGGAGGCACCTTCATACAAAGTCTCAATGGCAGTTCAAACACTTAGGTCCAGATCGGGGTCCAGACTTGCATGACTAGGTTCCCGTGTCAATGGCGGAATTTTGAAAGAAACCAGAAACTGCGGTATGTCAACAGGGTTTTCAGTTGTAATCTGTTTGTTGTTGGTATTCACAATCAGAGATTGTACAGGGCCCGTGAGGTGAGACATGGATCGTCTCCAATACAGTATCAAGGGTGGTAAGTCCTCGTAGATTTGAAGGATCGTGCCCTCATAGGTTATATTCCTCAGTTTCCTTGCAGCAGAGAAATAGGTGAGTTTGGCCGAAGTAGATGTCAGTTTCATGATTACATCTCTTGGAGACTCCGGTGGTGACTTTTGAGCCTTGCGAACCCGAAAACTGCCCAAGCAGAAGTATCGGGATTTCCTGAGTTTGAGATTGAGGTCCAAGGGAGCTCAAGTAGCATGTTACTGCCCCTGTCCACTGCTAGCTCTGCCCCCTCCACTTTTATTTTTTTAAGTGGTCCTCGTTGTATGCTATGGGAGTTTGCTTTATTTGCATATTGTGATCACAGTAGGAATTTGCTTGTGATATTCCCCAGCTGCCAGTGTATTGTGAACATCTCTTGCTAGTGAAATAATTTATCGACCCAGCACCATTACCCCATTTTTCTTTTAGTATTACTCATAGGTTCATAGCATATACAAAATAAAATCTTACCATTCACTTGTAACATAATCTTTCACCCACACTTTAAAGGAAAAAAAAGCATGTCTCAGACATTTAAGTAAACCCGGTTTACTATCTGCTGTGTCTCACATGCGAGATACAGCAGTTCCTGGTTGTCATGCGCTGACCAATCAAAGCAGGGGCTTGCCCCGCTCTGACAGCCAACTGTGAGGGTCTCTCGCAGGATAGGATCAGCAGGGGGGACCTAGTTAAGATCGCCCCTGCTGATCTCATGCAAAAACATGGGGCTCTCTCTGCACTAGCAGAGACAGCCAGTCACCAACCAGATGGCTGCCTGCTTCCTATGGAAGAATGGCAGCTATCAGTCAGAGGATAAAGTGGCGTGTACTATTAAAAGTACATGCCAGTTTATCCTCACAATAGGAACATCTAACATTTCACTTGTGCTGCTATATTAGAAGCACAAGTGAAATATAAAGTTTAGTGTCCCTTTAAAATCCCCTTTTTAGACACCTTACATGTCTTTGAAGCTGTAAACTGATATTGTGTACTATTGCCAAGTCTGTTGTCTACAACTATTCCGAAATCCTTTTCATGAATAGTTTGCCACAGTCATATGTTGCATTGTTCTAATTCTTCTGAAAATGCACACTTTTACATTGAACCTCATTTTCCACTTGCCTGCCCAGTATCCCAATTTATCCAAACGAGTTTGCAGGGAAGAAACATCAAGTTTAGAATTGTAATAAATAAATTAAAAAGAAAAGGACTCCGGGCAAACATATGATGTACTCCAATTAAATAAGTTTCTTTGGGTTGAAAAAAACCCATCAGGCTGAACCCTTCTCTCTAGTCTTTGTCCTGCTGTTGATCCAAAAGCAAGCAAAAAGCCCTAATTAAACTATTGTGAATTATAACAGTAGGAGAGTAAAATTCCTTCTTGATTACAAAAAGGCTTTCTCTTGGATCAACAAGATCTAAATATTAATGTTGATTTTTTTTCTAAAAAAATAAAAAAAAATTATCAAAAGCCTTTTTGAAGGCATCTATTGTCTTTGATTTCACCACCTCTCTTGGCTGTGAATTCCATACCTTTATTATCCTTACTGTATAGAATCGCTTCTTCTGCGATTGGAAGAGTAAAGATGTCATAGGTAACAGGAGGAGGACTTCTTGTGCTTTGTACATTTCTGTTAAGGTCAGAGTGGAGAGTTATTCTCATTGAATAAGCTGTTGTTCTGAATGGTGTATATGTGGCATGTGCCACTAGTGGCAAAATACAAAACAGTTTGGTATAACAGATTTCTGGTTAAGGAATATTCAACTTGTATTGTAATTGTGTCCTGCATTGAAAGGGTTATCAGAAGATATTTATTTGCATTAGTTCTTGGGTTCCATTTTGAATATGGTGACATGATATGTAGGTGAGGGGAGATGGACATTGCATCTCATTGACTTAGTGCATTGTGCAGGGGCAAACCAGGTTTTTTGTTTTTTTTTAAGATTATTGACATATCAAGTAAGGTTTTAGTGCATACTTTATAGCCTTATCTGTGTATTTTGTAATTAAAAACATTATTATTTCAAAATGAAGAAAAATGTATGTCAAATCTTGTTTTTGCCTGTGAATAGCATCATTTGTCTTGATTTCATCAGGTCTCTCACCTGGCAACCTGGCAAACTATGGTTCACAGTCTGAGAATGTGAAGCAAATTTTGGAAACTCACATTAGCTTAGAAACCAGAGATGTAATAGAAGTTACAAAATCTACAAATGCCATATATATATTTTTTCTTAAGTAGGAACTTTTGAAATGGTGAAAACATCCCATATATATACCAAGGGTTGCCACCTAGACCATTTTTACCAGTCACAAATAGCTTTGCATGCTGCCTACGTAGTCGTAGGTAAATACTGGGAAATCAATGAATGATATCAAAGATGGGATTCCGCAGAACCATGTAGATTAGTTGCATGATTTTCTTCTGGTTTCATGTTTGACTGAGCATCATATGATAGATAGATCATGGTATATGGTTACCAAAAATCTGCAGCACCAATGCTTGTCAGCAATAGTTTTAAGTGACATGGTGAACTTTTTTTATGTCACAGCCTGAGGACACATACATTTTGTGGCTCTCAAAGTTATTTTCTAGATACCAGTTATGAATAACCACATCTTGCCAACATTGCTGAAAACAGATACAAATAGAAGATAATGCATGTAGAAATTGTTAACTGCAAGTATAACAAGTATAAACTGCAAGAATAAATGCCCTACAAATTATACTGCTGTAAAGGTAATATTGGGACGTAATTAAAGGGACTGTGGTGCACAAAATGCATTTTCCAAATATTAATGCACATTAATGTGTTTTTGAAGTACATTTAAAGACATGTTTTATATTTTGCATTGCTTGAAATTTAAGATAGCCTATCGGGTGCAAGAGCCACTTAATGTGCTGCTGAAATAGAATACATTGTGTGAACTCTGAATGAAACAAAATGTTTATATGCTCAGTGTCTATATAAATCAGTGTGGCCACACCTGTAGTATACATGCAGAGTAATCACTGGGGGAGGGCTTGAGTAAAATGTAAGAAATGTGAATTTTGCAGAATGGCTACATAAAATCATACTGGAAAAATGCATGTGCATTATACAAGCAGTAGTCTTCAACTTGCACCAAAGTAAGTTTTGGGACTATACTGTCCCTTTAAGCACATGGTGTAATTCCAAAAAATTATTATTTTCAGTTCATGTAGTATAGATTTGTGATATGGTACTAAAGGCAAGTTTTGTAGAAAAATGGTTTCCAAGTGTTTGGAATCTGGAAGTTCCAATAGATTTGAGCTTATGATGACCATCAACATCTTTATCTGGAAATACGGGCAATATTACAATATTACATCATACAGTTTTAGGAATTTATCAACATAAATAATAATGGCTTTAATTATACTTGATCAACTAACGTAAAACACACTAGATGGAGAATGAACTCTCCAACAACTAACGTTAAACTTGTGCACATTAATAACTAGGCAGGAATATAAAATAAAAAGACCTTATCCATTATGATTTAAGAGAATTCTACTTTTGTTGGCTGGTCTTTCAACGGGCTGACTGGTCAGTTTAGACAGATTAGAAGGAATAAATTATAAAATGGATTCATATACTATATATATAAAGAGACTAAAAAAAAATCCCAACTAGAACATCAAACCAAATGAAGATAGATCACCAGCAGAACAAGACTGAAATAAAGTTAGGGCAGTGTGATTACAGAATCTTACCAGCCAGAAAGGGGAAGTAAAAAGTACCAAACTTAGAAGTCACTTTGGCATGATGTATATTGAGGACAGGGAAAAGTTTTTGAAAGTATGGCAAAATAATAAACAATGGTGTTACAATTTATATATCCAAGGCCTCACACTTTTTTAGCTCCCACTAAATGAAAGGCTATGTGGGCAGATGATAGTGGAAAAGAGAATAAACATATAGTTCCTACCTGCTGTCATTCCATGACAACCCTATGCTATGAAAACACATAATCACACAGACACATTGGGAATCCAAAAACCCAAATGTTTTACAAAAATGGACTGTCAGAGTGGTAATGATTATGTAAAGGGAGGACTGGTAATATCACTGTAGTCATACCTGATATCATGGGGAGGATTTCAGACAATAGATTGCTTCAGATACTTGGAGCACCATCTGAAAACCAAGTACCTTCATTAGGTACATATGTCACTTACCTTGGACGTTCTCTCTGAACTTATAATCTTATGACTGCAACAACATATTAAGGAGTGTGTGACCTACTGTGCTTATGAAAGCTTCATCTCCATCTATTTTCTTATAATACAGTTTCATGTGATTGTACCTCTATGCCATAAATAAAGAGAGAGGGAAAAATATTCTATAATTTGCCTGCAGCTGACAGACCTCCAGCCTGAAGAATGAGGACTGCAAGCCTTCAGGTAAAAGAGGATCCAGCATTATAAAGTGAATTGTGAATAGTTGTGCTAAAAAAAAAAATCATATAGTATGGGTGCAGCAGCCACTCAAGTGGTGTGCCCCTTTGTAGTACAGCACCTCAAATGGTAAAAATTGTGATAAAATGGTGAGGGTGCGCAAACTTTAGAACAAGAAATGCATAGACTTATCTTATTTTTCCGATATTTGGCTGATATATAAAAAAAAGATAAAGAGATACAAGGCATAGTATAGGCTGTTTCTTTAAAAACGTTCCATTTTAATGACAATTTTCGCCAAGAGTGATTACGCTCACATGTAGGAGAGCCCATGTCCAGGCGCAGGGTGATGGGACTGGGTTAAATGGCCCACAGGTATATCAATCAATGGTTCAAAAGAGGATCCAGGTTCCACCTTCTTTACACGGAGGTAAGGGGAGTGATATGGCTATAGGCTGTTGTGACTGGCATTTCCCATGCAGCTCAGCCTTTCCTAAGGTAACTGAGCATGATAAGTGCAGTCTACAACAGTTGCAGTGATAAAGGTGACCTTTGTCACTAAAGCTCTTTTGGAATATCCAGGATAGGCTGAGCATTATAGTATATATATTTTTCATTCACCTCATATACTTCATTCTCTGCTACAGTACATGTGGTTTATGTTATTGAATGTGAAAGCGCTATGTCCAATATGTAGGTCACACCTCAAGCAGTGTGGTGGTTCATATTTTAAAATACATGGGACTAACTACAAATAAATAATTAGACCAGAATGCATGAACCACAACCCATTTATTCTTCTCAAAGCACACCCCTCTGGTGCCCCCAAATAGACTTTGTTTAATGCAAAGTTTCGCTGAACATTTACCACAAACCTTTGCCGTTCTTTAGTGAGACAAGACTGGATCACTTTCACTTAATATCTTTAGCTTTTCGTTTTTTATATGTTCTTCATCATATTAATCTTATTGCACCATGCAGTTTCCCAAATTCACTTGAGGTACATAAGGATTTGAGGCTAATATCAAATATACTCTTCTTGGTAATAAGGAGTGTGGCTTTAATGTGTGAATTAATACTGCAGCCTTTTTTCCCCCACTTTGGGTAGTTAGACTTTCATATTGTGCTGTTGCAATATTATGTAAGCTGATTTTTTTACTTAAAGGTGCTGTTCCATGTAGCATGACTCCATAGAAGTGCTGCATCATGTAAAAGGGAAGTTAAAAAAAAAAAACCCAACAGATGTAGCATTTTATTTTATTTCCTAATGATCACTATCCCATACAAATATGAATAGAAAGGTATATAAAGTTCCTGAGGTTTCTTAGCAACAGTATCCTGCCACTCAATCAAAGCTCTCCTCTATCTTGGACATCATTGCAAGGAGAACTCCTACAACCCCTCCCACTGGTCATTCCATGCTAGTGCAGGTGAAACAGCAAGCTACATACACAATGCTGTCAACATGATGGCCAATTATTTACACACATATATTTATACTTGTGTGATGATGGGGAGGTGGCACACTTATAACACATCATCACAAGCAAGGTCATACCTCAGTGCAAGCATATCCCTCCATTTAACATCACTATACTGGAGTTGCTGGGTTCACTATACTTTTATTTATTTCTTTTGTACAGACTCTTGCTCAAACAGTATATTGCAATGCACATGAATGAATGCACATCAAAATGTTAAAAATCAAATCTATTTACTTTTTAAAAGGAGATGATAGACAGTGAAGAGGCCTAGATTTTTTTAACCCATACATGGCTGATCGATAACCTCGAACTGCTTGTTTTGACTGCCTGGACAATACTTAGCTTTAGCTATTTAAATAGCATTAACAGGTCTAAGCAATAACAAGCCATTGTAGGGGAACGAGATTTAAACCTCTGTTGGTTGAACCCTTTGTGCATACAGCAAGTGGGAAAATAGCACTGCAGATGGTCTGTTTAACCCTTGCAGTGCTAGAGAGGCTGCATGCACCAACATACATAAACACAAATATACATAGCACAATAGGGGAAGGGAGCTCAGATATTCCTTCTAAGAGTCAACAATGTCAGGAAGGAGCTTAGATCTCCCCTCAATTTTACAAGAGTTTTGCGCCAAGAATTGTAGCCGTGGCTGTCTTGTGGGTTGGTGGAAACGGAGGGGTTTAAGAACCTGAAGCCTCTTGCTCTTTGCTGTGCTTGTGTTGATGTCAGATATGGGAGGGCACACAGGGGTTGAGTGAAAAAAAAAAAACACAAAAAAAAAAAACAAACAATACTAAGGTCATCTGACACATACACTAAAGTAAACATTGGTATAAGTACTTAAAAAAGTATTAAAAAAAAATCTATGTGGAACAGCACCTTTAAATACCATTTGGTCAAGAAACAAAATGTAAAGATAAATTAAAAGTAATTCATTTTATATTGTCAAACAGGAAGTGCTATGCTGGTCATCTTTTTTTCTTTTCCTGAGACACATACACTCTGAACGTTTGATACATTTTATCGTGATTACCCAAGTGCTATTCTTCCACTTCGAGGTAAACCATATATACACAAAGTATGGTATCCTTCATCAAATTCCATACCTGTAAGGACACAATACAAGGAAGGTGTAAGGGAAACTAAAAGTACAGAATGAATGATTTAATGTATCATTGTTCAGAGTGTTTAATTCAATACAAACTGAGGGCAGAAAAATACATCACACACCCGTCATCAGATTGTTGTGTGTGATGTTCGACAAATCGACAACTCCAAGATAAATTGTTAATTTCTGTGGTTTCTTTTGGCTCCATACAGCATGGGAAATAAGAACACAATGAGGAAACATGCTGCAGGTTGCACTGCTCCCAAGGGCAACACCTAACAATAAACATTAAAATACTTAGAAATGCAAGTCCATGGCCCCAAAACCAGATGAAATTGGTGCCTGAATACATGCAGTCAGACGAGGAGCCTATTACAAAACCACCACCCCTCCAGTAAAGTAACACTCAATGTTCTTTATACACAACCAGGAGCAGCATGGTGGATGTAGGTATCACCATGTTGATCTTTGGACAGCAATACATTTATCAGAGAACAATAAATTTTGCTTTAAGCCCACTTCTTTCCAAATCGCCACAAAAAAAAAACTATAAAAAAACAGAAAACTGGAATGGTAATAGACAAGTGTATCCTGTCTGAAAATACTGTCCCAACACCAGGATCTTTTTGTGTGCCCAAGCATTGAAGCACAAAATGAGACCAAGCAGCAAGTAAAAGGGCAGTGGCAGGAAAGGCATCAACAACAGAACCAGAAGAAAAAGAATGGGGAAGCCGGGGGAACAAATGCAGACAGAGGAGAAAAAGGAAGAAGACTTCAAAACAAGAAGGGAAAGTAAAAGGAGGAAAAACCCAAGCAAATTACCCAGATAAACAAGATCATCAACTTTCACATCACAAAAGAACAATTCAGTGTCATTTACAAATAAAAATATATATATAAAAATAATAAATAAAATGGTTGCTGCTCTCACTCCTCCCTCTGTGTACATCTACAAAATTGATTATTTTTTTTCATAATTAATTGTTTAAAGCCAGTAACTTATAAAACCTGATCTGTATTCTTATCAAATTTTCTTCAGATTTCTAGAAATGTTTCTTGCAAGATTGTGAAAAGTAGAGAGAACACAAAGGGCAGTTGCAAAATAGCACCTTGAACATTACTGTCCGCATCTGGATGTGCCCCTTTCCCCACCTATGCCATGATGAAACTCCTCCTGGATATTCTGAAACTTCAGGAGTCTATAATCTGCAAATCTAAGAGAGGCTCTCAAGTGCAACCTGTAGCAAGAAGTTGTATGTTGTGTGGCTTTTAGCCTCATTGTTCAGAGCAGTTTGCTAGCATTGTCAGTACAAGCCTTCAGGCTGATTAAGGCTTTGTACAAATGGATCTTTTAGGCCCTCGAACACCTCTTCAGGTCTGTTGGGACCGGTCACTCTTGGGCGTTTGGCCGTCTCTTCATCCCCAGTGCCCTCCAAGGAAGCTCCGGTACTGAGAGACTGTAATACACAACAAGGAATGAGAAACCACTAATCAAAAATCATAATAACCTATATGTACAAAACAACATTTTAATATGAACATTCACAATATTTCTATTTGACTGCAAAAACTGCACACAATCATGATTACATAAACCCTAGTCTATTAAGGTAGAGGGTCACTGTAGCGGTGAAGCATAAAAACGATCTACTGCTAATTATTGACTAAGAACCAGAAAAAAGGACATTAGCTACACACCTGTGATTGGTTGAAAATAAAATAAATCTACTTGCAAGACAGTTTTAAATCAGATTTACGTAAGGTCAATATGGCTATGCTCTCTGCCGGTCTGAGCTTCGGAAGTGAAAGTAACTTCACTGCCGTCGCTCTGAATATGCTACTTGACTGCCCCTAGTGGTAGTTTAGTAGCATTGCAATGGAAAAAATTTAAAATACATATTTAATTAATTAAAAACAGGTTATTTAGCTATATTAAGGGATAGGGTTAAAATTAAATTAAAGTTAAAAAATATTAAGGGATATAATAAGGATTAGAGTTGGGGTTAAATTTAGTGTTAGGGTTAAATTTTGGGTTCGGGTTGGGGTCAAAAGATCAATATAGGAAAAAAAAAAAAAATAAACACTATTTTTGGTTTTTGCCCCATAACTCGCAAAGAAATACCGAAAAATATGGAAACATGCATATTTTTGAACTCGGGAGAACATTTAGAAACTATTTAGACGGGGTCTTTTTTAATGATTTTATTTGTGTAAATTATATTTTAGGTCAAAGTTTGAAAAAGTGTTTTTTTTTAAATTTTCCATCATATTTTATGTTTTTTTTATAGTAAATTATAAGATATGATGAACATAATGGTATCTAATGAAAGCCCTTCTTATGACGATAAAAACAACATATAATTTGTGTGGGTACTGTATGTAAGAAAGAAAAAAATTACAGCTAAACACAAACACCCTAGAAATGTCAAAACAGCCATTGTCACTAAGGGAAAGTCAAGGTGAAAATGTCTTGTCACTAAGGGGTTAAAGGGACACTCCCACCAAAAAAATGAAAAGGTTTTACTTGTTTTTTTATTTTGTATTGTTGATTTCAGATATGTCTTTTGTTTTTCTTATGTGACTGTATTTAATCAAATTTGTAACTAAACAAGTGTGACTGGGCGCCACCATTTTGTGAAATATAGTGTTTTTGGGTGCCACCCCACTGAGACTTTACAGCACAAATTTCTCACTTTGTGGCTGGGGACACAGAATGCAGTCTATTAGTCAGAATTCTGATCATAGACTTGCATTGACGGAGAGTGTAATGTAACTATTGCATCACAAGGGGGCAGAGTAATGATACTGTTTGATCAGATTAATCTCCTCTCTTTGTGTTGGAAGGCAGGTAAAAATAAAGTTGTACAAAGCCATGCAGGCTTTGGCAACAGTTGTAAATTGAGACTGGCTGGAATATTTTGGATGATGTTGTATCAGGGGAATTATTCACAAAATGGAGCTAGGAGATAAACACCAAGCTTTATTTTTCCTTTTATATGAAATAAATTCAAGCATATAAAAAAACAGTGACATATGATTTATATATGTGTTTGTTTTAAATTACCAGGTTATCTAGTTACATCTTATGTAAGTGGTAGTGTCCCTTTAACAGCAAAACTAATTCTTAATGGTATACAATAAAAAGGTGTGGAATTCACTGGAGGTTGTGCCATCAAATACAAAATATCCCTTTAAAAACAAACAGTCTATAGGTTTTTATAGAAAAACAGAACATGGTAGAATTCATATGAATATTTAGAGTTTAATGTCCATGGAGAAATCACATTTCCATGGAGTCAAGAAGGATTTTCCCATATGAGACAAAATTCTAAAATCATTTTTTTGCTTTCCTTTAGAGCAGCGGTCCTCAAACTTTTTAAACAGGGGGCCAGTTCACTGTCCCTCAGACCGTTGGAGGGCCGGACTATAGTAAAAACAAAAACTATGAACAAATTCCTATGCACACTGCATATATCTTATTTTGAAGTGAAGAAACAAAACGGGAACAAATACAATATTTAAAACGAAGTAAAGTTAAATCAACAAACTTACCAGTATTTCAATGGGAATAGTGTGCCAGTCAGATGCCCAGGGATATTATGCCAGTCAGAGTCCAGTAATATTATGCCATTCAGAGCCCAGTAATATTATGCCAGTCAGAGCCCAGTAATATTGTGCCAGTCAGATGCCCAGGAATATTATGCCAGTCAGAGCCCAGGAATATTATGCCAGTTAGATTCCCAGGAATATTATGCCAGTCAGATGCCCAGGAATATTATGCCAGTTAGATTCCCAGGAATATTATGCCAGTCAGATGCCCAGGAATATTATGCCAGTCAGAGCCCAGGAATATTATGCCATTCAGATGCCCAGGAATATTATGCCATTCAGATGCCCAGGAATATTATGCCATTCAGATGCCCAGGAATAGTGTGCCAGTCAGATGCCCAGGAATATTATGCCATTCAGATGCCCAGGAATATTATGCCATTCAGATGCCCAGGAATAGTGTGCCAGTCAGAGCCCAGGAATAGTGTGCCAGTCAGATGCCCAGTAATATTATGCCAGTCAGATGCCCAGGAATAGTGTGCCAGTCAGATGCCCAGGAATAGTGTGCCTGTCAGATGCCCAGGAATATTATGCCAGTCAGATGCCCAGGAATATTATGCCAGTCAGATGCCCAGGAATATTATGCCATTCAGATGCCCAGGAATAGAGTGCCAGTAAGAGCCGAGGAATATTATGCCATTCAGATGCCCAGGAATATTATGCCATTCAGATGCCCAGGAATAGTGTGCCAGTCAGAGCCCAGGAATAGTGTGCCAGTCAGAGCCCAGGAATAGTGTGCCAGTCAGATGCCCAGGAATATTATGCCAGTCAGATGCCCAGGAATAGTGTGCCAGTCAGATGCCCAGGAATAGTGTGCCTGTCAGATGCCCAGGAATAGTGTGCCTGTCAGATGCCCAGGAATATTATGCCAGTCAGATGCCCAGGAATATTATGCCAGTCAGATGCCCAGGAATATTATGCCATTCAGATGCCCAGGAATAGAGTGCCAGTAAGAGCCCAGGAATATTATGCCAGTCAGATGCCCAGGAATAGTGTGCCAGTCAGATGCCCAGGAATAGTGTGCCTGTCAGATGCCCAGGAATATTATGCCATTCTTATGTCCAGGAATATTATGCCATTCAGATGCCCAGGAATAGTGTGCCAGTCAGATGCCCAGTAATAGTAGGCCAGACAGATGCCCAGGAATATTATGCCAGTCAGATGCCCAGGAATATTATGCCAGTCACAGCCCAAGAAAATTATGCCAGTCAGATGCCCAGGAATATAATGCCAGTCAGAGCCCAAGAAAATTATGCCAGTCAGATGCCCAGGAATAGTAGAGTGCTCGTTATACCTCCCTCCTCCCCCTCCTTCCCCATCACTTACCTCCAGCTGCTGTGTCCCCGGGCCGGACGTCTCGCGCAGTGTTCCCTCCTCCCTGCACGGAGGAGGGAAACAGTTACCGGGTCCGGATGTGACGAAACGTCACATCCGGTCGCGGTGATTTTTTTTTTTTTTTTTCCGTTTTCCTGCAGCCGCATCTTCTGCGGCTGCAAGAAAAAAAAAAAGGTAAACAGCGGGGAGCGGGGGGTGCCGGCAGCACGGACAAATGTGCTCGGCGGGCCGCATGTGGCCCGCGGGCCGTAGTTTGAGGACCCCTGCTTTAGAGCAACAGCAGGCCCAAGGCCAGGCAAAGGGTTTAACTTAATGGCCTTGCGGGGGTCTACTCAATAAAGAGAAAATTACAGGGAATTGAGATGAGAATTTCACATATTTGGCCAATGTGGAAGAATTGGAAACATTCTCCAAAGCAGCTGAAAAGGAGATTTTTTTCAACTCATCGGCCTAAATGACCTCAGTTTCCTGTAATTCTATCTTTACCGATTAGATATATTAATATAGAGAATAAAAATATATCTTAAATGATCTATACATTGTGTTAGGAGAATTGCAAGCAAATGCCTAAATTAGGAGAAAAATGTTTTTTAAATGTTCTGTATTTATAAATATGATATAAGATGACCCTGATTATAAGACGACCCTCCAAACTTTGGATATTCCTTTAGGAAAAAAACTAAAAGCCTGAATATAAAAGACTACCCTATAGGAAAAAAGTTCAACTTGTATATATTCACATGTAAATTGCTTTTTAATATGTAATTAAAAAAAATGTGATATTAAACAAATGCATTTATTGTTTTCATTTCCTTTTATGTGCCAATGCTGTCTCCCCCCCCCCCCCCCCCGCGTTGTGTCTCTCTGTCTCTTCCCCCGTGTTATCCGTCTCTCCCTCCCCCAAAACTTTTCTCTCTCTCTCTCTCTCTCCACCTCCCTCCCTCCTTTTCTCTCTCTCTCTCTCTCTCTCCCCTTGTCTCTGTCTCTCCCCCCCCCCTCCCCCCCTTGTCTCTCTCTCCCACCCCTCCCCCTCACCTAGTGGTTGCAGCCAGGGGATGTCTGCACGATACGCGCAGACCTCCTCCGCTGCAGCCCGGCACTTCCGTCTGGACTTTTATGATGAAGTCGGAAGGTCCCGGCTTCATCATAGAAGTCCCGGCGGCCGCGCATCGCGCAGACATCCACCGGCTGTAAGCGAGGAGGATCCAGGTCCCCTGGATTTGAGGGGGTGCGGGTCCTGCTGCATTTTTGTTATCTACATCTACTATTATCCCACATCTATGTAACTTTTTTTTTTTGCAAACACCAAAATAAAAAAAATAAAAAAATCTTCTTACTCACCAGACGACACCTGACACGTTTTGGCAGTGGCTCTCCAAGTGTAAAGATCTCATTGCGCTTTACCATTAACTGAGAGGCATCTTCAAACTCCACCTAAATACAACACAGGGAAGTTATTGGTTAAATAGAAATCAAATTTAAATTAACACATGTCTCCGTTTATTTGACCCGTTATCCCCTTTGAGCTTCTAGGACTCTCACCTGATACACGTAGCCAACATTGGCGGAGATGAATGTGGCGTTGTAAAGATTCCCATCCATCCACCTCATTTTCACCACTTGCCCTTCTGCTGGGGGCCCATTCAGAAGGCAATCTCTGCTCTGAGAAACCAATAAAAGCTATGATTAGGGAAGTATGCATATACTGGTTAATAAAATTAGTCTAAGGAAGTGGACAAACAGTGGCTGAAAATTTGGAAGTAAGCAGTTTTAATCTTCGGTAAAAAAAAATCCTGTTATTATTATTTTGAATTTTATTTACACATAACAATTATTTATGCATTCACATCATTAGTTTTACTTATGCCATTGGGAAAAAGTAAGCACTGCGGAATATAATGGGATATCCAAACTGATATGCCCCCTAGTGACATCACAAGTGGGGTAACAGGGGCAGAGAGCTGCAGTGACCAAGACCCTAATAACCCCAATGTTATGAGAACAGGGATGCAGAGCAGCAGACAGGTTGTACCTACTGCAGATTTGCACAGAGGGTAGATTATCAAACAGCCCACTGAGAGTACTACGACATTTCATATACTTCACCGGTGACTTAGAACACCTAAGTTTGGCTTGTGGCATGTGCAATATAGAGATGCTACTGAATACACTATGGTGTGTTTCTAGTGGCTGCACAGAAATGCTATGCAACATGTGAAAAAAAATAAAACCTACTCCTAACTTTGGCAAAAATGGATGCA
>CM069863.1:59883658-59898658 GCA_036172795.1 Pelodytes ibericus
TGATGGAAGATTTGAAAGTTTAAGGTAAACATGGAGTGGGAAGAAGTAAAAGAAATATAGTGGAGAAGAATGATCTGTAGAACAAAAAAACATAGCCACTAAAATAACGATTTATTTTTACTTTGTGAAATATCTTAGGCTAAGTGTATGTGTTTAACAGATAGATCGGTCATTGAAGAAACTGTAATTTTTGCAATGGTAGAGGTTCTCTCTCCAAACCACTCCTAATGTCTTCTTTTCTGCAGACATCACAGCTGAATAGCCCTCTATGCAGTGCGTCATGAATGAATAAGGTCTATACAAATGCTTTGAATGCTATGCTGTAAATGAAAGGTTTTATCAAATTTCCTCTATAAAAATCAGAAGCTTTCGAAATAAGTTGTTTTTTTTTTTTTTTTATAAATAGTCAATCACACATGAAGAATACAACTGTATTAACCAGCTTAAGCTGGTGTTAAATGAAATATGTTCGTATGGTTGTACTAAAGCTCGACTTTTAAATGTTAGATGACCCAAGTTAGGCCAATCATGGACAATGAGCAAATGACTGTGCGTGCTGGCATCAAGTGAGCACATGAATATACACAGCAGCACTAAACAGAAGGAGTTTTCAAGGTGCATTTGAGCTATGCCGAGGAGTACCCTGCTATAATTCCAACTCATGCCGACTTTTTAGATTTAGGGTTAACCGTTCCTCTTAAATAGCAAAATGTTAGCAAATATGCCACCCAGGGCTGGCCTTAAGTTGTTCAGGCACCCTGTGACGCCCTCCCTCCTCTCTACCGTCATACCTGCCTGTCTCCTCTACCTTCTCATACAGGTCTTTTTCCTCTCCCTCCATGTATGTCTCTCTCCCTTCCCATGTTTGTCTCTTTCTTCTTCCTTGCCATGTCTGTCTCTCTCTCTCTCTCCCCAACTCCCCATTTTATGACTCTCTCAATGTCCGTCTGTCTCTCACCCCCCATATCTGTTATCTCTTTCCCCTTCCCATATCTGTTGTCTCTCCCCCCCCCCCCATATCGATTATCTCTTTCCCTCTCCCCATATCTCTTATCTATCCTTCCCCTACCCATACATATTCTTCTCCTCCCCCTCATCACTTATCTATTCTTCCCTTCCCCGTATCTCTTTGCCTCTCTTTCCCTCTCTCCATCTCTTCCCCTCTCCTTCCACTCCCCATACCTCTCATCTATCCTTCCCCTCCCCATACCTCTCATCTATTCTTCCCCTCCCCATACCTCTCATCTATTCTCCCCCTCCCCATACCTCTCATCTATCCTTCCCCTCCCCATACCTCTCATCTATTCTTCCCCTCCCCCTCCCTCTCATCTATTCTTCCCCTCCCCATACCTCTCATCTATCCTTCCCCTCCCCATACCTCTCATCTATTCTTCCCCTCCCCATATCTCTCATCTATCCTTCCCCTCCCAATACCTCTCATCTATCCTTCCCCTCCCCATACCTCTCATCTATCCTTCCCCTCCCCATACCTCTCATCTATCCTTCCCCTCCCCATACCTCTCATCTATCCTTCCCCTCCCCATACCTCTCATCTATCCTTCCCCTCCCCATACCTCTCATCTATCCTTCCCCTCCCCATACCTCTCATCTATCCTTCCCCTCCCCATACCTCTCATCTATCCTTCCCCTCCCCATACCTCTCATCTATCCTTCCCCTCCCCATACCTCTCATCTATCCTTCCCCTCCCCATATCTCTCATCTATTCTCCCCCTCCCCATATCTCTCATCTATCCTTCCCCTCCCCATATCTCTCATCTATTCTCCCCCTCCCCATATCTCTCATCTATTCTCCCCCTCCCCATACCTCTCATCTATTCTCCCCCTCCCCGTACCTCTCATCTATTCTCCCCCTCCCCATACCTCTCATCTATTCTCCCCCTCCCCATACCTCTCATCTATTCTCCCCCTCCCCATACCTCTCATCTATTCTCCCCCTCCCCATACCTCTCATCTATTCTCCCCCTCCCCATACCTCTCATCTATTCTTCCCCTCCCCGATAAGGACCAAAGCTCCATCCAGTCAGGGTGAAGGGGTTAAACATTCCAGAGGGAATAAAATGAAAACATTTTGATAAGTTTTATCAGATATTTTGTTTGTACATGATATTATCCGTTTAGTATTTTGCATCATCCTTTTTCAGCCACCTACTAGGATTAGGGGAAGCCTTTTACATGGCAGATCTTTTATTTGTACGGTTTAATCCCTCTTTAAAATATGAACTTTTTTCATAGAAACTTATTACACTATTGCAGGTTCTGATTGAAGTGTATCACAAAATGTTTTTAAAGTATTATAGTTGGAAGGATAGAATATTCAATATTTCAGTAAAAGTTTCATTTTAATAGCGTTTTTTGTGGGTTTTTATCCGATATTATGGATTAAGAGGTCAGTAACTGGGTAGTCACCGTAACATTTTCTGATAGATATTGCTACTGCAACATGGCACCCTCTGCCCCCGTCACATGGGTGCCTAAAGCATATAGGTACGTGCATACAGTAGCACGCACAGACGTTTACGTTTCAACTGTTCCGGTTTATCAAACTAATCAGATTTTATTTATATTGCCAATTTCCAAATCGATACTTATAATTTACGTTCTGAGATGCTGTTTATTTTTTCCTTCGGTGTCTTTTTCTTTTTTGGTCTGTGCTTGTGGGGCGTCATTTCTACCCTTCTCTATCTATGCTGCATGTTAGTAGAGATGGGTGTATGCCTCCTATAATCTTCTGTTAACTTTCAATGCAGGTAAAGTACAAAAAAATAAAACCCATGGCAATTAAAGGAACAATTCCTTCCCGTAAAAATTGCTCTCGCTTTAAAGCAGAGAAGAATACTCCAGCACCTAATTTATGAGCAGGTTACACATTAGTCACTTAAAAATGTTTTAAAAAAAGATAAGCACATAGAAGTTGACATTCACCTCTGATCTGTAGTACAATGCAAAGCGCCCCCTCGGAGATTACACAGGCAGCAATCCTGTAGGAAATAGACGGTAAGACTTGAGAACACACTGAGCATAGTCATAAGCATTTCTAACCTATTCTCAATAATTCTTCAGGCCACTTGTCACATGGAATACTCACTGCAGTCCAAGCACAAGCAGAGCAACGTGAGCAGGTCCAGTTTTCCGTCACCAAACTTGGTTTGACTCCATAACAGCCTGAAAAGGATCAAAGTCATAATGCATCATCTGCAGTATCTGTTCAACCCTTGGGGGTCACAGGTTCAACTCCTGGCAGGGTTGACTCAGCCCTTCATCCTTCCGAGGTAGATAAAATGGGTACCATTAAATTGTGTAACAGTAACATCCTCTGGATGTTGGGAGAAAAGTAACATCCCAGGGATGTACTTGAAAACCAGAACATAGCTGATTGTATTATTATACCATGGACAATCAAGCTTAAAAAACAAAAAAAAAGGCTGCACAGAGTTCAATGGCATCCAAAGGAGTTCCCTTTTACACTTGTACCATCACGTATCATTTGGTCATAGGTCACTGGTGCTGGAGAGCGTACATTCCTCTACCTGTACTCTGACTGTATCATTAAATACGCAATAATCTACACTGCAAAATGAATATGTTTGCCCATAAAATAAATTAATAATATTACACTCACTGGCATGAACCTGAACACAGCACTTTGCACAGGACAATAGAGGGCTGGTTCCATCTTCCCCAATGTAAGTGCTGACCGGGAGGGGATCCATGTTGCCTTTACTGGAAGTAAAGCACATCTCTGGGATAAGTGGCTTTGTTCTCTGTCCTCGTTTAGACACTGGAGTGAAGTTATCAGGGATCGGGGTTTCAACCTGAGGTAACAAATACATTTTGCTCTCAAAAAGGTGTAGATGGAAAGTTTACATATCGTAATCTGGAAGAGAAATGTAAACCCACAACACATAATTTGTAAGTTACCTTGCGGTATGGGAAAAAAAGGGAGCACACTGCACAATATGGCTCTATCAGGGCAGCTGCAGCATTGAACTTTCTTTCAGCCAGAAAGTTGGGAGATTTATTCTTCCATAGGTGGGACATGAGTGTAAGCATGGCATCAGGGTCACTAACATCCTCCTCACCGGAGAAAGGGATTGATTCTGAAAAGATGAGACATTGGAAAGACAATATGTGAAATGAATGTTTTGATTAAGCAAAAGGTGTTTATTTAGCCAAACATGATGAATAATTAATATGATCAGAATATCATATGGCAAATGGTTTTGGCTACAAAATTGGAAATAAAAAAAAAAGAATAAAGTAAAAAAAAACACAGGGTGAATTAGATTTTAATCACTGGTTTAAAAAAAATATATATATATATATATTTTTTTTTTATGTAAACTAAATTAAAATCTAAAAATGTTTCATTTTATATATAAAGGAAAAAATGGATATTTGTATCCAGAATAGGCTTTTATGCTGGGTTTATTAGACCATTAGATTGGCCTTACTGGAAATAATTTTGAAAAATTGATCTGAAATATTACTTGCAAATATTATAGACTATATTAATCCCTATTCCATGGAAACATACATTTTATCTGTAATGTTGCTTAATACAATTCATATTGGTTTCCCAAAATTTTTTTTAAAAAAAGTCATCAGATTTTTATCTACCATAGAAAGTGCAGAATAAAGAGGTTGAGAGTGAAGAAAACAGAAGAGTTTTAAAAGGGGAAAAAAGGCAGACTGGAAGGCAAATGATGTACAGAGAGTAGAGGAAGTCACCTTCATCACTGAATACTTCCTGTTTCACAACAGACATAGGGGAGCGGGTAGGAGGTCTTCCTAGGGGATGACGTCGGCTCTTTTTAATCTCCATCTTTGGAAATAAGCTAGGTACCTTAAAATACAATAAAGAGACATAGATAAAGTTGCTAAGAAATTACAGCATACATATTCTGCCCTATTCATATACCCAACCTATAGTGCATATACATGTTAAGTGTCATCACATACCTTGGTCTTGTCTCCTTGTGACCCACTTGCGCCAAGCTCTCCCTCTTTTTGTTTTCCTGCAGACTCTATCTCGCTCCACGACTGTCTTTTTCTTGTGGCAAAGTTTTCAAACGCTTCTTGGCAGGACATACTTGTCTTGTCAAAGACAACCTTCTTGGCCTGAGGAATAACATAGAGCGTGGGGATGATGGGACGAGGCTTAAACTCACTTTCTCCAGAGAGGTCCAGTGGGCCTCTGATGAACGAGGCAAAGCTGCCAATGTCAGGAGAGTTCAATAAAAGTTCAACTGGCAGAGGGTTAACACCTAAGCCCTCCCCCACCTGTTCTTTCTTTCTACGTCTCTCTCCTTTGGGTTTCGATACACGAGAACGGCACTTCAGGTCACATCCTATTTGATCTGTCACGACAGACAAAAAAAAGAAAAAGACCATAATACATAACATGTAAGCTAGCTTGCAACGCCTACTTAAAACAAAAAGCTATGCATGGCTATAAATGTCTAAAATTGTAATTTTTAACTTGCAACAGAAAAAGAAGTCAGACCTCTGCCGATGGTCTATCAGTGTGTCTTTAAAATGAGTGGAAACATAAAATTGAGCAACATAATAAAATTAATATGATGTAATGGGAACATAGTCCATTGGCTTCTGTGGGACCAAAATGAAATAACTTATTTGGAGTAGTCTTTCAGTCTCCTTCCTAATATACCTTCAAATGGCTCTTTGCTGATCTCATCTTCTTCATCACACTTTCTGCCGTCTTCCTCTGTCCCCTCCAACATCAAGTCCGTTCCAAGCACTTCCCTGAGCAACTTCTGATCCTGGGTTTTGTGTCTGCGTGGCTGGGACCGTTTCTTGTAAGGCCTAAATCAGAAGGAAAAGTCAAGCACTGCACCAGGACATTATTACATAGAACAGCAAAGGAGCAAGATTAGAGGCAAACTAGTAACACTGCCCAAAATGCAAAATTTCGGAAGAAAATGAATAAAAAGCAACCGTCAGACTACAATGAAATGCAAGTAAGATATCTTTTGTATACGTCGGTTACCTGCGGCCAACTTTCCCCTTGAATTGAGCTCTATTCACCCTCCAGGCCTCCAGTTCAGGACTGCTGAGTTCTGTAGGTTTCAGGTGGTCCAAAATGGTAATGTCTTTTCCCTGCTTCCACACCTCATACCGATCAGGTTGCAGAACTTTGACAAACACATCCATAGAAATCTTTACCATGTCTTTTCGACATGTGCACTATGGGGAGACAAAAGTGGGTAAAGTACGGGTAGGGTAAAGGGGGAAAAAAAAAAAACACAACAAAGAATGAGGATTTGAAAAACTGAAATTAAAGTGAAGAAATTATAGAAAAACAGACAAACCAACAAGGTATGCATACCTCTGTCGCCATTTTGCCATAATCAATCCAGCGCAGCGTGGCAAAATTTGTTGACTCGGCACAGTTGAATCCATGGTTAAATCCTGCATGGTATCCGTATGGGAATGTGATCATGAACTCACCTGCCTCTTGTGTAATCTACAAAAGTGAGAAAAAAAATCCAAACAAAATAAACATAGCATGCACTTCCAAATATTGTGGGATTAGCCATTTCTGTGCCTGTACCACATAACTCACTCGGTCAAAAGGAATTCCATATTTCTTCAGAATTGATGGAGAAATAAGAGTCATCTTGTGCCGTAAAAAAGCATCACAACCCTGAGAACTTCCAGGGAAGAAACCTGTGGATTGATGGAACCGTGAAGTTAGAGGTGGAACAAGAAGGATGAAGGTATTGGGCTGGTTAAAGGTGTGTAAAGGTATAATGTCTAGCAGAGTTGATATAAAACAATATATTTAGATTACCAGATGTACAGCGTATCTACTCTTCTAGATACTATTCAGGCTGGATCTCCACAAGCTATTACATTTTTATAAATCTGTTTGACAATAGAAGGCTTCCTTTGAGAACGTAAGGCATTTCTAATAAGGCCGCTTTCCTTGTAGTCCCTATATGTTGAAATGCTTGTCAAACATTTGATTTGCTTGCTCATTTTACAGTGCTGCAGAACATAATGGAACTTTATAACTAATATAAAAGTGATGTAGGAGACCCCAGCAATTGCTTACTAGAGGTTCCAATACACAGTTAAAGGGACTGATTGTTTTAGTAAAACTGCAAGAAAATGCCTAAATTAGGAGACGAAATGTGTCTGTAGAGTTTATGACATCACCTGTGGTACGGTATGCAAATTACACATTTCCCAATGAAAAGCAGTTCATTTGCATACCATGCCACAGGTGATGTCATAAACAGGAGAGACTCAACAGACACATTTAAAACACATTTTTTGTCTAATTTGGGCCTTTGCTTGCAGTTTTTCCTACCTAATATATACATAATTTTCAATAATATTTTATCCACTTCATGACAATGGACGTGGAAAGCAAGTCCAGCCGGCAACTCTGTTGCCCACAATGGACGTGCCTGGCACGTCCGGCGGTGGAACTCTGACAGTGCTGCTCTGTTGCCTCGATGTCGAGGCATTAGGCAGCACCAAATTTTTTCATCTGGGGCACCCATGATCGCTCCATGGAGCAGCAAAAATTAAGAAGTTAATTTTTTTTTCTCACATCCAACGCTCTACCATCAATGACAGCAGCCATATTGGCTGCTGTCATTGATGGTAGAGCGTTGGATGTGAAAAAAAAAATTAACTTCTTTCACACCCCTAGAGAAAAAAAAAAAAAGACTCAATTAGCTAAAATATAGGGTAAGGATAATTGTTAGGGTTACAATTAAATTAGGGTTAGCATAAGGGATAGGGTTACAATTAAATTAATATTAGAATAAATTAAGGGTTAGCATAACGGTTAGGGTTCAATTTAATGTTTGGGTTGGGGTCACTGTAGGAAAAAACCCCCACTATTTTTGTTTTTTGCCTTGTAACAAGCAAGAAAATGCAGAAAAACATGGAGACAAGAATATTTATGAACTCGGGACAGGGTCTTTTTTAATGATTGTATTTGTGCAAATTATTTTTTAGGTCAAAGTTAGAAAAAGTGGGGTTACTTATTTTTTCACCATATTTTATGATTTCTTTTGTAGTAAATTAAAAGATATGATGAACATAATATTATCTAATGAAAGCCCGTCTTATGATGATAAAACAACATATAATTTGTGTGGGTACAGTATGTGAGACAGAAAATTACAGCTAAACACAAACACCCCAGAAATGTCAAAACAGCCCTGGTAACCAAGGGAAAGACAAGGTCAAACGGTCATGTCACTAAGGGGTTATTCTCTAGCTTCACCGTAAAAACAAACCATGTTTAGATGATACAGTCCCTTTAACATTTCACTGGCCATACGGAAGATCGTAAAATGTTTGCCCAATAATCAAGATTGTTCCACAAATTATTTAATGTTCTGTCAAAAAAAACAACATTGTCCTGGTCAAAAGTTAATTTCTTCCTAGGCTTTGCAGTTTTAACTTAAAACTGTATAACTTAATACATTTTCCTACAGTTTAATAATTATATATGAATACTCTGTGTGATAAATGTACATAAATATATTTGAAAATCCTTCACTACTTTCAGGTACTAAACAAATAGTTTTGATGTCTAACCTTTTGCGAGACGCTCCAGTCTTTTGCCGTGTTCAGGTGGGATTGCATACCTGTATATAATAAAAAGTGATATAAATAATTAAAAATATGAAATCAAATTATACCATACAGTTAAAATCCCATTGTAAAATTTTCATTAGCACATTGAGTATGCGGTATTAAGCATGTGCTAGGAGATGCTCCTTTCAAAACAAGTTAAAGGGGGAGCATCAGTACCCAGGAGAAATAATGCATGCAAGTTATCAAAGTAAGTATTGCAACATAAAATAAGGTTTACTTAAAATATGTCAGGTCAGCTTTAATACTCATTTGGAATAATCCTTTAAAAGGATGACTTTTTTATTTTTTAAGTAACATCAATAAATGGCAGAGCTCCTCTGAAGCTGGAGCACGCCGACAGCTCATCTTGCCTTGCTCACCTGCGGTGAATGACAATGCAGCCGTTTCACTAAACCTTAACCCCTAACACTACCAGCAATTACTTTTCTAATTGTACAGGACAATTTGCAGGTGCTTCATAAACTATATAAACGTGTATGAATTGCATTGTCAACACTTATCACCAGGGATGCTGAAAGCAAGATAATGCATATTGGGCATAAAAACCCATGGGCAGAATACAGAATATTTGGTACAGTTCTTTCCTCAACATCTGAGGAAAGGGCTTTAGATGAAGATTATTGCTTGTATAGTGCAAAGGTTTTTTTTCCCAGTGTGATCTGATGCAGGCAGTCTGCATAAAGCATAAACCCTCCCCCAGTGATTATATTGCAAGTTTACTGCAGGTGCGGAGGCACTGACTATATATACACTTAGGATATTAAGTTTTGTTTCATTTAGTCACTTCCTGTGCTGCTAGAATAGAATACATTGTGTGGACTCTGATAAACCTGCTCTTGTACACAGCAGGACCTCTTAACAAATAAAAAATGTAAGAAATTAATTTTACTCCACAGCTAGTAGTTGCAGTCCTGATTTCTTGCAAACTGCTGTAATTTCACAATTTCATCTAGCTTTAAGTATTTTATATTTTAAACTAGGCAAAATGTAAAACATGCATTTTAAAAGTACTTTGAAAGTACATTAATATACATTAACATTTGCAAGATGCCTTTTGGGCACCAGACATCCCATTAAAATGTAGGCAGATAATATAAAATAGCAGTAGGAAATAATTAGGGTTACAGTTAGGCTGATTATTAGGGTTGGGTTCAAAAAGGTTACAGCAGGAGAAATTGGTTATTAAACACAATTGGTTATTGTTCGACAGCTTGCAAAAAAAAAAAAAAAAAAAAAAAAAAAAACAGAAAAACATGTAAACATGCATATTTCCACACACAGGACAAAAATGTATAAACTATTTAGATGGGGTCTTTATTTGTACTCTTTGTTACTGTGTAAAAGATTTTTCAGGTCAAAGTTAGAAAAAGTGTCTTTGTTTTCAATTTTTTTCAGTATATTTTAGGATTTTTTTAATAGCAAATTATATGATATGATGAAACTAATGGTATCTAAAGAAAGTCCTTTTTATGGCGATGAAACCATATATAAAATGTGTGGGTAGATTGAATGAAAAAAGAGGAAAATCATAGCTAAACAGAAAACACTCCAAAAGTGTTAAATCTGCCATTGGCATGAAGGGTACAAAAATGTCACTAAGGGGTTAACACGTACACTAAAACAAGTTAAAACAGCCAGCACTCCATTGATTAGAAGCTCCACATACTTGTAAAGGTAGAAAATCTTCTAATCTGTGGGGCGCTGGCTCTTTAACTTGTTTCAGTATACTGCAGTCATAGAGTGACCTAACAAGCCTGACTTCGAAAGTAAGAGGAAGATCGAAAACAATGGCATTTTAAAGTATACACCAGGGACAAGACGTGGTCGTTGTGCGCACATGGCCGGCTGATAAGTGGCGAGTGAGCAGATCTCAGCTAAATTGTACAGTGGACACTGTGAAGGGCATTTTTTCTTGTTGTATTGTGGTTTTAACAAATATAGCTGGGAAGAAAGATGAGAGAGGGTATATGATAAACATTTACATACATAAAGAGAATCAACACAGTAAAAGGAGGAGAGCATACACAAAAAACACCACAACAAGGAGGACGTAATCTTAAATTAGACTGGCAAAGGTTGAAAAGTAATATCAGGGAGTATTACTGTACTGAGAGGGTAGTGGATGTATGGAATAGCCTTCCAGCATAAATGGCAGAGGTTAATACAATGGAGTTTAAGCATGTATGGAATAGGCATAAGGCTATCCTAGATATAAGGTCAGGGACTAATGAGAATTCTGATTTTTTTTTTATTAGGCAGACTAGATGGGTCGAAAGGTTCTCAAACATGTTCTATGCTTCTATCCTCAGAACCTGGATATTTAGAAATCATAATTGTTTACAATTGTGTATTTTCTCCTCCCCAGCACAAAACGCATAAGTAAGACTGCCTATTCAAGGGGAATAAAATTGTATTATAGTTTTATCATAAAAGGGCACTTTTTTTTAATTTATTTTTTACTTATAACCTTGTCTTTTAATATTAATTATTGCACAACACAAAAACCCTTTCTGTGGGGACCAGACAGACAGCATTTGAGAACCACTGATATCCTTAACTTTTTTTTTTTTTTATCAACATAGAATCAAGGCACTATTCATTCATATTGCTGGTAGGATTCTACAATGGTCTTATAGTAGTGCTTACTATTATTTGTACTCCCCTTACTCTTCACATCAGATTAAATCTTAGTGGTTTTGCATTTTTTGAAAAACCCAAATACCTAGGTAGCAGGTGATATATTTTCATCATATCAATATTCCTATGCACATGCACATATCAAAAGATATTTCTTTTACAGAGAGAAAAGTTTGCTCAAGAGATGTATAGTGTGTCCCTAGCGTTCGTGACATTGAATTCTAAAACCCCAGAGATGTGTCCCACATTCTGAACAAGTGCCCATTAACAAATCAGGATTGCCTCTGGAAAACAGCGATTGGGGTCAATGTAGCAATTGTGTTAAACGAACCGAACAGGAGACAATTTCCTGCAGTGCAGTCAGTAATGTCTAGGAGCATCTACACAACATGACCCATCAAGCAGAGTTACAAAACACCTGCCTTGACAGGAATAACCTAATAAAGTTGTATGTGGTTATAGAGGTCAAAGAAGACCGGCTAGTTTACAACTCCTATTACATCACACAAATGAGGCAAAGTAAATTTACGGGGAGAGAAGAAAAAAAAAAAATTCTTTCCAATATATTCTCTCATTTTCAGTAGAAAAGGTAACACTTTCACAAATACATGGAGATTAGTTCATATAACGTCCATATAGATGTTCTGTTAACACTGCGCAATTGTCTCCAGCAAAACTATGCATTCAATATGAATTTCTTTGATGCTCAATAATGTAAGATTTGGGCATGGAGAGGGAGAAACACTGGTCATGGACAGGCAAGTACTACAGGCTTGGTTTAAAAAATCAGTGCATCTGCCACAACACACTTTTAAAACTTCCCCATCAGACAAAAATTGCTAACCCCAGATGTGCTGCCATATCTGCTTCAGGTAAGGGAAAAAATTACAGATGCCCTCTTTTACTGTTCTAAGTGCCCTTCACAGCCTGGCCATATTTATTTTTACATTTTTTATTTTGAGAGTCCAACTTTTTTTTTTTTTAAATCTGTAATTGTTTTTATTTTGCAGCTGAAAAGAAAGCATATTGATACAAAAATAAAACAAAATTGTGTGGAAGACAAATTGTGAATGTTAAATTATAGCAACCAAAAAACAAACAAACAATGCATGAATGATCATAACAAATAACAGATTTAAAAGCTTGAAGCAAATCGAAGTTTGTACTCATTCTTCTGCTTACCATGGCAAACATCAATCACTGCAATACATAATATAAGGCCTGGCAAAACTAGGTGCAAGGCCTCATATTCTAGTCACCATGGTGACCTGTGCCCAGGATTTGCCGAGCCTTGGTGTAGAGGCTCTTTTTTTGCGTTATCCATCGTGTACGGAGGGAAAGTTTTAAAGGGTTGTTCAGTCTGTCTCCATTTTTGCAAATCACATAAAAATAATAGGAACTGGAGAAGACACTACCAATCAGGAACATAGTAAACACAGTGCTGTATTATGCCAACGTTACTGCAAAAAAATCAACTTGGACAGTGACCACCAGCTCAGTTTAAGGCAGGGCTTGACAAATTTAATTTGATTTTAGGAGCCAGAAATTTTTTTTAGGAGCCAGACAATCACGCAAACATAAACACAATTCATAAACACACACGCCTACTTCACATATATACAAACACACCTACTTTACATATACCCATATATACAAACACCTCACACACACATATATACAAACACCTCACACACACCTACTTTACACATCCACAAATATCCAAACACATCACGCACACCTACTTTACATATACCCATATATACACACACCTACTTTACATATACCCATATATACAAACACCTCACACACACCTACTTTACATATACCCATATATACAAACACCTCACACACACCTACTTTACATATACCCATACATACAAACACCTCACACACACATATATATATACAAACACCTCACACACACCTACTTTACACATCCACAAATATCCAAACACATCACGCACACCTACTTTACATATACACATATATACAAACACCTCACACACACCTACTTTACATATACACATATATACAAACACCTCACACACACCTTCTTTACATATACTCATATATACAAACACCTCACACACACCTACTTTACATATACACATATATACAAACACCTCACACACACCTACTTTACATATACTCATATATACAAACACCTCACACACACCTACTTTACATATACACATATATACAAACACCTCACACACACCTACTTTACATATACACATATATACAAACACCTCACACACACCTACTTTACATATACACATATATACAAACACCTCACACACACCTACTTTACATTATACACATATATACAAACCCCTCACACACACCTACTTTACCATATACACATATATACAAACCCCTCACACACACCTACTTTACATATACTCATATATACAAACACCTCACACACACCTACTTTACATATACACATATATACAAACACCTCACACACACCTACTTTACATATACACATATATACAAACACCTCACACACACCTACTTTACATATACACATATATACAAACACCTCACACACACCTACTTTACATTATACACATATATACAAACACCTCACACACACCTACTTTACCATATACACATATATACAAACCCCTCACACACACCTACTTTACATATACACATATATACAAACACCTCACACACACCTACTTTACATATACACATATATACAAACACCTCACACACACCTACTTTACATATACACATATATACAAACACCTCACACACACCTACTTTACATATACACATATATACAAACACCTCACACACACCTACTTTACATTATACACATATATACAAACACCTCACACACACCTACTTTACCATATACACATATATACAAACCCCTCACACACACCTACTTTACATATACACATATATACAAACACCTCACACACACCTACTTTACCATATACCCATATATACAAACACCTCACACACACCTACTTTACATATACACATATATACAAACACCTCACACACACCTACTTTACAATACATACAAACACACACCCACCTCACACAGTCTTTTCTTGGGGGTTTCTTCTTGATGTGTCCCCCCCTCCCTGCTGCTTTACCTCACTGCAGTGGAGGGGGACATTCGTGCTGCAGATGATGATCGTTGGTCGGTGTGCTGAGTGCCAGGATGTCACGTGACGACACCCGGCACTCAGACACGCGTTGCGCGAGGGGGCGGAGCTTGCAGTCTGTGCCATCGGCTTTACACCCTCGCGCTGCGGAAAAATCGGATGGCAGCGGCAAGGGGACCACGAGGCCGACAGCACCCAGGCGCCAGGTCTAATTTCCTGGTCGCCATGGCGACCTGGGGTTTGTCGAGCCCTGGTTTAGGGGCTTTTCTGCAATAAATGACACAATAAAGCACTGTATTTACTACTTTCCTGACTGGCAGTGTCTTCTCCATATCCCATTATATTCGATGTGCCTTCCTGTTTGACGTTGGAGGACTCCGTGCTGAAGGAGACAAGCTCTGAAATTTACTTCAGCAGAAAGTAACGAGTCGTATGTGAAAATGATGTTGCGATTATTTAACAAGCTCGTGATGGTGCAGCAAGTCTGTCTCTCCATTTTGGCAGTAACACCAGTGTGAAACCATATCAAAGATGGATTTTGTTTTGCTCTGTCATACATATTCAATAAAACAT
>CM069863.1:59903658-59918658 GCA_036172795.1 Pelodytes ibericus
TTCTAAACCTAAATTGCCTCCCAATTTCTCCAACCTTTAATAAGGGCATCTAAACCACACTCAGCTGACCTTACCAGGATTTAGGCTCGCCAAAATGCAGGTAGTTTATGCTATACAGATCCATGTCCTCAGTGTGCCAGGCAAAGGTGGTCTTCCACATTCCAAAGTAGAGGTATGGTGTATTTACTCCTTCAATGATAATGCCACACTCATGCTCCACCATATCTAGCAGAGTGTTTAATCCTGCAATGTTCCACAGGTTGATGTCCTGTGAAAGTACAAGAAAACAGGCACCAGTTAGATGGCAGATTTTTTTTTAATTTTTTTAAAATGGATTATGAGTAAAATCAGGTTGTATAGATAAATAAAAATGGTGTATTTGAATGCTAGAAACAAAATTATAGTTAATGAAAGATCAAAAAGTGTATGTGGGAGTTTTGAAACAATCTGTAGTTTGGAAAGAAGAACAGTAAGGGTAACTCACACTGTCATAAAGGGAACCGCTGATATCTGCACCATATATTGGAGACACGAAGGTTAGGTTTTTCCAGTATTTCCGTTCCAGATCATCAAAATCCTGATGTCGCGGGGTACAATATCTACAGGTGCAAACATGAATACACAGAATTAAAGACCGATATAATCCATTATACAGATTTATTTCTCCCTTTTAAAAAAAACTACTTGGACGCAGACAATTGCTATGTATTTACTATTTATGTTCAATGTGTTAAATGGGTGCTAGGCCAAATTAGGAAACAGGGTAAAGTCAAATTTAAAAAAACAAAAAAAAAACAAAGTATAAGTTATTTTAAATGGAAAATGGCCAAAAGTATTAAGCTCAGGTCTTTCTTTGGTCATCTTTTTAATTTGTTTATGAATGATTAACTTGTAATCAATATTCCACTAGAGAGTAAGAAAAAAAAGGTCTAGATTAATTAATTTGGGAGGAGGTTTAGTATATTTTCTATCCGACTCATAGCCTTCAGTAAAACAGGGTTTCCCCATAGTGCACACTTACACATAGGGAATCCCCTCCTAAAAACAAAGCAATGGGGGCTGTTGGTTTCTTAGGCCAAAGTACAAAATTCAACTGCGTATTTGGCTTTTGTTTGAGATTTTAAAAACTTCAGTGTCCTGCAGTAATGTGGAATTCTGTTCTGCTAGTGTAGAGGCCACAGACTATAGTTTCACCTTTGAGAAGATATATTATAAAACTGTGTGAGACGTACACCGATGTTCCGAAGGGAATTGACCTCAAGGTTTGTGCAATTTAGTTATATTACAATCTCCGCAATTTGACTATCAGCCCCATCTAGTCCAAATCAGGCTGGCAGAAAAGACCCTTAAGTATCTATGAACTTAGGCAGCTTTCTTCAACTGACTGTGACAAACAGGAGACTGGGTACTCAAGAGTAATCTGCTTGGATACTTCAGTAGGATCTCCTCCAAAGCAATCTTTTGATTATTGGTGGGTATCATACAGGGCAGTGCAAGACCTATTGCCGCCCTAGGCGAACATATATTTTGCCTCCCCGTGCTGATCCTACCCTCAGGCATTTACACACAAAGTAACAGTGTGTCACATACATATTCAGACATATTTACACACACAGGCAATGTCAGATGCAGCAACACGTACACAAATAGTAACATATGCAATGTGATCCTTTTTTTTCCCCCACCCTCCCAATGCCTGGTGTCTCTTTTTTTTCCTTCCTCCTTCCCTCCCTCCCTCCCAATGCCTGGTGTCCCTTTTTTTCCTCCCTCCCAATGCCTGGTGTCTCTTTTTTCCTCCCTCTCTCCCTCCCAATGCCTGGTGTGTCTTTATTTGTTAATCTCCATTCCTCCGATTTCTTACCTCGGGCAACATGAGAGCTCTGTCCGTACTGCTCGTCGTGCTCCCGCTCGTAGTGATGACACAGAGCATCATATTTCCGATGCTCTGCATCATCATTATGCACAGGGAGTGCGTGCAGCACTGGCAGAGCTGATGCGGTCTGCTCCCGGTGTGGGGGGCGGACTTGCACCTCCGCTCACCTCTGGCACCAGGCCCCCCCCCCTCCCTACACCCGCCAAAAAATTATAATATTGTGGCTGCCTGCAGTCGGGATACATGTATCCAGGTGGCAGTCAGCGGCCGCCCCCACAAAGCTGACGCCCTGAGCGAACGCCTTGCTTGCCGGCCCTGGTATGATGACAAGCCTGTGTTAGCTATTTGTGAATGACAGCAGAACTACAACTCCGAGAATTCTCAGCAAAGACGAGTCACAAAGCATTTAACAAAATTTCAATTTGTCTATGAGTGAGTGCCAGAGGTGCAAAACGTGCAAGACTTTTTGCACCACTGTGGTTGTTGTTTGTTTGTCCTCATGCCAATAAATTACAAGGATTATTCATTATGCGCCCGTACCTACTATTGTGGATTTTTGAATCTGACTCTTGCACATAAGTATTGTATTGCAGGTGGGATGCTGAGAGCTGCAGTTCCACTAGTGAGCGCCAGCTAGCAGCCTGCTTGAAGCTATTCCTGTTTTTTTCATTTGAAAAAAAAAATCCTCTACTTAAACTTTAATTCTTTTCTGCCTTTGCTAAAAATCTTATGAAAGTTTTTTTTACAGAAAGATTATTAAATTAGACTATTATTAAACTAAATAAAATTGTAATAAACTGCAGCAATTTAGATAGAAAAAAAGATTTATTGAAATACTACACTTATTTGTGACAGTGAACACCAGACCCCAAATTACAGTATATAGATAGTAGCTTAATAAAATAATGTCTCAAAAAATGTTGTTACACTTATTCTAGATTTTAGCCTTATAACTGACATTATATAATTGATATAACTAATATATAGAATGCAACAAATGATTAAAAAACAATATTTTTCCAAAATGGGAAAAAATTCCCAATGTTTCCAGGCAAAACAATCACTAATCCAAGGAATACCAGTCAGTCAGCTTCATTCAGGCTTGGCAAAATGTATATTCTGCCACTACTTAATGATCCCACACTCAGGGACATATACAGTCCCCAGCCTGCACACACAGCACATGCCCCAGGCCCCCACACACAGGACATGCCCCAGCACCCTAACCCTTGCAGAGCTTACCCTAGTGTCTAGTGGTTCAATGTGTGGGTACTGCCACAGACATCCTCTCACACTCCCCATCCACCTCTGGAGCCTGAGTGCCGGGAGGTCACTTGAGGTCAGCCCGAGAGAATGCCTGTGCACCTGGGATGCGCTGCCTGTTTCAGGGATACATTTATCCCGCGAGGCAGTCAGCAGCCTCCCACCAAGTGATGGCGCTTTAGTGAACAACCTTGTTGCCTACTGGTAAAGCTGGCTCTGCTTCTAGCTTTAGGCTTTGTTGTAGAGGATTTCTTTTTAGAACAATCCTAAAACACACAAAGAAGCTGTATCCAGTATATCCGAAGTCCAAAGAGAAGCAAGGAATCCATCAGCAAATCACTGGACCTCAACATCTTTGGGAACATTTGATGTGTCAAAAATGTACAGACGTATCAAGTGTGTAAAAATATTAATAAAGCTGCTAAACATACAGGTGTCAGTACCCTTGAATATAAAATAAAAACATTAAAAAAAAAAAAGTAAGGAAATGGAACACTATAAATAATAAAATGTACAGCATAAAACACCTAACAATACTTAAATAGTAATAGAAATTACTATTAGATGGTCCATGCAGCACAAAATAAACTTTGAAGAGGTGTCTGTGCTCTTAAATATCTAAGTGTGGCTATGGAAGCAATATTTGGGACTATTGTTTTAAAGCACGCATGGTTTGTTGCCATTACCTCTTTTTCAGCAGCTTCTGCGGTTGAGTGAAGAGCATGTTCAAAGCTTATTTTTGTGCCGGTCAGACCATCAATTCCAGTATATCTATTACGGATCAAGTAGTGCACTAGGTGTATTATCTGTTTTTATATTATATATATATATATATATATCTTATGATTTGGAGTGATCCAGTTCCTTGCTTTTTTTTTTGTAACATTTGAAAAGGCTAAAAACATGATGACAAGACATGATCATCTCAGGGATGTTTTTAAACTTGCTGGAATAATGTGGATTATAAAATGATGCCCAAACTGCCAGAGTTTATGTAGTTATTAAGGCTAAACTTTCTCCTGCCCAATATTGCCAATTTGTAAATTTTGCATATGTACCAACAAGATTATTACTCTACATTTTGTCAAAAAAAATGATTTCATTTTTGAGAAATACTAAAATAACAGCAGATTGTGGTAGTTGACTGAAAGTGTTACACATATACTATATGGACAAAAAGTATTGGACACCTGACCATTACACCAACTGGGACTTTAATGACATTGCATTCTGAATACATAGATATTGCTATGTAGTTTCACTCTTCTGGGAAGGGTTTCCACAAGAATTATCCAGTAGATTAGAGTTTTCCAAACTGTGTGTCACAACAGGTTAGTGTCAGCTGCTGTATATCGGTATCTCGCGCGAATATGGTGCAGCCCGCAACCTTTTCTTTTAGGATGACAAAGTGACGTCTCACACAGAGACAGTCACGCTAGGTCAGTGGTTGGCAGCCCATATCCAGGCAATGCAGTGTGTTACTGCCTTACGGTCATTGCCGCTGGACATTACCACAAATCATATCTGGCATCTACACAGCGTTCAGGAGGAAAGACCGTGAATTATGGAGGTGAACAGTGACAAGACGGCGGGGCACATCAAAGAGCAGAAGCCAGGTGAGTACTGGGGAAGGGGAGAGGGTTACGTTTTTATTGGGTACTTGGCTGGGGAACGTGTTAATGGGAAACTAACGGTGGCATATTTTTTAATTATTTAACATTTATATAAGGTTACTCAAACAACAACAATCTTGAAAATGTATGTTACTATCTGACAAATAATATTTTTAAAAATATACATGAAATTGGACGAGAAGGCCTAGTCTCAATCTCTGTTTTGGTTCACCAGAAAGGTGTTCTAAGGGGGTTGAGCTCAAGGCTCTGTGTGGGTCAGTCAATTTATTCCACACCAAACTCATCCAACCATGTCTTTATGGACAATGCTTTGTGCCCTGGGACACAGTCATCCCAAAAGAGAAAAGGGCCTTCGCCAAACTGTTAAAAGTTAGAACCATAGCAGTTTCCAAAATATCTTGATATGCTGAAGTATTAAGATCTCCCTTCACTGGAAGCCCAACCCCCAAAACAGCCACTTTCACCAAACTTTACAGTTGGCACAATATAGTCAGGCAGGTAACATTCTCCTGGCATCCACCAAACCCAGACTTGCCCATAAGACTGCCAAACAGTGAAGCCTGATTCGTCACTCCACAAAACAAGTTTCCACTGCTCCAGAATCCAGTGGCAACATGCTTTACACCACTCGATCTGAAGCTTGGCATTGTACTTGGTGATGTAAGGCTTGAATGCATCTGCTCGGCCATGGAATCCCATTCCATGAAGCTCCAGCTGCACAGTTTTTGTGCCGATATTTATACCAGTGCAAGTTTGAAAATCTTCAGCTATGGAATCATCCAAGCATTGGCGACTTTTACGCACCATGCACCATAGCACTCTGTGACCCTGCCTTGTAACCTTAAGTCGCATCCTATCAAAGTACCATGCTTGAATCCATTGAGCTCTTCAAAACGAACCATTTTATTTTTCACAAATGTCTGTAAATGCAGACTGCACGGCTAGGTGCTTGATTTTATACACCTGTACAATGAGTTTGTCCCAATACTTTTGTCCATAGAGTGTATACACACACACACACACACAAACACACACACACACAACCTCCCCGTTGTATAATGGTTAGATAAGCAACACACAGACAAAAACACTGCAAACTCTAGAATGCCCAGTATTTCAATAACACAGAGTGGGGTGAATACATTTTTTCTGTGTTATTCGTATGCTTAACACTTAAACATCATACAAATTGGTTTAAATATCCCAAGAAGTCTGCATATTACTATTTACATTTTAAAAGGTTGGATTTGTGCTGAATGTTCATGCTTAAGACACATATCTTGTACATAGGATTCGTTTATACAAATGTAAAACGTCTGTTTCTCAAACTATGTAACAAGATTTCATAGTTTTTGATGAAAAAAGTGCTAATTTGTATGGTGCACACACTATTTAGAGACACATGTGGACAATGTTAGGCATAAACTTTAGATGATGAAAAGAAGTTAATCATCTCCAGTAAAGAAACAAAAATCAAGTGAAACAGCACAAACATTTAGAAGCCATGAACCTGGCTCTTGAATCTTTCAAACAATGCCTCACTTGTCACTGTTGGCCAGCTTCCTGTATTCACCCACGGTCATGGGTTTCTTTTGGATGTTGTACTGAGTGAAAAGGCCGGATTGACCAGTCACCACCTGTTGAATGGGTGCTGGAATCACCATTTCATCCAAGTCATCATAGGTCCGTCTCGGGCGCCACTCCTTTGGTGGAATCACCTGTAATGGTAGAGGACCTAATGTCATTCACATTACCTTTGTAATATTCACAAGAATTTATATATACTTTAGGTTTACAAATTTACATAAAAAAGGATAACCTTAAAACGTAGGGCTTAATACATGAAAAAATGAATTTAAGAATCTTTCCGAGTGCTAATTTGGCCTTAAAGAGTAGCTAGCGCAGAGAGAGACCCTCGTTTTTGCATGGGATCAGCAGGGGGGACTTTAACTAGGTCCCCCCTGCTGATCCCATGCAAAAACGAGGGTCTCTCTCTGCACTAGCAGCGAGAGACCCTCGTATTCAGCTGTCAGAGCGGGGTGAGCCCCCGGTCTGATTGGCTGTGCGCGTGCTGACGTTTATCAGCACGTGACAACTAGGAACTGCTGTGTCTCATATGTGAGACACAGCAGTTAGTAAACCCACATGTATATATTAAGATACACGTTGGGTTTACTTAAATGTCCTGGGACATGTTTTGTTTAACCTTTGCTTCCTTCCAAGGTCCTCCTTATTGGACTTCACTGAATCTAAAAGCCTCCGTGAAAAGATCAATGTAAAACTACAGGAGTATTGTTTCACACAAGAAGAAAAAGAAAAAAAAGTAATTTAAAGAGACACTGAAAAAAATGGTTTGCTTGTTAAAAAGATTAACACAACAGTTACATTGTTATCAACGTAATAATAACCAACTAATCAAATGAGTCATGTTTGCTTCCTCTCGCCTGAAAAATAATCACAGCTTGATTTAGTTCTGAGTTTCTTCATTTTTCACCTTTTTATGCAGAGCATAATCCCTTAAAGGGACACAACCTTTTTTATTTCACTTGTGCTAATATAGAAGCACGAGTGAAATGTCCATTGTCCCTTGTATGAGGATGAACTGGTGTGTACTTCTGATAGTACACACCAGTTTATCCTCTGATCCTAGGAAGTATGGCGATTCCAGAGTTTAAAACCAAGCAGCATCGCGATGCAAGTGCCAAGATCTCACTAAACATCAGTTTTAATGTGTGAGCCATTGAAGAATGTTATAACATGGTTTATCTGTATTTTTATTAACGATTATCATGCTCCATGTTTCTTAGTGCGCTTATTGTAGTGGAGAGAGCAAGAAGCCTAAAGTCTAGTTAGTACCACAGATCACCTTCATGCTGCTCTTTTACACTAGTCGCCATCCCAGGGTGCGCCACACTGGTGGCTATATTATATGGTGCTTATGGTGATGGAGCAGTGTAAAGGCGAGGTGTTCCCTCAGCATAGACCTATCTGTGCGGGTCTAATGCCTCATTCACCTAGCAGTACTTACTGCATACCTAGCTCTTCACACACACTGTTGGATTATGTATATATAGCTATGAACTTCTGTACAGTGCCCGCACATGGAGACACATGTACCAAAGTGGCCTCTTTCTTTACCAAGTTGTCATCTTATTGGAAGAGAACAATACTGAACTGAATTGCATTATTTTACAAATACAATAATTACATTTCATTCTAACACTATGATGGCAGTTGAAATGTTTAAGATGTGTATGAAGTGAAAAGGAAACACATCAGTTAGCATTGGAATAGATTAAAAGATGGTGTCAACAGAAATGTTTTCCTATCATCTTTTGGGCCACCACCTAATAAAGTTATACACACACACATTTAAAAAAAAAAATTCAAAAAACACTTTCTTACCTTGGCTAGGCCAGCTCGGTGTGCACCCTGAGATTCTATATATGCAATATATTTCCCAAAATCCTGAAATTCCTCCCAGGTTGGTCTGAAAGTCATGATTTTACTAGGATTGTGCGGAGTAGCCTCGGACCCCATGATGTACTAGCCAAAGTTTAACTGGGAAGTGACCTAGTAGAATGAAAAAAATAATAATAATTCACTTAAGACATGTTATGACTTAAAACATAAAAAAGCTGTTCATTCAATTGAGATAAATGCATATTTAATTTCTAAAGACCACAATATAGATGCTGGTAGCATTTAGATTGGCTTACACATTCAACAAGCACCTTTTCATCCTCTTTAAAGTGATACCTTGTAATTTTTATTACAGGACAGCTACATTTTTAACTCCAGTATAATAATTTTAAAGGAACATTGCACGTTGTGTAACCATTGCTTCCTTGAAGGAAGCAAGGGTTAAACAAAACAGGTCCCGGGACTTTGAAGTAAACCCGAGTGTATCTTAATAGATACACGCGGGTTTACTATCTGCTGTGTCTCACATGCGAGACACATAAGTTCCTGGTTGCCCTACTCTGACTGCGGAATGCGAGGTGAGACCCTCGTTTTTGCATGGGATCAGCAGGTGGGACCTAGTTAAGATCCCCCCTGCTGATCCCCCTAGCCGAGAGAGCCGGTCGCCGACCATGCTTCCTAGGATCAAAAGGATATACTGGCGAGTACTATCAAAAGTACATGTCAGTTTATCCTCACAATAGGAACAACTAACATTACGCTTGTATATTAGCACAAGTGAAAAGGAATGTTTCGTGTTCCTTGAAGCACTACTGATGGAAGGCAAATTTGTTCATCCACTACCCTCACAGTAAACATAATCCTTTTGTGCTGTGGGAGTGAAGGCAAAAGGTTTATTTTTCTAATTAACCCCTTAGTGACATTTTGGCCATGTCTTACCCTTGGGGAAATGGCCTGTTTTCCACCCTTTCTTTAACCCCTTAACGCATATGGACGTATATATACGTCCTGAAAAGCATGGTCCTTAAGGACGATGAGGACGTATATATACGTCCTCCGTTTTCATGTAGTGTTGCGCTCCTTAGCGCAACACTACATGTCTGTAGCTACTCTCAGAGGCTGCTTCGGATCCGAAGCAGCCTCTGAGAGTGCTTTCAGCCCCCCATCGACCCCCCTGCGCGCATACGATCACCGCGAATGTGATCGTATGCGCGTTACACACATAGGCAGGGAAAGCTCATCACTGCCTATGTGTGTAAAGTGTTGCAATGATGCCTCTATCGAGGCATCATGCAACACATTCTGGGCACTGCGATCACCCGGTGATCGCGGGTGTGTGCTGTATCGGAGGAGCATGCTTCTCCAATACAGCGTGCCCAGAGGAGAACGACGGAAGAGAGAAAAAAAAAATCTCTTCCGTCGCTCTGAAACCGCTACTTGACTGCCCCTAGAGCAGGGCTTGACAAATTTAATTTGATTTTAGGAGCCAGACAATCACGCAAACATAAACACAATTCATAAACACACACGCCTACTTCACATATATACAAACACACCTACTTTACATATACCCATATATACAAACACCTCACACACGCCTGCTTTACATATACCCATATATACAAACACCTCACACACACCTACTTTACATATACACATATATACAAACACCTCACACACACCTACTTTACATTATACACATATATACAAACACCTCACACACGCCTACTTTACATATACCCATATATACAAACACCTCACACACACCTACTTTACATATACACATATATACAAACACCTCACACACACACCTACTTTACATTATACACATATATACAAACACCTCACACACGCCTGCTTTACATATACCCATATATACAAACACCTCACACACACACCTACTTTACATATACACATATATACAAACACCTCACACACACACCTACTTTACATTATACCCATATATACAAACACCTCACACACGTCTACTTTACATATACCCATATATACAAACACCTCACACACACCTACTTTACATATACCCATATATACAAACACCTCACACACACACACCTACTTTACAATACATACAAACACACACCCACCTCACACAGTCTTTTCTTGGGGGTTTCTTCTTGATGTGTCCCCCCCTCCCTGCTGCTTTACCTCACTGCAGGGGAGGGGGACATTCGTGCTGCAGCTGATGATCGTTGGTCGGCGTACTGAGTGCCAGGATGTCACGTGACGACACCCGGCACTCAGACACGCGTTGCGCGAGGGGGCGGAGCTTGCAGTCTGTGCCATCGGCCATCGGCACAAACTTTACCCCCTCGCGCTGCGGAAAAATCGGATGGCAGCGGCAAGGGGACCATGAGGCCAACAGCACCCAGGCGCCAGGTCTAATTTCCTGGTCGCCATGGCGACCTGGCGCCTGGGGTTTGTCGAGCCCTGCCCTAGAGGCAGTTAGACAGTATTACAGTTAGAAATAGAAAATTAATTAAATAAATAAATAAATGGAAAAAGCTAAAAGGGGGGGTTCGGATGATTACAAGGGTTAGATTAAGGGGTGGGGGTCAATTTAGGGTTAGAGTAAATTTAGAGTTTGGGTAAATTTAGGGTTCGGGTTAAAAAAATCACTGTAGAAGAAAATGGTTAGAAAACCAAAAAACCCGCTAATATTGTTTATTGCCCTATTACGTGAAATAAAACATAGACAAACAAGGAAACATTGATATTACTAAACTCAGGACAAATAGTAGAAATATATAGACGGGGTCTTTTTTACCATTTGTAATTGTGTAAAAAAAAAAAAAAATCAGGTCAAAGTTAGAAAAAGTGTTTTTTATGGCATATTTTCATCATATTTTATATTTTTTTAAATAGTAAATGATATCATATGATGGAAATAATAGTATCAAATGAAAGCCCTATCCGTCCTTTAAAAAATTATATATAATTTGTGTGGGTGTACTGAACACAAAGAAAGAAATTCACAGTTCAGTAAACATTTGACAAAAATAATGGAATTCTGGTCTTCAAGGCACATCAAATGCAGCATAGCACTCGGTCACTAAGGGGTTAAATACCATCATTTTCATCATAACATAATAAATGAAAACAATTTAAGAAAAAAAAAAAACTTTTGCTAACTTTTACATGAAAACCTTTACACATCTAGAAAATGCAAAAAAAAAAAAAAAACCCTGCTAAATAGATTAGTTTAGAAATAGCCTATGTTTACAGTTTTTTTCTGTTGCTTTTTTGCAAATTATAGGGCAATAACAGAAAACAGAATTTATTTTGTTTCCTAACAATCTCCTACAGTGACCTTTTGATCCCAACCCTAGATCTAAGACTATTTGTTTTTGAACTAGGGTACGAAAAAAAAGCTCTGCCTCTAGGGGCAGTCTAGCAATAGAGTAGCGGAAGTGGGAAGTAATCACTGATCACTTCCCAAGTGGTTCTCCACAACAGTGGTAGCATCATACTGGAATGTCATGTTGCCCTCTAATAGGTGCATGTGATCACTCCATGGAGTGATCACAGGTGAATAAGGCTGCAAATTTAGGTTCTGCTTATTGTTTCAACATCGAAACATTACAGCACCACCCCCATCTGAGTGGTAATGAAATTCCTTCTTGGCTCCAAAAGGAAATCAGATTTCTCCTTGGATCAAGAAGCTCTAACATTTTAAGTGTTTGTTCTATTACTGATAGCCCTGTATGTCCACTAAAAAAAAAAAAAAAAAAAGTATCCAGACCCCTTTTGAAGGCATCTAATGTTCTTGATAGCATCACCTGTCTTGGCAGGGAGTTCCTTTTCTTTGTCCTTATTGTAAATTATTTCTTTCTTTGTGGGGATGACCTCTTGTTCGTTGTACATTCCTGTTATTGAACAGGTCAAAGGAGAATTCCTAATATTGGCCCAGCACATATTTATACAAAGTTATCATATCCCCTCCAGGATGACGTTTTTCAGGTATAAATAAAAGGTAACTTTTTAGGCTCTCCAATCCCTTTGCACTTTTTGTTGCCAAGTCAGTTGTATTCCTAAATACATTTCATTAGAGGTTAGGGAAATACAACTGAACACGTTGCATTGCTATTATTGCTCCCATAATGCATAACATTACATTTGTCTATATTGAACCTCATTTACCACTTGCTTGCCCAGACCCCCCACTTTGTCTAAATCTACCTGCAAATAAGAAACATCAAGGTTAGACTGTAATACCTTATCTAATTTTGTGTCATCAGTAAACACGGAGACATGACTCTCAATGCAGCTTGGGTGATGATTAATAAAGAAATTAAAAAGAGGAGGTCCTAAAACAGACCCCTGAGGTACTCCACTTAATTCCTTAATTTACAACAACCCTCTGCATTCTATCTTTTAGCCAATTTTCAATCCAAATACATACATTTCTCCCAAGTCTATTTCTTTATTTGTAGAGTAGTTTTTTGCCAGGTCTAAATAGATCACATCAACACATTGCTGTATATTTTTACCGACTTCTTCACAGAATGCCATTAAGTTGGTTTGACAAGACCTGCTGTTCACAAAACCATACTGACTTCTACTAATTATATTCTGATTCAAGATGTATACCTTTAGAAACCACTCAAATACATTTTCAAACTACAGATGTCAAGCTCACTGGCCTGTAACTGCCTGCCTGGGATTTTGAACCATTTTTTTTAAATATTGGCACCACATCCACCTTGTGCCAGTCAATTGGCAGTATACATGAACAAATGTAAAAGTTGTTTGTAAAACGATAGGCTTACTTTCACGAAGGCCCCTATAGGCGTCATAATTCTTAAGTTTCAGGGTATTATACAAGTGGGAACAAGGTTAGAAGAAGTCACTATAGAAAAAAAATATAAACATACCGGCTGCTAAATCCACCTCTGTGTAGTCGAGAAAAACTATATATATTGGTTATGGAACTGCCACTAAATTATTACGTTGTGTGGAGAGAGACAAAATGTCCTTAGCGTATGCCAAATTACACTACAGACACCTATAGGATAAAATGCAAATCACTTCCACGGTACTCAAAAAGTTGTAAAATCCAAACGGTGAATATTTTTACTGACCGAAGGAAGATTTTTGCACAAACTATCTTATTTAATGCAGACTTAGAACACAAAATTTTAATCCAAAAACCTTGTGCATTAAAAGCACATCCAGTGACACCTAAGTCCTTCAAATGCTGTAGGAAAGGGAAAAAAGTCTAACAAGCAAAATTAAAACAAGGGTATTTTTAGTTATTTATTTTGAGAACAAAAGTGAATGGGTGCATAGCACCTCTGTCAAATGAGCAGCAGCTCTCTCCTGGTGAAAGGTATCAACCCAATGCGCTTGCAAAATATATACACACACAACTCTCTCCTGGTATCTCAACCAGTCGAAAAACACCAACAAAAGAAATTTAGATTGGACACTTAATACAATAATAGTGCAAAACAATAACAAAATAGCACATTAACCCCTTGAGGACACCGTTTTTGGAATGTTGTACAGTTGAGGACACAGGATGCTTTTAGAGTTCTGCAGTGTTTCTGTTCAGCTGTATTTTTTTTGTTGTTGTTATTTTTATGCAACTTGACAGTTTAACCCACAACACAATTTTGGGTTAACCCCTTAGTAACTGGATTGTTTTGAAAATGTTTACCCCTTCTGCGGTGTTTGTGTTTAGCTGTAATGCAGGATATTGAGGTGCGGCACGCATCCGATTGGCAGAGGTAATAACACCTCAAACTGATGTGCTGACCAACGCTTCCTAAAATGCGGGAGCGCTTTGTGGATGAACGCCGCCTCTTCGCATTTAAAGACTTAAGTCAGAGCGCTGCATGTGTCATTGCGGCGCTCTAACTCACACGGCTGCAGAAGGGAAAGGTCTCTGGTGCTCCATGCCTTGAAAAGAGCAGGGAAAGGGACGGAAGTAAAATATGTTATTCTCTTAAAATTAAAATATCTGTCAATATAAGTGTGACCGGCAAACAGGCGAATCCAGCCCATTACTATTTTGTGATACACACATACAGTGCACAATACTGTGAGCTCTATTGCTGTGAAGTCGGTGATACACACATGCAGCACGTTACTGGCCTGCCCCCCCCCCCCCCCCCCTTTCTGATTAAGTGGCCCACAGCAGAAAAAACTTGGACACTCTTGTTCTATGCTATCCACATGGTTGCTTAGGCCAGGGCTTGACAAATTTAATTTGATTCTATGAGCCAGCAAAAAAAATTAGGAGCTAGACAATCACGCAAACACACACGCAATTCATAAACACACACACCAACCCACTTCACATATACACCACACACACACACACACACACACACACCAACCCACTTCACATATACACCACACACACACACACACACACACACACACACACACACACACACCAACCCACTTCACATATACACCACACACACACACACACACACACACACACACACACACACCACACACACACACACACCAACCCACTTCACATATACACCACACACACACACACACACACACACACCAACCCACTTCACATATACACCACACACACACACACACACACCAACCCACTTCACATATACACCACACACACACACACACCAACCCACTTCACATATACACCACACACACACACACACCAACCCACTTCACATATACACCCCACACACACACACACACACACACACACCAACCCACTTCACATATACACCACACACACACACACACACACACACACCAACCCACTTCACATATACACCACACACACACACACACACACACCAA